>PVNU02002260.1:0-134309 GCA_003013855.2 Liriodendron chinense
GGATAGAACCCGTTAGAATGTTATTGGACAGATCAACTGTCGAGATTCATTAGATTCCCAACTTGTGGAGGAATTGAACCAGAAATTTGGTTGCTGTAGAGAAACAAAGTTGTAAGTTTGGTCAAATTACCTAAAGATGGAGAGATGGGACCAGTCAGATTGTTTTGGAACAATGTCAACTCAACCAGATCTTGTAGATTCCCGATTTGTGGAGGAAAAACCCAGAGATTTGATTTTGGTCCAGGTAAAGGAAGGCAAGCTTTGTCAAGTTCCCTAAAGTGGAAGGGATGGAACCATCTAGATGGTTAATGGACAAGCCTAGCTCATTCAAATTCACAAGATTCCCTATTTCCAGAGGTATTGATCCACTTATTTTATTTCCCCAGAGGCCCAAGGATTGAAGATTTGTAAGAAAGCCAATCTGAGATGGAATGTTTCCAGTGAGCCGATTCTTATGGAGCAGAAGGGAGATGAGTTTGGTCCAATTGGTGAAGAAAATTGGAGCTAGTTCGCCTCTTATTTGATTAGATGAGATGTCGACCTCTGAAATGAGACTAAGATTAGCCATTGAAAGTGGTAAAATACCAGAAAGATTATTTCTTGACAGATCGAGGGATGTGAGTTTGTAAAGAGTGCCAATGTGGGCTGGGATGGTTCCAGTGAGAGTGTTGCCTCTGAGATTGAGATGAACGATGTTTGGAAATGATGGGAAGCTCAAGTTATCGAGCTTACCTTGCAAGCCCGCACTTGGCAAGCTTATCTCTGTTACGTTTCCATGGCTGTTGCATGAGATCCCAATCCATTTGCATGGAGAGATTGTGTTGGTGCTGGCATTAGCAGCAGGAAGCGACCATGAATGGAGAGCTTGTGCTGCAGAGAGGCTGGCTTTCCATTTCATGAGAGCCTCTGCTTCTGAGAGTGTGGTTGATGGTGCTGCTGTTGCAAATGGCATTGAATGGTAAGAAAAAAAGCCAGTAAAAAGAGCAGAAAAGCAAGGGAGAGAGAGGTATGTATAGCCATGGCTGTTGTTGCTTATGGTCTGTTACAAACTTCCCGATGGATGAGTATTTATAGTAGAAGGTTGAACGTACTCAGCCCAAGCACAGCTGGTCTTAGTTATAAAATAAATAAGTAAAAAGAGTTATTTGATAAACATGCTGATAATTTGTTCAGTGCCATTTTAGTTTTATGGACCATCCATAGTTTCTAACATTATTTTAACGGTTTGGATGATGACTATGTGAACTAGCACAGAGGATTAACGTCTAACAGAGCAGTCTCTTCTCTGATTTTCTATCATCACAGCCGTGCTGATGTCACATTTCTTCCTAACGCTGATATTTCGAGCTGCCTTAACCCGAGTTATCCAGTAATCCCCAGCCTATGTAGACGTTTATCTTATTTCGAACTGCTCTCAACTTTGGACGTGAATGGATGTGAATTGTGCATACCCCTGCACATGTGACATCCATTCCGTCCATCAGTTTTGCTGGTTCATGTTAGGATTATTTCGTATCATGTTGCACACTTGAGTTTTAAATCTACCTCATGATTGGGGTCATGCCCTAACGTGATCTGGTGAATTGAATGAACAGGGCTTCTGCCTAGGGGGTCCATTTATGCTGGGGCACAGGAAAGTGGTATCCAAATGTAAATTGCCTGTAATACGGGATACATGAATCTACTCTTACCCTAAGCTCTATGAGCCTATTGTGATGTTCGTGTTATATCCACTTTGTTTATCCATTACTCTTGCCCAATTTTTAGTATTGGTGGAGCCTTTAATTTGGACAACAGGAGGGTTTCGGATGATTGACCGGGACTGGTCGAGCAACTAAAATTTCCCCATTATGTAAATTGGTATCTGGACGATTTTGGACAGGTTCGGGCAACTGAACTTGGAGGCTCGGGCGGACCGATATTCTTCTGATATGTGGCAAAAATCTCTGGACGTTTTTTGGGGTGTTCGGACGATTGAACCCCTGGTCGTCGGGCGACCTAAGGAGGCCTCGAGCGCCCGATGAGGTTGGGTGCTATTACATAGTTTGTACGGTTTTGTGCTAATTGTTTATTATTTTTGTTATTGTTTATATAAGCGGGTGTTATCAGGTTATAGCATATTGCTAATACGTTTTAAACAGGATTAGTGTTTGAGAGAGGGTTTTGGTGTGAGAGAGAGCTTGGTTTTTCTCTTATGGGTTTGTTTGAGTTGTTCATCTCTTGTACTTCTATTTGTTTATAGTGATCGGTTTGTCCCGTGGTTTTTTTCCCCGTAAGGGTTTTTCCACGTAAAAATCTGATCATCTCTACGTGTGATTCCTTGTGCGCTTTTGTTCACTTGTTTGATTCTCCTCTTTGCTTCCGTGAGGTTCCCAACAAGTGGTATCAAAGAATACATTGGATAGTAGTTCTGAATTTGAAGACAAGTATTCATGGCATCTAGCATAAAGTTTGACATGGAGAAATATTCCAACAAAGATAATTTTCAACTATGGAAGGTGAAGATGGAAGGCCTTTTAGTTCAGCAAGGGCTCAAAGAAGCGCTTGGGAAGCTATCGGAATCTATGTTAGAAGAAGATTGGAACAAACTCGACAAGAATGCCAAAATATCTATTCAATTGTGTTTGACAGATGACCTCCTCTATAACGTCACGAGGAAGAAGACGGCTGCTGATACATGGGCGAAACTAGATAACATATGTGCAAAGAAGTCTCTAGAGAATCGGTTGCATCTAATGCTCCAGCTATTCAACCTAAAGAAGATGGAAGGGTCCGATGTTGAGGGCCACATAAACAACTTCAATAGGCTCATTTGCAAGTTATTAGACGTAGGAGAATAGATGAAAGATGAATACCAAGCACACATCCTGTTGAATTCTCTTCTTGACTCATTTGAGTCGTTTAAGGACTCTTTATGTGTAGGGAGGGAGACCATTAACGTCGAAATCGTCATCTCAGCCCTTCAGTCAAAGGCCATGAGAAAGGAGAGTGGTGATGTGGGGTTGTCTTCGGATGCACTGATTACGAGGGGGATGAATTCTAATTGAGATAATGGATCCTCTCATTGAGATCCAAGTCAAAGGGCAAGGGAAAGGGTAAGCTGAAGTGTTGGGCGTGTGGCCAGACAAGTCACATGAAACGGGATTGTAAGAATTCCAAATTGAATAAAGGGAAGACATAAGAATCTTCAAGGGAGGCCAATACCGCATAATCATATGAGGGCGACAGTAATGCATGCGAGGTATTGACGGTGTCAAAGTCGGGATTTCTCAGCAATGAGTGGCTCATAGACTATGGGGCTTCGTATCACACGTGCCCTAATCGAAGCGCCTTTACTTCATATAGGGAGTATGAGGGCAGTTCAGTGTTTCTAGGTGATGACTACACCTGTAAAGTTGTGGGGATTGGATCAGTGGGCATCAAGATGTTCAATGGGATCGAATGGACATTGATGAAAGTGAGGCACATTCTCAAGTTGAAGAAAAATCTGATTTCTCTTGATGCACTCGAGGCAATGGGGTGCAAGTTCACTGGTTCTGATCAGTTTTGCAAGCTTTTAAAGGGAGCTCTTGCGGGACAACTGTATGGAAACCTTTACAGGTTGATTGGAAGCACTTCATCAGGTGGAGCTGTAACGAATGTCGTAGATTCCATGTCTGCATGTATGTGGCATGCACACTTGGGCTATATGAGCGAGTGGGGCATGAAGGTACTTTCCAATCGTTCATTGATTCCAATTTTTAAATTGTTCGCTCGCCTCAAGTGCAAGGCTGCGATGTAGTAATAATTCTCGGTAAGACCGAGGTCGATCCATAGGGAATTAGGGTAAACCAATTCAAACTATTATAGTAACTTTAATTTAAGCAATTTTGAAGTTTGATTTCATAAATTAAGTAAAAACAGTAACTTTTGTAAAAATCTATTAATTAAAGGAACTAAGGCTTTCAAGGATCCACTTGTGATAGCCTTCATGTGAATTCATTCATCCAAGCATAACACAACTAAAATTGAAGTTCTATCTCTCTTATAGTTGGAAGATATAACATTTAAACACAAACAATCCCCACTCAAGTGGAAGAATAAGATTCTAGTCCTAATGAAGCATATAAAAGTCGAATATGTAGCCTTCGAAAGTAACGACCATGCCAATGGACTATGGTACGCTCTAGGGTTACTACAATTTAAATCTAACCAATCTAAACATGATAATCTCAGAGAATTGTAAGGAACTCATGTCCGAAGCACATGAACTCTCATAAAAACATCCAAAAATACCAAATTTTATTGAAACTAGAACTTAAAAATCCAACTTAAAACAAAGTACTTGAATTAGAACGAATTCAACATGAAAACTACTTACAAGCTTCACCTCTTAGACTTAGCTAGAGGTTCTAGCCGAGAACTATCATGCTTCAACTAGAATTCAAAGAAAAACTAAACAAAAACATGAAAAACTAGAAAAACCATTGTTGGATGAGTTCCGATCGCTCCACGATGCTTTCCCTTGCTCCCCAAGAACTTAGAACTCTTCTATGATACCTTAGCAAGGATGTCAATGTGTCCTTTTATAACAAAACTAACCCACCACCTCAGATTGCGTAAGATTTTATGCACTTACATCGGTCATCAGGCGCCTGGTCAGCTATTGGTCGGGCATCCGACCATACTCAAAACAGTCCAGCAAGTTTTGATAAATTTTCTTTGAATTTTGGGCGCCCGGATCCTCTTAATCGGGCGCCCGGCGAGTCATCGAGCGCCCGGCCAGTTATGGTAGGGCGCCCGACCAGCACCCAACCATGTCCAGAAAAGTTTCAGTAATAACTGGATTTTTTTGTCAATTTCGGACGCCTAGTAAAATGGTGGCCGGGCACCCGAAGGCCAATTTTTACATTTTTTCTAGTTTAAAGGGCCATCTGCTGAATTTTCTGCATTTTATTTTTCTTGCCCTATAGCTCTGCAATATGACTTTTCTGGTCATTCCAGGTCTTCAACTTGATTCCTTCAACGCTTTTTTCTCCACTTCTTTAGCTCATCAAAGCTTTGTCTTTTAGTCATTCCAAATCCTTCAAATTGGCATTAAATTCATGTCATCTTTCTCTTCTCCTTGCTTCTTTCTTCCATTCCTTTGGCTCATCTTCCTTCATCATCAAGTGGGTTTAAAAGTATTCTTTTGAGCATCAATTTAGTGAAGTCTCACTCTCATTCCTACATCCACAAAACATGCATTAGATGGGCCTTTTAAGCATACAAACCATGCATAAGATGTGATGTAATGGGTTAGAAAATGTATAAATTGGAAGCTCAACCACCCCCTAACCAGCATTTTGCTAGTCCCGAGCAAAACATGCGTGAAACAAGTTCAATTCTCCAAAATCCAACTCTCATTCAGAAACTATATTTCTGTTCATTCCAAGACATACAAATGCAAAAAATTAGAGAAACTAGGTGATAGAAGTTAAAACATTAAACTCTCAAAACATGATAAGTGTTCATACAGAATTCCCTCTGATTGATTGATAAATAGAAGAACTTGAACAAATTCAACCTAGTGTGCATAGTGAAAGTTCATCTCATGAGTTTTTGGGATTATCTTCTTCATAGATCAACTAAACTATGGATCTAAAGATGTACGGATCAACAACAAGCCTATGATAGGAATTTGCCTTACCGTCATTCCGACGGCTTTCACACTATGTCCCATTTCCGACTTTGGTTACGGGTAGACCATCCTCCGGTTGGTAATAGGTAGCCCTTTTTCGGAGTTTTCCACCATATTCTCAATCATACCCATATTTTCTTTCCTTCTTTCCTTTTCATACACGTTAGATAGGATTTTTAGAAATCCATATCTTTCGTTCTTTTCCCATGGACAAGGATGGACAAAGTACCCCGGCTTGGTTCCTCAACACCTTAAATCTAAGCTTAGCCAATCCACAAATCTACATAATCCCTTCAAACCATGAGAATTGTGTAATGTGAACTGGACTCAAAAGTGTTCAAAGCTTTCTACCGATCAATTCAATAGGGAATTCATATAGAAAACTATTATATTTAAGATAATTCAAGGATTTCAAAATCAATCACTTTATCTATCTTTTTTTCATAATTGTATCATCCTAAATGCATAAAACAAGGTTTACCTAAAGAGTTTTGAATTTTCAGAAAAATCGAAAAAATTTTCAACATATAATGCTCGAAATGTTACAAAACACTAGATTCATGTAGGAATCTCACCCCCCAACCAAATCTTGCATTGTCCTCAATGTAAAAGATGTGCAAGGAGCAATAACATGAGAGCAATGATAAAAATAAAGGAGAGTGAGAACGAGATCACCTGAGAGAGTTGATCGTGGAAGTCTACAACTCTGACAACCAAATCTACTAAAACAAATAGAACTAAAACAACTAGAACTAAAACAAAAAAACAAACTAGACCTAATCCTACTTAAAGCAATAAAAGATACCAAACCCATCCTTTTAAAAAGAGGATCTCCATCAGACTAGGAGATCGATTATCATTATAACATCTAAAAGGACAAATTTGAGCAGGATCATCAACTGGTGTAATAGATTTTTGAGTAGAACTATCCACCTGTGGACCCTCGCCGATTTTCCGCGCTCCCACGCGACGTTCTTCTCCCTTCCCCTTTCCTTTCGGAAAAGAAGGAGATGAGGAATGCGTGAGTGCGAAATCGCCGTTTGTGCCACTGGCTTGCCTCGTTCTCGAGGGCTTCGTTTGGTGGTCGTGTTAAGCTGGATATGCTTAAGTAAGTTTATATAAGACCAGAGTCGCCACTAGCCAGTTACTTCGAATCTACAGTCGGCTAGACCCCGTAGAAACGTTAGAGAAGGGAATCCGAAGATTCCTTCCTCTAAAATGACTCCTTTTGATCCGCGGCCAGAGATTCGAGGTAAGGGATCACGGTTACAGGGTGGGAAGAGGTTAAGCACCCCACACACTGCCCGTACCGAAGTACGGTCTCTACTTCACAGAATCGATCGAATACTTGAAAGTCTAGTTTAATCCTCGTATATTCTCATGGATGACATGATGCATGAATGTGGGTCTGAACAGTAAGAGTTTCTAATGGGCAGGTTCCAACAACGGGCAAGCCCAGAGCGTACGCTCGAATTGACAGGTGCTTTATGCGAGATGATGCATGCTGTGTGCTTGAATATTCAAAGTGCTTATAGTGATATGTACATGAATGTAGGTCTGAACAGTAAGAGTTTCTGATGGGCAGGTTCCAACAACGGGCAAGCCCAGAGCATACGCTCGAACTGACAGGTGCTTTATGCGAGATGCATGCGGTGTGTTTGAATAATCAAAGTGTTTGCAGTGAAGCAGGGGGGTTGGAAGAAAAGTAAATGTTGCACTTATGTTAGATGCAAATGAGATGATACTGGAAAAGAGTAGCTGGGTGGACGGAGGTGTCGCAAGGATTGGCTTTGAGTGGCTGGATCAAGATTTGGATGGCTTGGGAGGCTTGGACCAGTGGTCAGGCTGGGCTGGACCAGGGCTAGACTCTCCTCACTCGGGCTCTCCTTGGTAGAAAAATGGGCTAAGGGGTGGAGAAGGACTCGGACGGACAGGCTTTCTTTGGACTCGAAGGGATGCTGTTATGAGAAGAGGCTAGGGGTATTTATAGCGTTGGAGAGTGGCAGCTCTCGTAATTTTTTCGGGGCGGCCTGCTATGGCCGCCCGTACGGCCGCTCCTCGGTTTCCAGCGAGTACGGTCGCTCCCTCGGGGCTGCTGTTTGACTCGCTGGTCGACTCAGTGAGTTGACTCAGCGGGTCGACTCGGTGGTTTGACTCGACGGGTTGACTCGGTGTTTTGACTCGACGGGTTGACTCGACGGGTTGACTCAGCGGGTTAACTCAGCGAGTTAACTCAGTGATTTTGACTTTTATAGGATTTTTTGACTGGCCTTTTTTATGGAGGGTTTTTCAGGCTGATGTTTAAGACTGGTGGACTAGGTTCAGGCTTGATCTGGGCTATGGAATGGGGCTTACAAGGGTGAGTTTGGCTGAGTTTGGACTTGAGATTTGGGGGTATGGTCCTCCATTCAACCAGCTATCTCTACCAACAGTGTAGCCGAAGGTGAGGTGTCTACAGATGCCCCTCTTTGGCAGAGGTTGCGTGCAACCGAATGCCAAAGCGAGTGGACACCCCACTTCTGACCCGGTCATTCATGGATCATGGTCTGAAATCATTGCTTGCCTTTGCATCTGTGCCAGTTGACCGTTTGGAAATCGATCACTCGCACATACCGCGGGAGTTTGGAGAAAACGTTGCGATTGTCCCTGCATGCGCTGCAACCTGGGTACCCAATCACAACCCTTCCATTCTCGATCGGTACTAACATCGGAAAGGTACAGCAGAGCCTCTGCGTCGACAGTCTTACGAGGATGCTGACCCTGAGACTGATTGTATGATGTTTGATGTTTTCCCAGATCACTCCAGGAGTACTTGTTTCGCTTGACTGTCAAAGTGGTTAGACGCCCTGCGTCAGATAGTCTTACGGGATTCTACTACGTCGACTTGGACTCAGTCAAGGTACTTCAGGCATCCACGCCTAGGTGTGTGCGGGTGAACTCTTTCCACCCAATCCGCTGGTTTCGATGCTTGGTTTGCAATTCATTCTTTCCTTGATTGTAGTCTGGAATCTTTGTTGTCCTTTGTATCTGAGTCAGTTGATTGTCTGGAAATTGATAACTCGCACATACCGCGAGAGTTTGGAGAAAACGTTGCGATTGTCCCTGCATCCGCTGCAACCTGGGTACCCAATCGCAACCCTTCCATTCCCGATCGGTACTAACATCGAAAAGGTACAGCAGAGCTTCTGCGTCCGTAGTCTTACGAGGTTGCTGACCCTGAGACTGTTTATGTGATGTTTGATGTTTTCCCAGATCACTCCAGGAGTACTTGTTTCGCTTGACTGTCAAAGTGGTTAGACGCCCTGCGTCAGATAGTCTTACGGGATTCTACTACGCCGACTTGGACTTAGTCAAGGTACTTCAGGCATCCACGCCTAGGTATGTGCGGGTGAACTCTTTCCACCCAATCTGCTGATTTTGATACTTGGGTTACAATTCATCGTTTCCACCTGTTCAAATGGTTTCTGTGACCGAGCCTTTTGGCTTTCATCATTTTTGTATCTTGGCATGTGGTACGACCGCACTGTCACTGGAGTTCAGTTCAACCGTACTTTGAGTGCATTGGATCCAATGGTCTCCGGGAAAACCGCGAGACATCGGATCTTATTTGATTTTTGCGTTGGCTCCTACCCAGAGATATGGGAGATCTCCTGATGTGTTGGAGGCAGAACGCTCTACTGAGAAAATATTTTTGGTTTTTTTGAAAAGATACCCACTCTGGGGAGTGATACTCCGTGGGGTTTTTATTTGCAAATAGAAATATTTTTTATCTTTTTTGAAATGGAAATCTGGTTTGCACGTGCCTCCACTAGGGATGCCTGTGGGGTCTTTGGCTAACCGACTTTTATTTTGAAAGCAGGTAAACATGATGATTGATGCGATGGATGCTGATGCATGGAGATGCATGATGAATGCATGGCTTGGCTCATTCTCTTTCAGTTTGATGATTTTGCTTTTGCTGGAGATGCAGAGAATTTTGAGCTTATTGCTTGCAGGGTTGTGCTTCCCTGGGGATTTTTCTTTTTAATGCGGATGTTTGGTCAGCGGGTTGGTCAAGATCCCGACCCGTGGTCGAACAGGTCCATCGTCCCAAGATGCTGTTTCTTTGCGAATGAGAATGTACGGGGATATTATCTGACTTCAAGATGTTCTTCTGGGCATTCATGTGATTGGGATGGTGTTTGGTTACCCGTTTTGGTCAAGATTCCAATTTGCGGGCGATTGGATCCGTCATCCCAAATTGTGAAGAGAGTGGAGTTCAAGACTCCTGAAGTGTAGTGCTGGGGATACTGACAATTTTTGTGATTTTTGCAGATATTTGGGTCCGAATCTTTACCTGAGCGGTCAGGGTAGAGATCAGTTTATTGAAAACACAGGAAATATTTTTTGTGATTTTTGAAAATATTTGATTTGAAAGCAAGGGAAATATTTTTGTGATTTTTTGACAATATTTTGATTGAAAGCAAGGGAACTATTTTTGTGATTTTTGACAATATTTTGATTGAAAGCAAGGGAAATATTTTTGTGATTTTTGCGAATTTTTTTTTTATTGAAAGCAAGGGAAATATTTTTGTGATTTTTTGACAATATTTTGATTGAAAGCAAGGGAAATATTTTTGTGATTTTTGACAATATTTTGTTGAAAGCAAGGGAAATATTTTTTGTGATTTTTGAAAAGGTGATTTTGCAATGTTTTTGTATTTTGGTGATTTTTATGAAATGCAGGGAAAAGTATGGAATTTTCATCCACTTCCAGCTTCTACTGCTGGTAAGGTACCCGATCCATTTTACGTCAGCGAGCAAGACGAGTCTCACACAGTTAAGTGCCGTAGTTTTACATCTTCGGATGAGGAGATTTTGAGGGTTTTCAGTCAACACACCCACAAAGTTGCCTGTTCCTCATGTGCAATGCACATAGACCACGTATCGTCCGACGGACTCCTTCGGCCACAAGATGAGCCACATCCTCACATTTCCCTTAGTCAATCCAGTTTGGGGTCTTACGTTGCTCACAATTCCGTGAGGGTGAGCTTCACCTCCCAACAGCCTTAATCCCCTTCATGAGTTCTAGGAACAGGGAACATCCGTCAGCTTCAACAGCGACTTCCAAATCAAGGTTGTCTATCACGGTGCGTTCAACACGAACAAGATTGCGGAGTTCTGCCCGCCTCAGCCCTTACCTGTTTAGAAGATTCCAGACACCCGTACGATCAAGTGTCAGCCATGTCTGGAACAAGTTAGGAAAGAAAGCCCCCGAGAAGTTAATCCCAGTGTAGTTTTAGGTCTTCGGACCACTAGGGATGAATTTGTGCAGTTGAAATTTTTGGTGAATCATTTTTTTTTTTGTTTTTTGGAAAAGGTTCCAGACTTCAGCTCAAACGATCGAGATTGATGCTGGTTTTTGTGGAAAGCTTCAAAATATTTTTGGTATTTTTGAGATGATCCGGGTTATCGAATCCTTGATCCTAGCGGTTGAGGCCGATGTCGGTTTTTATTGGAAGCAAGAAAGGGTCCCCGAGAAATTAATCCCAGTGCAGTTTAAGGTCTTCGGACCAAAAATATGTACATGCTGAAAATACATTCTTTTTTGTGATTTTTCGAAAGCTGTTCCAGGTCATAAAATCTCAATTTTGAACGGTCAGGATTGACACTGGTTTTTATTGGAAATCTCTCGGGATTTTGTTCCCGACGTAGTTTAAGGTCTTCGGACAAAAAACTGTACAAAAGGGGGCAAACACATTTTTTTTTTTTGGAAAATGTCCGGTGTCAGCGGATCTTGATCAAGACCGATACCGGATTTTATTGAAAATCCCTCGGGATATTGATCCCGACGTAGTTTAAGGTCTTCGGACCCAAAAACTTTAAAAGAGGGGCTGGTGATATATTTTTTGTTTTTCGAAATGATCCAGATCATCCGATGTTGGTCTTAAAGACTGGGATCGATGCTGGTTTTTATTAAAATCCCTCGGGATGTTGATCCCGACGTAGTTTAAGGTCTTCGGACCAGTATTGCACAAAACAGGAAAGACATTTTTTTTTTGTTTTTTGTTTTTTTGAAAGTACTCGGTGTCGTCGGATCTTAATTCGAGCGATCAAGACCGATACCGGCTTTTATTGAAAATCTCTCGGGATGTCGATCCCAACGTAGTTTAAGGTCTTCGGACCAGTTTTTGGGGTTGGGCATACTTACCTTGCTTTTTTTGGCTTCTGACGGGGCTGACTGTGATTTGAGTGGTCCGAATTGCTTGATTTGGCCCTGCGGGCCATTTGATGATCGGATCTTGGATTCCGGCCTTCTCTCTTGATGGTCAAACCTTTGATCTTGTTGTTTGATGGCTCATGTAGGTTCTTCAATGGTTTAGATCATGGTGATCTAGTCTTTGAATGACTTAGATTGCTTGTAGCCCCCACTTGATCACCCTTGACTTGATCAGCCATGTTCTGGCCGCATTGCTTTGTGATTGGACCGGTGGGGCACCTTTTATATGATCTTGATCAGCCTCAATCGAAATCTGGAGTGGACCGGAGCCTTGGGCGGCCCATGGAGTGCCATCTGCTGACGTGGACTGTCAGCCTCACCTACCAAGAACCATAGAGCCAATCCCGCGGAGAGAGAAGAAGTGCGTCCGTACGGGCGGCCCAGAGCAGGCCGCCCAAGGCTCGCCTGTTGAGCGGCCTGGGCTGGCTCTGGTTCGGACGTTCTCTGCTGTCCATTGTCTTTGTCTCCACCTGCTCTGTACGTCCAGGTTCGATTTTGACCATGAATCTTCCCTTTGTCTCCTCTTTCCTTCTCATCTTGTCCTCATCTTGCTTTGTCCTTTCTTTGGCAATGGATGGTGGAGATTTAAGGGTTGTGGGGGCTGTCCATGGTGGGTCCCACACTTCAGAAAGTATTGAAAGCTTTAATGATGGAGGGATTTCTTTAATGGATGGTGGAGATGGGGCATTGAATGGGGGCATTGATGAGGGGCTAGAGATGGTTGCTGGTGGAGCTTTGAATGGCCCCATTAATGGCAGCCATGCTGAAATTCCAGATTTGAATGGGGCTTTGATTGTGGGAGAAATGGATGGCATGGATGAGATGAGGAGATGGGATATAGGTAAGGCTATGCATCCCTTGAATGTGGGCCACCTAGATGATGTGATTGATGGTGGAGATGGGGGTATGATGGACATAGATGGGCTGATATTAGATTGCCTTTTGGTACCTGTTAAGAAAGAAAACACTTTAGCAAAAGGATTGAAGCATTAAAGTAGGAAGAGAGATACTTACCTTCTGGGAGGGATGATCGGGAGAAATGCACTCACGGAAGGTACCCCATTAGTTGATTGAAGTACGTTTATTTTGAAAGCCCTGTAAGATTTTTTTTTTTTTTTGCATATATATGAATAAGGAAAAATGATTTTATTTTTTTTTTTAAATATATGTATGCAAATCATGCATGAAATGAAAATTTGTGCCAAGTGCTTGTCTGTCTATGCGTGATTCGGATTTGTGCTTTTAGATGTAGGAATCAGAATATTTGACTCAGCCTGATGTCATACTCGATTTTCTTAAATATTCACCAAGGGTCTTGGTCCCCTTAAGATAGTGCGCAATGGTATCCTGCCCCTAGAATTTGAGCAGATCTTGAAAGAATTCTCGACTCATAGCCGCCATCCTTGCTTTCATTGAATCTTCATGTCGCTTGGATCTCTCATGTACCTGCTTTTTTTTTTCTTTTTTTTTTCTTTTTTCTTAGCCATTATTACCTGCAACGCCCTTTCGGATTTTCGCTGCGTCCGGCTTGCCCGTCATTTTTGCCCGTGGCACCCTTTCGGATTTTCACCACATCCCGGGTATTTGATCTTGCCTGCCCCTTGGCAGCTATGCTGTTTTTACCCTTGACGCCCTTTCGAGTTTTCACTAAGTCCGCTGTGTGCCCACTGTTTTTACTCAGAGCGCCCTTTCGGGTTTTCACTCCGCCCTCTTTGTTTAGGCACACATCTTTTCTCTTTTTTTTTTTTTTTTGGATAACTGCGGCGACCAGAGGTCAGGAATCCGTCGTTGCCGGCCGATGGTAACCTTTCGGCCCTTATCCTAAGTTACAATGACAGAGCTGTCAGCCTTAGCTACAGACCCTTCTGAGGTGGATGGATGGATAGATGTGTTTCTTTTGAGTCGATTTTTTTTTCTTTTTCTTTCTTTCTTTCTTTCTTTCTTCTTCTTCTTCTTCTTCTTCTCTCTCTTTTTTTTTTTTTTTTTGGGGGGGGGGGGGGTTGTGTGCCCCCCTTTTTTTTACTCTATTCTTTTTTTTTCTCTCTTTTTTTTTTTACTTTTGAACCCTTTATTTGGAACACTTATTGGTGAACGGGAAGGGATTCTCAGAGGTCTAAGCCTTGACCTCTTGACTTCAGCTCTACTAATGTAACTCTTGATAAGGTTGGATTGGCTTACCTGTGAGAGATTTTCACGTTGTCGGCGTTGATTGGCTGTGGAAGATCCTTACCCCTCAGGTTGGTGAGTCGAACAGTGCCTCCCAGAAGAACTTCTTTGATTCTTGGGGCTTGCCCCTTGAGTCTGATAGATGCAGCAGTGCTTGTTATAAACCCGATATGACTTGTCTTTCTTCGGCTTCATTCTTCATCAGCACTCACGTTGACGGGATTTTGAGTTGAACTCGTAGGTCTGTCTTCTGATTTTAAGCTTCTTGAACTCCTCCATCCTTAGATTTTGAAGGACATCCCATTGCCAATGTTGATAGCATGTGGGAACCCTTAACAATTGATGATGTCATTCTTCATGAGAATTATCGTGCGAGATCAGAATATTACCTCCATCTACTTTGTGCTGTAATCGAATGCCACGAGTATATGCGTACGAGCACTAGATGATGTCGAGTCGATCTTTCTATTGATGTAGATACCTCGTACAGGGAATAGCTGGAGCGTTATCAAGTTGTAGAATTTCGAAGCACACACATGGATCCGATGTGCATGTTGCTGACACTTGAAGTGCTTTCTGACATGTTGGCAACAATATGTCTTCATCGAGCCGTGAGGTTTCTTCGATCATTCGTCAAGTCGTACACTCCAGCATGGAATGCAAGCATAGTCTTGGCAGCATCTTCTTGATAGGCTTGATGGGTTTTTGATCGATGAGTCTTCACAGGACGCAAGATTGGGAAGTCATGACTTCAAAAATTCGATCATTCTCTGCTTATTTTTCGGGGACAAGGATTCTCAATGCACACTTCTTTATGGGTCTCAGGAGATCCTAGGTTTATAACTTTGAAACTTTTTGAGATGCCATCGGCTTTTGGTTCAAACTTTTGAGGAGACCCTTTAAGTTTGGGAGTCAGCTCATCATTTTCCTCATCATTGGCTCTATCCAGACCCTTGAGTTTGAAGTCCAACTCTAGATCGAAATCTTATGAGTTAACTTCATACTCAAGTGCTTTGACAGACAGACTTGACACTTTATTGAAAAAGATTTTTTTTTTTCAAAGATTTTCTGGTTTTTTGGAATTTTGTGAATATCTGGATTTTTTTGAACTTTTTTAATTTTGACTTTTTTTTTTGAAATATTCGTTGTTTTGGGTTTTTGAATCTTCTGATTTTTTTTTGAATTTTTTTGTAAAAGACCTGAGCAAGACGGCGATATGAACCAGGTGTTGCCTGATTCGGCTCAGGGAGCCGAGCACTGTTGACTTTTATTGTGCCGTCATGGGGACTACAAACCTGTTACTGCCCTGCACTCCTTCCCCTCAGGAGGCAGGGCCAGAGGGATCAGTAAGCCAACCCTCATTGTTGTGCCCAAACGTTATGGTAGATCTGAATTGGGCTCCGAGTCGGTGTCGGATGCGATTTCTCCTGGTTCGTCCCCGATGAATTTCAGCTCTTCAGGTTCATCCGGCTGAGGTGGGACCAGGACGGTAGTCCAGTCGATCGGGGGAAATTTCTGCCCCTTGCTTGAGTATTCTTTGGGCAACTCTATCAGACTCAATCTGTTCGCTTGATCATCGAAGGTGGAATTTAGCCCATCATCAGGGTAGATAATCCCTGCATTGATAAACTGGATTGGTGTGTAAATGCAGGGATTGCCTTCTTCTTGACGACCTCGTCTTCTTTTGATACTTCTATGCTTTGGTTTCTGAATCAGAGTAGGCTGATATCGTAGTCCTCTCCTATCCATATCTTCTTGAACCTCCATGGTTCGGGTCGAGTCTTGATATTCGAGCTGATAGTAGAAGGTTTGACGCTCGGCAGGGAGGAAGACATAGTTCGATCCGATGGGACATGCGCGAGGGAAGTAATTTGCATTGTGATGGTATGAGATCTCCCCATTAGAGTGTTGTACGTCCATGGCTAGGATGGTAGGCTCTCGGAGGTTGGATGCTTCTACCTTGGAAAATTGTCCGGGATCGGTAATGATGGTGATTGCCCTATCTCCAAAGATGTGCTTGACCCTTCGGTGAAGATTTGAAGAGATGGCACCGATTCTGTGAAACCAGGTCCGATCAGAAAGGAGATGGAATGAAGCTGAGATGTCCAAGACCTGGAGAGTGATGGTTGATGTTTTTGGATCGATCAGAACCTGGACATCAATCTCCCCTTCGACCTCCTCGATAGTGGCCACATAATTGAAGCTGGGCCCTAATTCTGCTAGGGCATGTGGCATGCTGTCCGAGGAAGGGTCTTCTTCTTGGAGGACGATGGCTGAAGTAGAAGCCGAATAGACAGGTGCGGTGGGCAAGTTGTGCCCCTGGTTGTTTACTTGAGAAACGAGCAGGCTTTGCCCCTGGTAAGCTGGAGTGGGCAAACTGTGCCCCTGACTGACTATTGCTGAGACGGGCAGGTTGTGCCCCTGGTTTGCTGATGCTGCGTTAGGGAGATTGTCCCCTTGGTTGACTGAGATGGGCTGAATGTGCCCATGGTTAAAAATGGGTGCGAAGATTGAATCGACTGAAGGTGCCCCTTGCATGATGATGGGCTCTGGGATCGAAATAGTTGAGGATGCCCCTTGCAGGATGAGAGGTTCGAACTCTGAACTAGAGTTGATGGCATGAATAAACTGGAGAGGAGGCTTTTCTTGGCTGGTGAAAGCTGGATAGGCAGGAGGTGCCCCTTGCATTGTGGAGACTGGATCGACTGGAGATGCCCCTTATAGGATGAGGGGTTATGAAACCTGACTGGTTAGGGGTGCCCCTTGCCAATCTTGATTAGGGAACTGTGAGTTCCATCTTGACTGTTGTTGTTGCTGCGGTTGTCCATGCTGAGGGAGGAATAGTGCACCTTCGGTAGAGGCGACAAGATCATCCTCTTCCATTGGATGGGAGATGAGGACACTTCCGTTATCATTCTCGTATTCAGCAGTAGGCTCTTCTTCCACTATCGGTTGAATTGGAGAAGCCTGATAAGGCCACCAAGGGGAGATCATCCCAGCCCTTATTACAGCTTCGACTTGTTCCCCGGCGCGGATGAGTTGGCTGAAGTTCGCATATGGATGTGAGACAAGGTATCCATAGATACTTGGATTTGCCGAGTGGACGATCATGGAGATTTGCTCCTCATCGTCGAGGGGAGTCTTCATTCTAGCGGCCATAGCCCGCCATCGTCTAACGTAAGCTAACAATGTTTCATCACTTCTTTGCCTGAGAGCTGCGAGGTCCGCTCTCCTGGGTGCCATGTTAAGATTGTATGCGAACCTGTTGACGAAGGCCTGGGAGAGCTGCTCCCAAGTCCTAATGCGATGGCAGTCTAATGATGTGTACCAGTCTAGGGCATCGTCTTTCAGGGACTTTTGAAACAGACGGATTAACGCTCCGTCGTTGCTTGCCACAGCATCTAGCTCACCACAAAATGATCTTAAGTGGTCTATAGGAGACCCTGTCCCATCATATCTTTTAAATTTTGGTACCTGAAAGCCTTGAGGTACCATTGCATCGGGAAATGGACAAAGGTCCCTGAATTTAGTGGATGGAAGATCCACCCCTTGCTGCTTCTGCAACTTTCTCTTCATCTCTCGCATCTGTTCTTGGAGTTGTTCGATTTCAGAGGGACCAAATGAAGGAGATCTTGTCCCTTGCCAGGATTGAGATGGCCCCCTTTCATAATAATTGGTGTCATTGATGCTCCTAAAATTCCTGCTTGAAGAAGGTTGGGCCTGGTAATTACTCCCATTGTAGGGACTTTGTTGGACTGGAGCTGAGAAGAGAGACTGCGACGAAATCCCAGTCACAGGAGAATATTGAAATTGGTTGGAATTCCCATTGGAGAGAGATTGTTGGAATTGACTGGGATTCTGGGTTGTGGGATGTGACTGAAAATGGCTCTTGTTTGCAGGAGGATGCTGGAAGAAATGCCCTGAGGTCGAGAGTTGTCCTGATTGAGGACCTTCATTAAGAGGGTATCGAAAGTCCTGCGCCACCCTTGATAGTTGTGGTTGAGATGAACTGGAGGCTGGAAGAGATGCTTGTTGTAGTTGTTGAACTGGACCAGCTTGATTGCTGGCTGCTGAAGCCTGGGCTTGTGTGAATCGGAGAAGCATTTCCTGCATGGCCTTCATGCTTTGTTGTAGCTCTTGGATGCCAGGAATTGACATGGATTCACTCGAGTTTAACAGTGAAGAGGAAGCCTCAGGTATAGGGAATGGGAGAGCCATGTCGATTTTGTATTAGATGTGGCAGGGTGATTTAGTTTGGAGGAGTAATGGTGAGAGGTATGCACTACTTTTTTTGGGTTTTGGGATTTTTCTATTTTTTTGTTTTGGGTAGAATGCTATGCAGATGAGATTGTATGAGGATTAGTGACTTTCAAGTACGAGAAGGATTCTGTTTTTCAAGTTGGATCATGACTAGTGGGACTAATTTATCCCCAGCGGAGTCGCCATTCTGTGGACCCTCGCCGATTTTCCGCGCTCCCACACGACGTTCTTCTCCCTTCCCCTTTCCTTTCGGAAAAGAAGGAGATGAGGAATGTGTGAGTGCGAAATCGCCGTTTGTGCCACTGGCTTGCCTCGTTCTCGAGGGCTTCGTTTGGTGGTCGTGTTAAGCTGGATATGCTTAAGTGAGTTTATATAAGACCAGAGTCGCCACTAGCCAGTTACTTCGAATCTACAGTCGGCTAGACCCCGTAGAAACGTTAGAGAAGGGAATCCGAAGATTCCTTCCTCTAAAATGACTCCTTTTGATCCGCGGCCAGAGATTCGAGGTAAGGGATCATGGTTACAGGGTGGGAAGAGGTTAAGCACCCCACACACTGTCCGTACCGAAGTACGGTCTCTACTTCACAGAATCGATCGAATACTTGAAAGTCTAGTTTAATCCTCGTATATTCTCATGGATGACATGATGCATGAATGTGGGTCTGAACAGTAAGAGTTTTTGATGGGCAGGTTCTAACAACGGGCAAGCCCAGAGCGTACGCTCGAATTGACAGGTGCATTATGCGAGATGATGCATGCTGTGTGCTTGAATATTCAAAGTGCTTATAGTGATATGTACGTGAATGTAGGTCTGAACAGTAAGAGTTTCTGATGGGCAGGTTCCAACAACGGGCAAGCCCAGAGCATACGCTCGAACTGACAGGTGCTTTATGCGAGATGCATGCGGTGTGTTTGAATAATCAAAGTGTTTGCAGTGAAGCAGGGGGGTTGGAAGAAAAGTAAATGTTGCACTTATGTTAGATGCAAATGAGATGATGCTGGAAAAGAGTAGCTGGGTGGACGGAGGTGTCACAAGGATTGGCTTTGAGTGGCTGGATCAAGATTTGGATGGCTTGGGAGGCTTGGACTAGTGGTCAGGCTGGGCTGGACCAGGGCTAGACTCTCCTCACTCGGGCTCTCCTTGGTGGAAAAATGGGCTAAGGGGTGGAGAAGGACTCGGACGGACAGGCTTTCTCTGGACTCGAAGGGATGCTGTTATGAGAAGAGGCTAGGGGTATTTATAGCGTTGGAGAGTGGCAGCTCTCGTAATTTTTTCCGGGCGGCCTGCTATGGACCGCCCGTACGGCCGCTCCTCGGTTTCCAGCGAGTACGGTCGCTCCCTCGGGGCTGCTGTTTGACTCGCTGGTCGACTCAGTGAGTTGACTCAGCGGGTCGACTCGGTGGTTTGACTCGACGGGTTGACTCGACGGGTTGACTCGGTGTTTTGACCCGACGGGTTGACTCGACGGGTTGACTCAGCGGGTTAACTCAGCGAGTTGACTCAGTGATTTTGACTTTTTTAGGATTTTTTGACTGGCCTTTTTTATGGGGGGTTTTTCAGGCTTGATGTTTAAGACTGGGTTCAGGCTTGATCTGGGCTATGGAATGGGGCTTACAAGGGTGAGTTTGGCTGAGTTTGGACTTGGGATTTGGGGGTATGGTCCTCCATTCAACCAGCCATCTCTACCAACAGTGTAGCCGAAGGTGGGGTGTCTACACCACCATCCTGCGGAAAGTACATTGGTGACATCCACTAGTCTAACCCATTGAAAATTCTGCTAAAAAATTTCAGCGGGTTCCTTAATAAAATTGTCACATGTATTAGGAAAGGAGAATTGCATTGGTTGGAAATCATTGAATATGGATCTCCTTTCCATCTTGTCTAGGCAAAAATTTGTCAAATATGGGTCATCCCAGAAGTTGTATTCTTTGGTTTGAGCAACCAAAGAGATGTGGAGACTTGTTTTTCTTCTTCATAAGTCGATATGATCTCCACAAAATCAGATTTCACCGGTGCTTCCACAATTGATAGATCAGTTTCATACTCCATTGAAATAGACTTTGTGGGCACTGGTGAAGCTTCCCTTAAGGCATTGACAATGTCACAGATCATAGGATCATCCCAATCCTCAAAATATGCCAAACACTCCTCAAGAGTGTAGGAAACTTCGACCTTCTCGGTCACTTGTGTAGGTTGGAAGAGGTCATCAACCACTACGTTTTCAAAAATTGGCCTCTCCATAGGCAAATCAAGCACCAATTCTTCCAAATCCTACATAATAAATGTGTTTAACTCAGAAATTGGTGTCTTATCAAATAAATTTTCAAAAATTGGCACTTCCAAGGCCTCATTAATAGTCAAATAAGTTTCATCCTTGGAGTGTGCCATGCACATCTCTAATCTTCCAGGTAGATCATTTTGGAGAAACTCCCCATCTTCCATGGATTTTATCATGTTTACCTCATGGGGGCCATCATCATTGCCCCAATCCTCAAAGGGATTAAAGCAAAGAACATCTAGATGATCAAGATTCTGATTTAAAACAAACTCCTCTTCTACAATAGATTCAATGAAGTCTACCTCATGGACACCATATCATCCCTATGCCTTTTGCCCAAGTGGAACACATTTACCTCCAATGTCATGTTCTCAAAGGACAATTGCATCAACCCATTTCGGCAATTGATGATTGCGTTTGATGTAGCTAAGAATGGGCGGCCTAAAATTATCGGTATTTGAGTGCTAGTATCCATAACCGGTTGCATGTCGAATACGATAAAATCGACCGGATAGTAGAATTTGTCGACTTGGACTAATACATCCTCAACTATCCCTCTCGGTACACGAATGGATCTATCAACAAGTTGCAACGTGGTTTTGGTGGGTTTTAATTCACCAAGACCCACTTGCTCGTATATCGAGTACGGGATCAAGTTTACGCTTGCCCCCAAGTCTAATAATGCACTCTCAATCCGGTAGTCACCAATGATACATGAGATTGTGGGACTACCGGGATCCTTAAATTTTGGGGGGTCTTTTGGGTGAGAATGGCACTCACTTGCTCATTCAAAAAGGCCTTTTGCTGCACATTATATTTATGTTTAGTTGTGTATAAGTCTTTTAGAAAGTTGGCATAGGAAGGGATTTGTTTAATGACGTCAAGCAATGAAATGTTGATCTTGACTTGTGGGAAAATCTCTAAAATATCATGAGAGTTTGGGAGAGATTTTGGAGCAACTAATCTCAAAGGGAATGATGCTACGGGCTTATAAATGTGTTCCGTTTCTTGTGGGGCTGAGTTAGATCCGTCCTCATTCTCAGAATTTATTGGATCATTAGGCTTGTCGGCCTTCATCGGAATAGATTTTTCAATTTGTTTACCACTTCTAAGAGTAGTGACAGATTTTGCTTGCTCTACATGTTGGTTGGGGAGATTAGGGATGCTTACTTCATGTACTTGCTTTGAATTGGGCTGAGGTTGGCCGAAAATGTCCCTTCCCTAGCATTCAAGCATCCCTTAATCTCATCAACCGAGACTTTAAGCTCTTGGAATATTTGCTGATTTGATTGATTGATTTCTGTGTTCTCTTGCATAAACGTCTTTAAAGTATCCTCCATTGAGAATTGAGGTGGGGCCATATTTTGCATGGGTGGCCCTCCTTGAGAGTTGGTAGGATTGGCCATAGGACCATTCCTCCGACTAAAATTAGGATGATTCTTCCAAGTTGAGTTATACGTGTTACCTACCGGTCCATTAAAAGGCCGTTGATATCCATATGTGGCATTTGCGTGTTCTTGTAACACCTCTTGAAACGCAGGAATTGTAGGACAATCTTGCTTTGCGTGTATATTAGTGGCACAAATTCCACACATGTTCTCAATAGCTTCAGTGGGCTTTGTAACTTCACTCTTGCTAAGTTTCATGGCCTCGACTTTCCTTGTGAGGTTGGCTAGCCTTGCGTTCACATCATCTTCCTTCTTAAGGATATAAATCCCTCATTTCTCTTTTTGTTGAGGAGGCTTGAGGTTATTAGATTTGTCCGAGGTATCTCATGAGTGGGCATTCCTGGCCAACATATCCAAATAACTCGAAGCTTCATCTGGATTTTGACTCATAAACTCGTCATTACACATCATCTCTACGAATTGGCGCATATTGGAACTTAATCCATCATTGAAGAAGTTTATTATTCGCCAGCTTTCGTAGCCATGATGTGGGCAAGCAAGTAGAAGGTCCTTAAACCTTTCCCAACATTGGAAGAATGATTCATTCTCTTTAATCGAAAAATTCATTATAACTCTTCGAAGGGTATTCGTTTTATGAGCCGGGAAGAACTTTTTCAAGAATTCCCAAGTCATCTCATTCCATGACCCTATCGAGTGTGGTCTAAGAGAGTGGAGCCAACTCTTGGATCTTTCTTTCAATGAAAAAGGAAAAAAGTTTAAGTTTGATGGCATCTTCTTAGACATTCACATATTGTAAAGTAGCCACCACTTCTTCAAATTCCTTTAAGTGTAGGTATGGGATCTCAGAGTCTAGCCCATGTGTAAGACCCGTACCCTGAATTTCCCTCCGTACGTTTAGTTTCCGGTACCGGTACGTCCCGGACGGACCAGATTAGAGAGCCTTGATCGCGACCCTGATTTAGTACCGCAACGACCCAAGACTTGTACCATTGCGACCGCGCGGGCGCCACGATTCCAACGCCGCGCGGCACGCCCCATTGCGATACCCGGTGTGTAAGATGCATACGTTCGTGCAATTCGAGGTGGGCCACGCAACGCGCGTGTGGCGTGGGCCCCACTTGCACAATTCCCAACAACATGTCAAATCTATCACCATCACCCTCACCCATACCCCCATCATTATCTAGCCATCATCACCATACCCACCCCATCCTCTCTCACCAAAAGTCAACCACAACCCATACCTCTCATGCTCTCTCCCATCATCATCATCATCATCATCATGACATCATGCACCCCCCCCCCCCCCCCCCCCCCCCCTCTTCCCATACAAGAGCCATACGTGGGGGGGGGGGGGGGGGGGGGGGGGGGGGGGGGGGGGGCGGCCTTCTCAATTGCAAGATTTGAGAGAGAGAGAGAGGGAGAGAGAGAGAGAGAGAGAGAGAAGAGAGAGAAGTAGAGAGATTTAGAGGGAGATCAAGAGAGAGAAAGAGAGAGCTAGAGAGATTGAAGGAGGAGATCAAGCTTGGAGGACCCCGATCATCATCCGGACCGACCGATCGGCAATCCAACCGTCCAACCATCATTGTGAGTGCAAACCTCCCCCCTTTTTTATCGTTTACCCTTCATTTTTCCTTCCTTGGACCCACCTTGTGATGGGCAAGGAGATGGATGAGTCGGATCATCCATGATTGGCCCCATTTAACTATAATAATAATAATAATAATAATAATAATAATAATAAAAGAAAAGAGTGAAGGAGAAGGCCGCTGGACAGCCAGCGTCCAGAGGACGCTGCTGCCCAGCAGCGCTGGGGCTTTGGGCGTTGACCGTGGGTCCCCACTCGTGGGACCCACCTTGATGTATGTATGTAATCCACGCTGTCCATTTGTTTCTCCAGCTCATTTTAGGGCTGGACACCAAAAATGAAGTAGATCCAGATCGTAGGTGGGCCACACCATAGGAAAACATTGGAGAAAATGATGTGGACTGCTGAACTTCTTTGGCCCACCTTGATGTTTGTAGGCCCCGTAGCACACCCAATATAGGGTTCTTTGGGTCCCCCATGAGATGGGGAAACTGATGGACGGATTGGATCTTTCCTAAGTGGGCCCCACCTGAAATAACTAAGAAAAGAAAAAAGGAAAAAAAAAAAAGAAAAAAAATACAACGTCCAGACGCTGGACGTTCACAGCGTCTGGGACGCTGGAACCGTCCAGCGTCAGGACGGTTGGAATGGGGTCCCCACTCGTGGGACCCACCTTGATGTTTTTGTTGTATCCACACCGTCTATCTGTTTTCCCATATATTTTAGGGCTAAGGCCCAAATATGTAGCAAATTCAAATCTTAAGTGGGCCGCACCGCATGAAACAGTGGGGTGAACGATGTTCACTGTCGAACTTCCTCGGCCCACATTGATGTTTGTAGACTGATTCAACCATCCAATATGGGGCTCTAAGGGTCCCCCTTGAGCTGGGGAATTTGATGAACGGAGTGGATAAGTCCCATGTGGGCCCCACTCGATGAATACGAAGGAAAAAAAAAAGAAAAAAAGAAAAGAAGAAGAAATAAGAAGAGGGGCGTCTCTGACGCGCTGGAATTACCCAGCGTCCACGGACGCTGGGCTCGTCGTGCCAGCAGGTGGGCCACCCTGTGGGTCCCACCATGATGTGTGTGCTATATCCATACCGTCCATCCATTTGGGGAGATCATTTTAGGGCATGGCCTCAAGAATGAGATAGATCCAAATCTCAAGTGGACCCCACCAAGGGAAACAGTAGGGACAGTGATCCTACGTTGAAACCTTCCTACGGCCTGCCATGATGTTTATTTGAGATCCAACCTGGTCATAGGCTCTCACGTGTGTTAGCTGGGCTGCCCAGCAGGTGGTCCACTAGTGGGACCCACCTAAAATGTATACGCTTTATCTATTCCGCCCACATGTTTTTCCAGCTCATTTTAGTGGCTGAGCCCAAAATCTAAGTATATCCAAATGTCAAGTGGACCATGCCACGGAAACAGTGGGAATTATGATCTCCACCGTTGAAACCTTCCCAGGCTCTACAGTGATGTTTATTTGTCATTTAACCTGTTCATAAGATCACATGGATATGGGTGGAGGGGGAAACAAAAATATTAGTTTGATTCAAAATGCTTGGGGCCCATTTGGGTGCTACGCTCTATGGGTCCCACCACGATGTATCTGTTTTATGTATGCCGCCCATCTGTTTTTCTATATTATTTTAGGGCCGGGGGCCCTCATAATGAGGTAAATCCAAACCTCAGGTGGACCGCATTGTAGGAAACAGTGGTCATTGATGCCCGCGTTTGAAACCTTCCTTGGGGCCATTGTAATGTTTATTTTTCCATCCAACCAAAGGTGATGGGGCCCAACTTTGGGTCCCACCTTGATGAATGTTGAGTATATCGTGTCGTTCTTCTTGGCAGGGGTGTGGGCCCAGTTTTAGGTGGGCCACACGTAGAAAATAAGGGTGATTGAATGCCTACCATTGGAAACTTTACAGGACCCATCTGTTATGTTTATTTGCCATCCTTCCTGTTCATAAGTCACCCAGCCATGGGTGGGGTTCCACACGTGTGGTGTGCGGGCCCCACCATGGTGTTTGTTTGCCATCTCACTTGATTAGTGGGAAAGCACAAATATTGAGTTGATCCCAAACTGTTGGGGCCCATTAATGTATGTGGCTTCCCCACTCCTTCGTGCGGTTATACCCAACCCCGGGTCCACCTTGTTATGCATGTGTTCTATCCACGTCAGCCATTGGCCTCCATGGTGCGATATGTATGTTGGCCATCCATTAGGACCGCCTTAATTTTGTGCTTGATCCAAACCATCCAAATGAATGGACCCTAGCATGTTATGTACAGGATGGCTTTGGGACCACCTTACTGTGTGTGTGTTCGAATGACCGCATTGTCCATCCCGTAGATCCACCTTGATGATTAGTTGAGTAAACCCTTATTTAAAGGTCATCCTTAGAGTTTGCTTGATCCAAGTCGCAGGGCTACCTTCTTAAACTCACCTTGTTGAGCCGTCTTGTCAATTCACCTTATTAACTCACCATGTTGACCCGTCTTGTCAACCTGCTTTGTTGACTCACCTTGTTGACTCACCATGTTGATTGACCCTGGTAACTCAGCTTGTGTATACTCATATGACTCACCCCTTCTACCCTTATACCCAACTATTAAAAGACTACCATATTGTGTATATCTCATCCACACCATCCATTTACCTATAGGACGAGTATGGGGCTCATCCTCGACGTTCGTACGTCATCTAGGCCATCCATTATATGGAGCCTATCTTGTAGTATGAGGTTAGACCTGTTGTCCCTTTTTGGACCTCATTGTATTGACCATCTATCGTAGATTACCCTACTATTTATAATCCTCTGTCATGACATGTCTATCTTGCAACCCCCTTCTATGACATTCCTTTTACGGACCATTATTGTGTTCATCTCTACTGTACTACAGGATTATGGGTCTCGGCATGATTTTGAGTATTCCACTCTTGCCGCTCAAGTAGGTTCTACCTTTGATGTGTCGGTAGTGTATTCAATCATTTTCTTTCCATTTGGGTTATCTAAATATTGAAGGTTAATCCACACCGTTCAGTTGTTGGACCATCTGTGTTGTTGTATACCATCCATTTAGAGTCTTATCTCTTTATGTTTCTTTGTATTATAAGTGAATTATCTTTTATGCTATTTTTAGTATGTCTGTTGCCACACGTAGTGTTATTTGGAATACTCATATGTGATCTTTATACTATATGCTTCGACGACCACCATGCATGTGTAATGAGTATGCATCCCGAATCACCATTGTTAGTTGGGGACCACTAGGGCATAAACGCATTCATAAAGCATTCGAGATGTAGTTGCGCAAATGTAATTCATGTGCTCTCTATCGCAAACCTCTCCAATAGGTATGGGACTATTCGAGGACAGGAATCTATCATCCTGACTTACACTGTATGGTAAGAATAGCTTAGCATACCTTGTAGCCCTTGGTGCGAGATTCCCTGGCTAGCGACATCCCGCACTATGACTCGATCATTCATATGTGTCCCCTCATCTTAATCATATCTCAAATAGGTTGGACTAGATTGATTTATAGCCATCGTGGTAGATGAACTACTTGTTGGCACTCATACTGTATACTTGACTCATGCATCATGAATGCTTGGCTCATCTGATTGTCTTGTATCAACCGGCCATATCGGTTGTGATTGTCGTGCAATTCATTACCAGCTGACGGTGATATTGTGTTTGAGACCTTATAGTTTTATGGTGCTCTTTGGAGACTTGCACGGGCATGTCGTCCCACGTTTGTATGCATGGTTGCATTTCGCACCGTCTGCTTGTGCCGCATATAGCATGGTTACTACGTTGCAACCACAGCTCTATCGTGGTTTGCAGGAACACCGGAAATATGTTATCTTTAAACAGGATGCCATAGATGTCCCTGGGTGAAAGTCCCTGAACCCGTTGGTACCAAGGTGGGTGCTCCATTCAAGGACCGGGTGGTTTAATCATACACCAGTATGCCGAATACCAAACGGTGGTGTTTTCCACTGCACGTGGTCAGTTTGGAAGGAGGTCTGACCTAACCTGCCGGAAGAGTGTTGGCAAAAGGGGGTTGAGTTTGACCAGCTGTGAGTAGGTCCGCTATTGCACCAGATAGGCTTTGGAATTCTACTGGTGAGTAGTGAGGTCTGTGAGACCCCGGTGATGTTCCGTTTCAGAGATGGTATTGGTATCAGTGATGTGACTGATGTTCTGTATGGTGTGGGACGGTCCTGATGTGGGCGGGTGTGATGTGGGCGGGGCTGTAAGCCTGGGCGAGCTACCACACTGGGCGAGCTACCAGTTCCGAGTCCTGCATTGCTTACGTGACTGCGTTATGACTGTTCGTATCTGGACCACTGTACTGAGAGGTGGTGATTTGCATACATGCATTGGATCATTGTATGTGACATTAGGCCCTGTAGGCCATTGCATAGTATGAGTATATAGCCTTGGTAGGCTAGTTACCTGTATTGCATGCTTGCATAGCCATGGTAGGCTAGTTATCTGTATTGCATGCTTGCATAGCCGTGGTAGGCTAGTTATTCATATCACATGATCGTGTAGCCTAATTAGGCTAAGTTTTGGTTTAGTCTTCTCATCATGCTTTACTGCTTACTCTGATATTTATCATGTTCGTCATACGCATTGCGCACGCACACACGCACTCACAAAGCTTCGTTCGAAGCTTATGCGCGTTTGTTACGCTGCAGGTTATACCAGAGTGTATCAGCAACGTTGAGTTGGAATTGGGAGTGCAGTAGCAGAAGGTGCCGGATTGTGCACAGTTTTTATATTTACGCATTGTGTATTTACTTTCCAGTACTGTATATAAACGAAAAGATTTAGTGGAAATATTGTGTTTGTCTTTGATGGTACTCATATGGTGATGCTGATGTTAAAAAAAAAATTTAGACCCTAAAATCCTCCTTGTGGTATCCCAGGATCGGAACCTGGCGTGTGGGGTTAGGATCCGAGATCGGGGTACTACGGAGGCTGCCACCTCTGAATTCGGGTTACAACGAATGGACGTCGAGAACCGAATTTGGGGCGTGACACCATGGAACTTTGGTAGGAGTTGAATTACATGCAGCTTTATATCGATGTTTCCCCCGGTTGTTGGGAGAATCACACATGAAGGTGTTGTTGTACGAATTGGCTGAAGGTAATCTCGTAAAGATCTCATTGGAGGAGCATTGTGCACCTCATTCTCTCCTGCTCCTTCATGATTTGTATTTGTGGTTGGAGTAGGGTGGGGAGGATTCCCTAATGGAATTTGATCCATACTTCCCAAATTTTCACGATGTTCTACAAATTTTTGGACTCGTCTATGAACGGAGAGTGGTCCAACTAGACCACCTTCGGATTGAAGACGATTGTTGTGGTCACATTCCCAATGGGACATAGACCACACAATCCAAAATCTAAACTAATCCTAAGTCTTAAAATCTAAAAATAAAAAACTGAAAACTGAAAGAGTTCAGGTTGGAAGGATAGTACTCGATTGGCTTGAACTAGAAGAACTTCCTATAAAACAAAACAAACATTGTTAGTTATATAATTCAGAAAAACTAATCCTAAGAAAACAGTAAAATCTAACTACTTCTACTCTATAGCCACTAAAACAATTTAGAACCGTTTAACCTAGCTTCCCCGGCAACGGCGCCAAAAACTTGGTTGCTTGCCTCAAGTGCAAGGCTGCGATGTAGTAATAATTCTCGGTAAGACCGAGGTCGATCCACAGGGAATTAGGGTAAACTAATTCAAACTATTCTAGCAACTTTAATTTAAGCAATTTTGAAGTTTGATTTCATGAATTAAGTAAAAATAGTAACTTTTGTAAAAATCTATTAATTAAAGGAACTAAGGCTTTCAAGGATCCACTTGTTATAGCCCTCATGTGAATTCATTCATCTAAGCATAACACAACTAGAGTTGAAGTTCTATCTCTCTTCTAGTTGGGAGATATAACATTCAAACACAAACAATACCCACTCAAGTGGAAGAATAAGATTCTAGTTCTAATGAAGCACATAGAAGTCGAATATGTAGCCTTCGAAGTAACGACCATGCCAATGGACTATGGTACGCTCTAGGGTTACTACAATTTGAATCTAACCAATCCAAACACGATAATCTCAGAGAATTGCAAGGAACTCATGTCCGAAGCACATGAACTCTCATAAAAACATCCAAAAATACCAACTTTTATTGAAATTAGAACTTAAAAATCCAACTTAAAGCAAAGTAATTGAATTAAAACGAATTTAACATGATAACTACTCACATGCTTCACCTCTTAGCCTTAGCTAAGAGGTTCTAGCCGAGCATTATCATGCTTCAACTAGAATTCAAAGAAAAACTAAACAAAAACATGAAAAAATAGAAAGAAAAAAAAACCTTAGTTGGAGGAGTTGTGGTCGCTCCACGATGCTTTTCCTTGTTACCCACGAACTTAGAACTCTTCTAGAATACCTTAACAAGGATGTCAAGGTGTCCTTTTATAGAAAAACTCACCCACCGCCTCAAATTGCGTAAGATTTTACATACTTACGTCAGTCATCTAGCGCTCGGTCAGCTGTTGGTCGCACGCCTGACCATACTCAAAACAGTCCAGCAAGTTTTGATAAATTTTCTTTGAATTTCGGGCGCCCGGATCCTCTTAATTGGGCGCTCGGCGGGTCATCGGGCGCTCGACCATGTCTAGAAAAGTTCCAGCAATAACTGGATTTTTTGTCAATTTTGGGCGCCCGGTAAAATGGTGATCGGGCACCCAAAGGCCAATTTTTACAGTTTTTCTGATTTACAGGGCCATCTGCTGAATTTTCTGCATTTTACTTTTCTTGCCCTACAGCTCTGCAATATGACTTTTCTGGCCATTCCAGGTCTTCAACTTGATTCCTTCAAAGCTTTTTCTCAATTTCTTTGGCTCATCAAAGCTTTGTCTTTTAGTTATTTCAAATCCTTCAAATTGGCATTAAATCCATGTCATCTCTCTCTTCTCCTTGCTTCTTTCTTCCATTCATTTGGCTCATCTTCCTTCATTATTAAGTAAGTTTAAAAGCATTCTTTTAAACATCAATTTAGTGAAGTTTCATTCTCATTCTTACATCCATAAAACATGCATTAAATGGGTCTTTTAAGCATGCAAACCATGCATAAGACGTGATATAATGGGTTAAAAAATGTATAAATTGGAAGCTCAACATAAATATATAGATTTTAGTATATATGTGCATTGTCTGTATCGTAAACAGTCTAAGTTATCAGTTTAAATGATGAAACACCTTTGTAAAAGGGTACTAGAGTATGTTCATTTAGATGTATGGGGCCGTTGCCCGTAGTTTTTGTTAGGGGTCATCATGGTTTGTGTCATTTATTAATGACTATAGCAGAAAGGTGTGAGTTTATTTTCTTAAAAATAAATCTGTTATTTTCACCATTATCAAGCATTGAAATGCAATGGTAGAAAATCAATTAGGGCAGAAATTGAAAGTGTTGAAAATTGATAACGGTGTATAATTCACTTCAGGGAAATTCAATCGATATTGTAAGGATGAAGGGATCATGAGGCACAACACAATGCGCCACACACTAGAGCAAAATGATGCAGTAGAGTGGATGAATCAGACTCTCTTGGAGAGGGCTCGGTGCATGCTAAGTAATGTTGCTTGGGCAAAGAGTTATGAATTGAGGCCGTTAACACAACTTGTTACTTGATAAATCAGTCTCCTTTTACGACTATTGATTTTAAGATCCCAAAAGAAGTATGGAGTGGTCATTCGATTGACAACTCAAGTCTGCGAGTATTTGGTTGTGAAGCTTACTCTCATGTACCATCAGTTGAGAGAGATAGGCTAAACAAAAGGACAAAAAATGCATCTTTGTTGGCTATGGTGATGTGTGAAGGGTTACAGATTGTACAACCTTGTCACATGAAAAATTACTTTGAGTCGTGATGTTAAATTTGATGAGGACTCTTTTTTTTCGAAAAGTTGTGCCAAAGGAACCAAAAAAATTAAAGGTTGTTAACATTTAGATTGACAGAGATGAGACACGGTCCAATACTGATATGCAAGTAGACGTACAAGATTAGGTGAGCAGCCACCTGTGCGAAGAAATCCACCTAGAGATCGTAGGTTACCGGTAAGGTATAGAGATGACTTGAAAGTTGCATTCGCCCTTATTACAGACGAGGGGGATACGTCTACTTTTCAAATGGCACTTGATGATGTAGATGCCAAAAAGTGGAAGGCCTCAATGCAAGATGAGATGGACCCTCTGTATAAGTATGAGACGTGGGAGCTAGTGGAGCTTCCTGTGGGCCAAAAAACGATTGGGTGTAAATGAATTTTTTGAAAGAAACATGATAGGTACAATGCTAGATTAGTGATGAATGGATGTATTCAAAGAGAAGGTGTGGACTTCAATGAGATATTCACGCCGGTTGTGAAGAAAAGTTTCTATCAGGTTCGTGTTGGCTCTGGTTGCCCAACACAACCTCGAGATGGAATAGATGAATGTAAAAACTGCTTTCCTGTATGGGTAATTGAATGAGCAGATTTATATGATATAGTAAGAAGGTTATACGGTACAAGGGTTAAAGAACAAAGTTTGTAGGTTGAGGATGTCATTGTATGGCTTTAAACAGCCGCATAGGCACTGGTACAAGAAATTGATTCCTTTATGATGAGTCGGGGCACTTTTTCACGAGCAAGTACAATCACTGTGTCTATTTCAAGACAATTAGTGATGGAAAGTTTATAATACTGGTTTATACGTTATGACATGTTCATTGCCAGTCATAGCATATCTGATATTGATGTATTGAAGACTCAACTTTCAAGGACATTCGAGATGAAGGATCTAGGGGTTACAAATAAGGTTCTCGGCATTGATATACACAAAGACAAGAAGAAGAGTAGGCTTTAGTTATTTCAGGTTGAATACCTTGGGAATGTATTGGTGAAGTATGGGATGGACAAGCCCAAACCAGTTAGCGTTCCCCGCTCGGCTCACATCAAGCTTTCTTCAGAGCAATGTCTTAAATTAGATGAAGAAAAGTATGATATGTCTCAATTGCCTTGTTCAAGCGCGGTGGAAAACTTTATGTATGATATGGTCTGTACAAGACCAGATATTTCACAAGCTATGGGCGTTGTTAGTAGATTCATGCCTAACCCTAGCAAGCAACACTGGGAAGCTGTAAAATGGCTACTTTGATACATTCGAGGTACGTAAGACTATGTCTTGACATTTAAAAAGTCAGGGAACAAGTTGGTTGGGTATGTGGATTCAGATTATGCATGCAGTGTGGATTGTAAGAGATTGACATCCGATTACTCATTTGTGTTAGCGGTTGGAGCGATTAGTTAGATATGCAAGCTTTAATTGGTGGTGGCTCTGAAGCAGAGTACATGGCAGTGACAGAAGTGTTCAAGGAGGCTGTTTAGTTGAGAGGCATGATAAATCAGTCGGGGCTTTAGCAGGAGACCGTGTCGGTTAATTGTGATAGCTCTAACACCATCAATTTGGCTAATAACTAAATTTATCACTCGCGTACTAAATATATTAATGTGCGTTACCATTTAATCCGACAGGTGCTTGAGGAATGAGATATGACTCTGAAGAAGATTCACACCAGCGTAAATCCAATGGACATGCTCACCAAAGTGGTTACTGCAGAGAAGTTCAAGTTTGTTGAGCCATGAATTGTGCATATCTGAAACCCAATTCATAGCATAATTACATAGTTTAGGTTGTTTAAGCTAATGACTTATGCTTGTTTTTATGTTTGTAGGTAAAAGAGAGAGATGTCATGTATTTAATATTAATTTGAAGGATTTAGAGTGACTAGAAGACCAAGATTTGATGAGCCAAAGAAGTGAAGAAAAAGCCTTAGAGAAATCAAGTTAACAACCGGGAATGGCCAAAAAAATCAAATTGCAGAGCTGCAAGGCCAGAAAAGCAAGATGCCGAAAGTTCAGAAAATGGCCCTGAAATATTGCTGGAGCGAAATTTCGATCAATCGAAATTAGTTCCGATCGATTGAATTATCAATCGAAACTCAAAAATCAGAATTTCAGGATTAAAAAATTCTGCACTCCTTGGACAAAACTTCCAATCAATCGAAACTAACTTCGATCGATCGAAGTATTAATCGAAACTGTCTACAGTTATGCAAAATCTAGAAGTTTCTATGGCGGTGGTGCATGATTGCTATAAAAGGATACCTCCAGGTCCGTTTAAACCCATTCTAAAAGAGTCTCAGTTGTGTTAGAGATGGAGAAGATCAAATGGGAGCTTCTGCAACTCTATTTTTTGAGTTTTTCTAGTTTTAGTTCATGTTCTTCTTTAGTTTTCTTTTGAGTTTTGGTTCAACCGTCTTCATAGTTGGCTAAACCTCTTAATTAGGGCTAAGAAGTGAAACTTATAGTTATTTACAATGCTTAATTTGATTTGATTCAAGTATTTTGAGATTTAATGATGAACAATTCTAGTTTTGGTTTAAAATAAAGTTGATAGTTTTAATTTAATCTTCTATATCTTGTGATGTGTTTACATATGATGTTTTGATTTACTGAGATTGATCAATGAGGTGTTGTTGATAGGATTTTGGGTTATAGAGATCTTAAATTCATCATGATGTAGTGGATACTATGTGATCTTCCAAACCAAGTTTCTTAATTGCTTATCTAGAACTAAAGTAGAAAAAGTTCATATCTTTTGATTTGATCTAAGATGGATGTTTTATGAATTAATATTGGTTTGATTAAAGTTTAATTCATGATTTTAAATCAAGTCTAGTGACAGGATTTGAGGAAGACCATCAATATGATATCACTTGTTTTGTGAAGGATTGGCATGTGTAATTGAATACTCCCAATGTCTTAGCTTATTATGAGGGAACTATATAAATAAATGATCCATTCATGTTAGATATATTATGATGATTTAATTGCTCCATATTCTGATTGGATGGGGATAGGACTCCGATTCCAATGGAGTTATTAACTTCAATGGTTGAATTGGCATTGTGAATGATTATAGGTGGATCTTTAGCGCTCTAGTGCTTAGTTTCTTGTTTTATTTCAAAAGTAGATCGTTTTTTGTTTTCACAATTCATCTTTCAAATTAAATCTAAATTTAGTACATTCTAGTTATATAATTTAGAATTGTTACGACAATCCCTGAGGACAATCTCAGTCTCACGATCGAATTATTAGTACATCGCAACCTTACACTTGGGGTTGGCAAACAAAGTTCTGCGCAACTTCTTTGGGATTGTCAAAGACAGAATGAAGACGCACTGTGCATGAGAAGTGGTGAAGCTATGTTGAAGAAAAGATGATAGATGAGAAACGGAAGAATGAATCGGTGATTGAAGCCTTGGTGTAGATTGTTGGTGGAGCCTTCAATATGGACAACAGGGGGTTTCAAGCTATTAGTGCACTTTTCTGTGGCATACTAGTGTACCTTATTTATCAATTACATCAGTCACTAAGTCTAATGTCAGTTGAGCCTAAAGAAGATGAAGACCGAAGGCTCAAGCGGACAAGCTACATCAAGGAAGAAGAAATGGGTAAAAGAGATGCCTTGGTGAGCCTTGAACTTTAACCAAACTAAAACCCAAACCTCTAGATGACCTTGACCTAATAGGCATACTTGTAGCCATCTTAGATTGTCTTTAGGTGTCCCAAAAGACCACTCAAAGAATGGCCAAAGAGGTTGCATGAGCTACTGTGAAACAAGACAATCCAATACAACAGAAATCATGCACTACCGACCGGTCCGAACCCATGGCCGACCGATCACCAATGAGTAAAATGGGATAGCAAGCATTTTCTGATCCTAGGCCTAAACTCTACTGGTCAAGACCAATCGGTTGGGCAGTCAGACCGGTCGTCACCGACCCCGAGAGGAGAGTAACTAGACAAGTCTCTTTAGGCTAATTAGACTAGTCGGTCTACAAAAAATGACTAGTCTTGGACCCCTGATCGACCAATCCCGACTGGTCGACTAAGAGCCGTTGGCAGCCATTTTCTATCCGTTGAAGCTTTCTTTATAAAACGGTTTGGCTTGATTTTAGGGGCTAGAAGAGAGATTTTAGTGCATTAAAAGCCACCCTCATTGCCCATACCATTAGGCTCTAATCCTAAGCATTCCAAACCATCTTCCTTGTGTTTGATCACAAGATGGAGCATTCAAAGCTCATGTGAAGATGGACTTGCTCTCTCTTGATCTTTAGAAGTTTAGGCACCTTGAGCATAAGTAGATCATTTGTCTAGACCTCTTTAAAGATTCTATTGGGTGGATTCCTCTAAGAAACCAACTCCTACTAGTTGTAGAGAATTCACCCCATCTCCTATCATCTTGGGCATCTCAAGAGCATCACATGTGAGGTGATTGATCGGTGGAGCTGAGGCATTGACATCGCAGCGGCAACACGATCGGGGGAGCATCGGGAATTGATTGAAGCACGGGAGTGCGAAGATCAAGCAACCTAAGCGACATTAAACAGTGGGCTCATCCGATAAGTAAGTTGTTATATTTAGAGTCCGGTAACACTCCTTCGTAGAGGATTGAGTGTGAGAGTTTGGATTTATAAACTCAAACAAGTCTCCAAAGAGAGCCTCCGGCGGGATCGTACGCTAGGTTCTAGGATTAGAGCTGAAGGGTAGAGAGGATCCTTATCAAACTCCTGGGTTAGTTGGAACCCGTAAACATCCTCGTTGAGAGATGAATAAGTAAATTCTCCGTCATAGGTTGGGAGGAACCTTGTTAAATTCCCCGGTAGGGTGGAACCGGTTTAAACACCTAGGTTGGGAGGAACCTAATTTAAACTCCCTATTGAATGCCAATGTACTCAAGGGGTGGGTATTGGAATTAGGAGTGGAGTAGAGAGATCGAACCACTATACGTGCTTGTGTTTGTGATTGATTTGAGTACATTGTTATCTTAGCATTGTATGTTTAATTATTTAATTATGAATGCTAAGCACTAGATAGACACATTCACACACAAGATGTACTTTCACTAAGTAGTGTGGACTTAAGCTCATTCATCCATTCTCATATAGTCTACTTAGGTTGCATAGATTAGGTTCTTGATTAGTTAAATCATTTGATTATCTATACATGCTTAGGCTAGGTTGTTTATATGTTTATTATATGCTAGCCTTGTGATTGGTATTAGAGCCAAGTTACTCTTATAGAGTGACTCTCCGAGTACCCCTTCTTGATACTCAATTTTCAATTGGTATCAGAGCGGGTTACTCTTTAAGGACTTAAGCACCTAGAGTAAGATCCGATACTGAAGCTATAACACAATGTCTACCCAAGCGGAGAGTAGTTTTATCACTCAACCACCATATTTTGACGGGTCAAATATGTATACTGGAAGGCCCGAATGCGAGTATTCTTAATGTCCCTTAATCGAATTGTATAAGACATTGTAGAAGACGGTTGGACTACACCGGTGGATCGAGATAGAGTTTCGGTCACCTAATTTAAACCTATGAGAAGTTGTGAGTGATCGAGAGAGGTCTCTTTGTGGCTACAATGCCAAGGGTCTTAACGCAATCTTTTCTGCTGTCTTATCTAATGAATTTAATTGTATATATAATTGTGAGATTAGCAAAAAGGCTTAAGAGATCCTAGAGACCTTACATGAGGGAACGTTAACTATTAAACATTTCAAATTATAACTCCTCACCACACAATTTGAAAATATTAAAATGGGTGAGGATGAGTCCTTCATAAAATTTTATTCTAGATTGAATTTAATTTTCAATTCCATGTTTGGCTTAGGAGAAGGGGTTCCAAATGAAAAATTTTGTAAAAAAATTCTTAGGTTCCTCCCGGAGAGATTTAGCTCCAAAGTTATTACCTTAAAATAGTGTAGAGACATAGATAACATGAAAGTAGAAGAACTCTTAGGTTCCTTATAAACTCATGAACTACACTTTAAGGCCCCCTCTTAGAAGAAAAACATCACTTTGAAGTCTCCTCATAGATACTCACATAGGCAAAAGAAAGTAGAGAGTGAGGCTTCGGAAGATAGTGACGTAGATGAAGAAGAAGAATTGAACAAAAAATTTGAAAGATTCCTCAAATTTGAGAGATGGAAGAGTTGTGACAAAAGGGACAAAAATATTGAGAAATTTAAAGGAAGATCATCCAAATCCAAATCAGTCTAATGTTACAACTGTGATGAATATGGTCATGTTGCCGATGAATGCCAAGAAAAGCCAAAAAGACGTGGCAAGAAGGTAATGACAGTAACATGGGATGATATAAAGAAGTCCAAATCTGAATCAGGTGACTCCACTAGTGATGAGAACAAAAAATCAGTGAGAATTCTTATAGCTACCACTATTACCTCCCTTCCCCCTAATTTAAGGGAGGATCCCAACCATTTTTCCTTCTAGGAAAAGGAGTTTTTAATCCCTCACCTCATATTGAATTTTATGAGGGTGTTGTGGAAATTAGTTACCCTTAGGATGATCAAACTAAAAATAGTTAGTCAGGGTAGCTAAAATCTGAATACCATAGGTAAATCTAAGGATTTCAGCCTCATTTGTGTGCCCATTTGCCTATAAGCAAATCAAAAGAGTTTAGCCTCATAATTGACTTAATCGGCAAATCAGAGGATTCAAGCCTCACTAGCTTAACATTGATAGTTTAGCTTAGTTTCGATTGGTATATCTTATTGCTAGACTGTCACCCTGCTTAGATTAGCATAATCTTGCAGAATTTGTGCTTAATTGTTTGCTAATTTATGCCTTGGTCATTATGCTTTCATATCTATCTTAAATGACCAATTACACATGATTAACTATACTTAGAAAGTTATATTTTCTTATTAATCATGTTCCATGCATGCTCCATGTTTTAATGTTCATGCATCCCTATACTTTCCTTACTTAGCATGTGCTTATAGTTAAAACCGTGACATTCTAACCTCTCTTCCTTAAACTTAATTGATATATCATTGGGGGGGGGGGGGGGGGGGGGGGGGGGGGGATTAGATTGTCAATTGTTGACAAAAAGGTAGAGAAAGATCAAGTCCCACTAAAGCAAGTTTGCTATGTTTTGTGTTGTAGAGATTGATAGGTTATGGGGGAGCAACTGAAGAGGAGCTGCTTAGTTAGGCATGTCAAGAGTTCTGTATTTATTTTAAATCATTGTAATCTCTTCTTCACGTATTTTTATTTTAGTAGGTTAGTTTTTTTTACGTAATTAACAAAGGGGGAGATTGTCAGTGCACTTTTATGTGGCATACTAGCGCATTTTATTTGTCAATTATGTAGGTCAGTGGGTCTAGTGTCGATTGAGCCTAAAGAAGACGAAGACTAAAGACTCCAGTGGACCCGCTACATCAAGGAAGAAAAAACAGGTAAAAGAGACGCCTTGGTGAGCCATGAACCATGAACTAAACCAAAACCCAAATTTTTTTATGACCTTGACCTAATAGGCATACTTGTAATCATCTTAGATTGGCCTTAGGTGTCCTAAAAGACCACTCAACAAATGGCCAAAGAGGTTGCATAAGCTGCTGTGAAACAAGCCAATCGAATACAATAGAAATTATGCACTACCGACTGATCCAGACCCATGGCCGACCGGTCGTCAGTGAGTAAAATGGGACATCAAGCATTGTCTAATCCTAGTCTTAAAATTGACCAATCACGATCGGTCGGTTGGGTAATTAGACCGATCATCTGACTGGTCGTGACCGACCTAGAGAGGACAACACCCAGATAAGTCTGTATAGGCCTAATTAGACCAGTCGGTCTACAAAAACTGACCGATCTTGGACCCCTGACCGATCGGTCCCAACCGGTCGGCTAAGAGCCATTGGCAATAATTTTCTATCCATTCAAGCTTTCTTTATAAAATGGTTTAGCTCGATTTTAGGGGTAAGGAGAGAGATTTTATTACGTTAGAAGCCACCCTCATTGCCCATACCATTTGGTTGTAATCCTAAGCATTTCAAGCCATCTTCCTTGTATTTGATCACATGATAGAGCATTCAAAGCTCATGTGAATATGAACTTGCTCTCTCTTGATCTTTAGAAGTTTAGGCACCTTGAGCATAGGTAGATCCTTTGTCTAAACCTCTCTAAAGATCATATTAGGTGGAATTTCTTATGGCAATTAACTCCTAGTTTTATAGAATTCACACCATCTCCTATCACCTTGGACATCTTAAGAACATCACATGCGAGGTGATTGATCGATGGAGCTGAGGCATTGACAACGCAGCAGTAACATGATCGGGGGAGTATCGGGGAGCTGATTGAAGCACGAGAGAGCGAAAATCAAGCAAGCCAAGCGGCACTAAACAAGAGGCTCATCCGATAAGTAAGTTGTTATATTGAGAGTCCGATTACACTCATTCCTTATAGAGGATTGAATGTGAGAGTTTGAATTTACAAACTCGAACAAGTCTCCAAGGGGAGCCTTTGGCGGGAGCGTACACTAGCTCTAAGATTAGAACTGAAGGGTAGGGAGGATTCTTGTCAAACTCCTGAGTTAGATGGAACTCGTAAACATCCTAATTGAGAGATGAATCGGTAAAATCTCCGTCATAGGTTGGGAGGAACCTTGTTAAATTCCTCGGTAGGGTGGAACTGGTTTAAACACCTAAATTGAGAGGAACCTGATTTAAACTCCCTAGTGAATGTCGATATGCTCAAGGGGTGAGTACTTGAACCGGGAGTGGAGTAAGGAGACCAAACCATTTACCTTTCTTGTGTTTGTGATTGATTTAAGAACATTATTATCTTAGCATTGTATGATTAAGTGTTTAATTATGAATGCTAGATAGGAATGTATGCTAGGCACCAGATAGGCACACACACAAGATGTACTTTCACTAAGTAGTGTAGACTTGAGCTCATTGAGCCATTCTCATATAGTCTACATAGGTTGCATAGATTAGGTTCTTGATTAGTTAAATCATTTGATTATCTATGCATGCTTAGGCTAGGTTGTTTATATATTTATCATATGTTACCTTTGTGATTGGACTCACTTAAGCTTGGAAGTTAAGTGTTCTTGCTTAATTAGTTTAATTAGGCAAGAGGTTTTTAAAAGAAATTTTTAGACGGTCCTAATCACCCTACTCGAGGACTTAGCAATAGTTTTACAAGCTCTACCAAGCTTCCACGTATATGGATATGGTGTCGTGTTAGACTATCGTCGCAATTTCACTGGCGACTGAAATTTCCCCTATTATGCAGATTGGTCTCTAGACAATTTTGGACAGGTTCGGGCAACCGAACTTGGAGGCTCAGGTGACCAATATTCTTTGAATATATGGCAATATCTCTAGACATTTTTTGGAGTATTTAGGCGGCTAAACCCGTGGTTGTCGAGCGACCTAAGGAGGTCTCGGACGCTCGATGAAGTCGGGTCGGGAGCCGACAATATCGGTTGCTATTACGCAGTCTGCGCGGTTTTGCGTAACTTGTTTCTATTTTCGATTATTGCTTATATAAACGGATGTAATCTGGTTATAAGGTATTGCTAATATGTTCTAAACGGGATTAGGGTTTGAGAGGGAGTTTCGATGTGAGAGAGAGAGTGGGTTTTCTCTTTGTGGCTTTATTTGAGTTGTTCATCCCTTGTACTTCTGTTCTTTTTTTTTTTCTTTTTTTTTTTTTTAGTGATCGCTTTGTGCCATAGTTTTTTGCCGCAAGGGTTTTTCCATGTAAAAATTGGATCATCTCTACATGTGATTGCTTGTGCATTTGTGTTTACTTGTTTGATTCTTCTCTGTGCTTCTGTGAGGTTCCCAACATTAATTAGAACATCATTTAAAAAATAAGGCATATTCAAATCTCAAATGGGCCACACCACAAGAAGAAGTGCTGATTGAACACCCACCATCGAAAGCTTATTGTGGGCCATAGAAGTTTTGGATCATGCTGATATTGGTGTTTTGCTTCATACGCATAGGAATCAACTTATGAATGGTTTTGGATGGCATATAAACATTAGGTGGGCAATTTGAAAGTTTCAACGTGGGCATTTTTATCCCCACCTTTTCATTCAGTGTGGCTCACCTTTTTTTTTTTTTTCTTCTTCTGGATCTTCCTAATTTTTAACATCACCTCGTAACATGGGCTGGCACAATGAATGGAGCAACACAAATGTCACAACTGCCTCATAGAACTCAAGGTCACAGGGGATTTCTATAACCCTGGGTTAGAGGCAAGTCGCATCTGCGATATACCAGGGAGTGGTACCCTGGACTGGGTGGTTTTGGAGTTGTCTTCTACATTGAGAGTGGTCTCTCTCTCTCTCTTTCTCTCTCTCTCATTTTTTGTTTTCAGGTGCTGCAAGATTTTCAGGAATTGGTTATGAAACTGGATGGGTTTGGGCCCAGATTCTACGTTTAGAGTCATCAAGTCTCCCCTCCTTTAAGAGTCTAAGTCTACCTTTTTTGTTCGGTGCTACCGTAGTTTAAAGAGTTGGGCCCATGTTAGGATGGGTTCAAGCTCAGATTCTATTTTTAGAGTCAAGTCTCTCCTACTTTTGCGTCAAGGTCTCCCATTTTCTTAGGCGCCGCTGGAGTCTAAGGAGCAAGGCATGGGACTGGCTAGCTCAGTTTTTTTTTTTTTTTTTTAGTGATTTGTTTTGTCCTGTCAATGCAAAGTCTAAAAAAAAAAAAAGTAAAAAATTGCACAGTCCAAGCTTAAGTGGAGCACTAAATTAAGGCCAGCAACAGGCCTGTGACTCTGACCAGGCAGCCAGGCCTGATTCTAACTTCTTCTTTTTTTTTTTTGTTTAAGGTACAACTTACGACCATAAATAATATTGGCCTACCCAATAAATTTTTTTAAAACCTTTATTCACAAAGAGAAGCTATACAACTGAATTACATTCGGGCAGGCTCCTAAAAGCCTGCTCCCGCCCATCATATACGTTAAATCCAACCCAAAAAGCCTCGAATATCAGCCCCACCCTTGCTAACATACCCCAGGCCTGATTCTAACTTGGTCTCAGGTGTACTTACTGGGCAGTACTTCGGTTTAAGCTTGAAAACAAGGCCTGTTAGAGAAAATGAGTCTGTCAATCAGACTCGTTTCAGACGAAGTATTAATAGAGTTTCAATTCCCAAATTTCACAAAAGTTACTGAGGGGCCTGAAATAAGAGTCCCCAAGTAAATGGAAGGAGTGCTGCTCGGGCTTAATATTTTGTTGATGGGTTGGGCCATGTGTTAACTCAATAAATCCAATTAGTAAATGGGGAGGATCGAGTCATGGACATATGGGCTGTGAGTCAGGTTGGGATTTGAATGGTCTGTCTGTCTTGTACCAAGCCACGGATCCCTGGTCCCACCCTCTGCCTCTGTGCCTAGTGTGAATGTTTTTGTTCTCTGTGGCAGTGATGTATCCAAGCTTGCAATATTGAGTATAGGGTTCTTATTCAACAAATATATAAGAGAATGCCGGTCAATTTGCACAGAAAGAGGTTGTAGGGATGATTCTTGACACCTGTGTAATGTATGTGATCCTTAAGCCTAGTATGAAGATCCATTGGCCCAAAAATAGGACCCTTTAACTCATGAGGCGGGCCATAGACATGAGAAAAAGAGATTGTTTTAATAACATGACCATCAAAGTCAATTGGTGCCCAACCCAACTTTTTCGAAAACGCGTATCTTTACAACTCTGGTTTCTTTAACTTGTTAGACAATTTCACTCCAACTAATGAATACCTTGTGAAATGAAAATTAAAAATCAACGGTCACAAATCATTGATCTGCTCTCTACAAACACGCGGTGCTTGTTTTGCTCTAGTGTGGTCGCAACTCATAGGGCCTGTTCATGAAGAAAACCACGTTTGAGGCAGAGAATTTCAGCTGAGCTAAGTGCTCCCACATGTTCATCCAATTTAGGGGTGAGCTGGCCTGATTTGCTTTGGAGCTAGATTTGGTACATGCTAAATGGGTGGCTCTACTAAAAAAAAAAAAAATGTCACCCCATCATCATAACACACCCCCACTGTTAGTCACACTGCAATGCTAGCCGCCTCCCACTTGGGAATGGATATCAAGACCTCAGTGTTGCAAGAGGTTATCAACCTTCGAACCTGTAGCCCACCTGGTGAGTGGAACTGACCTGACTACTGGGTAAAGCTGATAATCATGGCGGGGCTCACCAGATGCGCTGGTGGGATGGTATACAAACAACACACAGACCACCCCACACGGTAAGATGAATTAACTTTCCATAGGTGAAAAAAGTTTCACCGGCGCAATGATGTGAACAAGTTTCGGCGCACGGGAATAACTTAACACGCATGTGAATGAGTGTTGCAGAAATGGCCCCACACGTTTTGTATGACGAGGACTAGGGCTGTCAATGGACCTGGTTGGCCCGACTTGAGCTGGACTTAGGCTGTCAAAGGTCATATATATTTCTGGAGTACGATCATTTCCATATAGATTATTGATAGTAGTAGGGTCAATAAAGAGAGTTTAAATTATTAGATTACATCTTCACGTGGCCCCCATCTGGCGACGTATGTTGGACATCTAGTGCGACAATTCATGCAAAACAAGCTTTTAATGGATGCGGATTCCCGGCTTTTAGAGGAACTTTGACGAAGGAGGTGGGGCCCACCATGACGTTTATGGGAAATCTACCCGGTCCATCCGGTTTCCCAGAACATTGTAGGGGTTGGGCCTAAAATCGATGCAAATCCAAATCTCTGGTGGGCTGTATGATGGGGAAACACGGGTAGGTAAATGCCCACGGTTAAAACCTCCCTGGTACAACGTAATGTTTTTCTATCATTCATACCGTTTATAAGGTCATTACTAATGGGATGAACTGAAAACACAAAATTAGCATGATCCAAAACTGAAGGGTAGGGAGGATCGAAATTAGCATCACAGGGACGCCGTTGTACAATATTTTTCCTAGCTAGTGTCAATGCTCTGTGGGCCCTACCATGATGTATGTGTTTTATCCATGCATTCCATCCATTTTTCCAGCTTATTTTATTACATGAACCTAAGAAAGAGGTAGATCCAATCCTGAAGTGTACCATACACAAGGAAACAGGAGGAAGAATGATGTGGACCGTTGAAACCTAACTCGAGCTCACAGTGATATTTATTTGTCATTCCACCTGTTCAAAAGGTCCACAGGTGGTGCAATGCTATTATATATGGGTGTAACAGCCCAAAATTGACGGGGCGGATTGGGCGGTGTGCGGCTTTTGGGGAGGTGGGTTGGAATCCCTAACCATGGGCCCACTGTGGTATAGTTTCCTTATATCAAGGCGTTCGGTCGGTTTTAAAAATTCACTTTAGGGCATGATATAAAAAATGTAGCAGATCCAAATTTCAGTGCTAATCTATCATTAAAAACATCTCATGGGCCGCAAAAGTTTTGAATCAAGCAGATATTTGTGTGCTTATCCCGATCTTCGTGACCTTATCAACAGGTTGGATGGAAAATAAATATTTCGGTCATCCCCATGAAGTTTTTAACGGCGGGAATTCAATCACTGCTGTTTCCTATGGTATAGTCCACCTAAGAATGGCGTAAAATAAGATTTCAAAATAGATGGACGTTGTGGATGCAAGTCAGATACATCAAAGTGGACCCCAAAGTTAGGGCTTCATCGAGGACTTCTATCAAGGACTTAGTCGTTCTCCACTTCAGTTGAAAGCAATCTTTTTTGCTTAAGCGTATTAGCCATCTTAAGGTGTTCAACACTTCTTAAATAGCATGTTATCAAACTATTTTTTGCCACATAAGCTACCAATTTTCTGTTGTAAGCCAAATCAGTAGCTGACCAAAATGTATCCAAACATGGCCAAAATTTTTTTTAAAAAAATTAGAAAAATTATTTTCCTGACTTGTACATTTTTCCACGAAGCCTAACCCACTGTTTCCAACAGTTGTCTCCACTTCTACAAACCTGCCGAAAGAACTCAATGTAAAAGATATTCTCTCTTTTTGGAAGGTTTACAATTGCGCACCATTATAGAGTTGTACACCAGACGTGCTATCTTGGCATGTAGGTCCAAGATCAGTTCTCTTGATTGGTTGGTCCAACTATGTTTTCTCTAAATTTAATCTGATACACTCATAAGGTGTGCCAATATCGGTACTAGGTGGATGGGTTGGAGAAAACTTCAGTCAAGTGTTTTAGGTGCTGTTTGGTAAACTGAAAAATGAAGTCTGAAAATTAATTCAAGTGCGGAAAACTTAAAGTGGTGAATTTTAGTAATTATAAGTACCGAAAAAATCTGTTTGGTAATTTATCTAAAAAAAATTCTTGATATCTGAAATTAAGCACTTTATTCACAAACTATAAATGTCTGAAAAATGTCAATTTGTTGCATTTGCCCCTATTCTCTCTATTTCTATCCTATACAGAGCACGAGACAAAACATTTTATTGCTATGTCACCAAATTTCACACACTTATGCCTAATTTACATACATCTCTTACACATATATAATTCTTTGATTGATGGACCATGTGTGATATACTTATTGATAACATAATCATAACCATTCGATCAGTGCCCTTAAATTGGACAACTAATAAAAGAAACACAACAACATCTCATTATTAATTGGTAGAGGTTGGTATGAAGATTAGGAACATCTAATATTTATTATTTTATTATTTATTTATTTTCATGGTTTCTCCACAATGAGGTCCATGTTCACAGTATGATGACCATGCTATCTGCTCAATAGGTTGGATGGAAAATAATCATTATAGTATGCCTCATGAAATTTTTAATAGTGGTCGGTCTACCCGAGATTTGGATCGGCCTCTTTTTTGGTCTCATGTCCTAAAATAAGTTGGCAATTGAATGGACGACATGAATAAAACACATACATCATCAATAGGCATACAGAGCACTGTCATATACATGTATGTCGTGTGTATGCCATCCCCGCCTCAAGCATATGAGTCCTCACCATCCAAAAAAAAAACGGCCCATCTTGATGTCTATATTAAATCCATGCAGTCCAACCATTTTGCCAGCTTATTTTAAGGCATGGGCCCAAATGTGGCAATCTAAATCTTAGGTGGACCACACCACAGGAAAATATTGTGATTGAACACCCATAATTAAAAACTTCCTGGGGGCCAGGAAAGTCTTGGATGAAGCTGATATTTGTGTTTTCCCTTCATCCAGATCTGTGTGACCTAACCAACAAGTTGGATGGCAAATAAACATTACAATAGGCCCTACGAAGCTTTTAATGGAAGACGTTCAATTACACTGCTTTTCAGTGGTGTGGTCCCGTGAGATTTGGATCTACTTCATTGTTAGGATAATGCCCTAGAATGATATGGAAAAACTAATAGGTATGGCTTGGATATACAGCACATACATCAAGGTGGGACCCACAGCCAGGGCAACGCCCACTAATGAAGTAGCAGATAACACCAAAACCGCTGGTTTGTGTTGGTGTTGGAACATTTTGTGGGCCCCACTATGATGTATGTGTTATTTTATCCACACAATTCATCTATTTTTTCAAACATCATGAGCCCAAAAAATGAGGCAAATCTAAGGCTCTAATGGACCACACCACAAAAAAGAACTGCCAAGAAATTTTTAATGGTGAGCAATATTCAATCACCACTGTTTCCTATGATATGGTCCACTTGAGATTTGGGCCTGCTTCATTTTTTAGGACCATGGCCTAGAATGGTGTGTAAAAACTGATGGGCAACTTGGATATGCGACACATCACGGTGGGCTCTATGGTCAGCTAAACACCCATTACCGTCATAACTGGTAACAGCTCATCCGCCCATAATATTGGGATTGCAAACAGTAGAAGATGACACCTAAGTAATTACCTTGTTTACGTGACAAAGTTTTGGGGCCTACCATGATGTATGTGTTATATCCACACTGCCCATCTATTATTTTAGGTAATTTTAGGATATGAATGCAAAAACGAGGCAGATCCTAACCTCAAGTGGATCACACCATAGCAAACAGTGGGAATTGAATGCCTACCATTGAAATCTTCTTGGGGGCCATAGAAGTTTTGGATCATGCTGATATTTGTGTTTTCCCTTCATCTAGGTCTGTCTTACCTTACGAACAAATTCGATGGTAGATAAACATCATGGTGGGCCCTAGGCAGGTTTCAATGGGGTTTCATTATCCTTGTAGGTTCCTTTGGTGTGGTCCACTCGAGCATTGGGTCTGCCTCATTTTTGGCTCATGTTCTAAAATGATTCGACAAAATGTATGGACGGTGTGGATATAACACATACATGATGATGTAGGCCAAAGAACTTTGCCACATGAATATGGCTTTTCTTGTGCGCAATTAGCTCATCGAAAGCTAGTGCAAAAGTTAGAAAGAGGGCAAACTTGTCATTTAAAAAAAAAATCTAATTCAAAATGACTTACCGCATTCAATGTTAAGTATTAAGTCAAATGAGGAAGACTTAAAAAAAATTCCTGATTGAGAATATAAGAATGAAGTAGAGCCGAATGCCAAAATTCTGTCATCACAAACTTGCATTTGCATCTTCTCATTCTTTTCTTGATGGGCGCAATATTGGAGATCCACTTGGGATGCTTCGCTCCCTCTTCTACCTCCTTTTGATTGAGAAAATTCTTGGCTGAAGATTTTCACTATCAAAACGCATCCCATCTCTTTTTAAGGTATAATATTTCTTGATGAATCATACGTTGATCCTTTTGAGTCAGCCGCCGAGCATATATTGATCATGTTTCTTGCGCAATCTTAGAAGATTCTCGCCAGCATAAAAAGCTTCTTACATTTCTTTCATGGATAACGCTTGAGACTTGTACATTTCTTTGATGATTTTTTGACTCATTGATTACCGTCTCATTGTTTCTCTGTTGATAACTTCTTACTTCTTTTTCAGTTGAAGTACAGGCCATTGTATAATTTGTCTAGAAGAGGCTTTCATCCGGTATAAAGTTTTCTCTTTCTTGCTTCAATCGTAGTCATGTTTTTGTCGATCTTTTTCTTCTTCAGTAAATTCCTCATATTGTCATTTGACGAATAATCCCAGGTATAACACCAAGTAGCTGACGACCCCTCATAATGTAGATTGAAGGATATCTCTTCCGCTGATAGAAGCTGAAGATCAATAATATCCGATTTTTTTTTCCAAATTTAAGATATAAATTGAAGAATAATTTCCTTCTAATATATATATATATATATATATATATATATATATATATATATATATATATATATATATATATAGTCAGAGAATACTCTCACTTGTGATATAGGTTGAAGAATACTCCTACTGTGAATAATGATTGAAGAAATAATTTATAATCGTAGAATAATCCTGACTCCTGATATAGGCTACAAAATAATTTTATGCTGGATAAGATCAAGTAATGAATAATTCCTTGTATTGTTTGAATGATTCCTTAGACGATATATAATGACGAATGATTCCATTTATGATACGCGGTAGCGAATGATTCCATTTCATGCACCGACGAATGATTCCATATATGTAGAGCTAAATAATTCCATATATACGTAACTTGCACCTGGCGTCTTTATGATGGCATCTCGCATTTGCCCCCACATGCGAACAGATTCTATGAACAAAGCTGATGAATTCTGTCTGAAGGCCTCTTTCATCAATGATGGGTTAAACCTGATTTCTTCATATATCTTGGTTAAAATGGCGGCAGATGTGGACTTGTGATGCTCGTTCTTTTGTGGTTGTGCAATCCTTTAGCTTACAGCCTCTTCTTGCTCATAACGGCTATCACTTGGGGTAGTAGCCAGAGTCGCATTGTGGATTATTATCACCAACGCATCTTGAAGGCTCTTAAATTATTTCACTAGAGGTGGGCACAAACCAAGCCAGCTCGAAAGCTCAGCTCGGATTGGTTCGAAAAAGCTCGGCTTGGATTGGTTCGAATGGAAGTTCAAACCAAACCAAGCCTCCGAGTCAAGCTCGTTTGAAAAAACAAACCAAGCTCAAACTAGGGCAGTACCGGCTCGGCTCGGCTCAAAGCTCAATTTGATTCAGCTCGGTTTGATTCGATTTGTAGATTATAAGCACACTGTTTCCTGTGGTGTGATCCACTTGAGCTTTGGATATGATTCCATTTTGGGATCATGTCCTAAAATGATATGTAAAACAAATGGACAACATGGATAATACATATACATGATGACATGGATAATACATAATACGCATACATGATGACATGGATAATACATAATACATATACATGAATGCACACTGTTTCCTTGCACTTGTAAAATTATACTTATGTACTTTTGTTTGGAAAATACTCTTACATGTCTATTTTGAAGTTGCACTCCTTTGGAGGATGTTAAACATCATATAGTAAGATACGTTTGTACTTTTTTTTCTAACTTTTTAAATTCTTTTCTAATTAAATAAACAAGGAAAAAAAGAGCCACTACCTATTTGAACTCAACCGAGCCCAATTCGAAATTTTCGACCAAACCGATCCCGGCTCGAACTAGATTTTTTTGGAGCAAACCAAACTCGAGCCGCATGGGTCGGCCCAAAACCCAAACCAAACCAATCCACAAACTGTGGTAGTACAAAAACAAGCCGAACCAAACTAGGGCTAACTCGGCTCGGCCTGAATCGTTGCCCACCTCTATATTTCACTAAAATAGTTTGCATTACGTTATCTCTACCAAATATTCACCTATTGAAGATAGACTGACTTAATTAATGTCGGCATATCAACTGTAGCTTCTTCGTTCCACATCTGGCTTACTACCATGGGGATGAATACACCATTATTGGTGATATGAATGAGAACGAGTAGTTGCTTGACCCGAAACTGGTGCATCGCCTTTTCAAGGACATAGCCAACATTTTTTTTTATACTGAAAGTTTACATTGGGCCGACTGTCGATGGCATTATGGAAGAAGGTTTAAACATCACCAGAGCATTTCCTTTCTCCTTTTGTCCGTCCAGGAAGATTGTTGCAGATGTGTTGTCTGTTGTAGTTAAGAATGCAAGGCATTCTTGTGAAATGGCGTGAACTTCCATTTCTCTTGAAAAGAGTAATGGTGGTGGCTCTAATGCAGGATTCCTTTTAACGATGTTTCACGCAATTGGTCTTCTTACTGCTCTCGGCAGCAAAGGTCTTTTCTTGAGACAGGATCGAGTCTCCCTTATTCGGGTCTTTGTCATTGTCTCTTTATCATCAACTTTTTCAGCTAAATGGTGTAACAAAGATTACTCCTACGATTGCTCACAGCTATACAATTTGAGTCGAGTTCAGGTTGACCGCCTTTAATAATTTTCTCGATAGTACATCACTTTGTTTCCTTGCAAGGAAAGATAAAAGAATTATTATTAGACATTTCAGTATTTCAAATTGTATCTTATTTCAGAGATGAAGGGAGGAATTAATGTTCCTTTTGAGAGTCATCATTTTGGTGCTTTATTGCGCCTTTTCGATGACGAACATATTCTAGTTGTTCTAATGCTATTATTAAAGCGCTAATATTCCAACCTACTCCCCAGCAGAGTCACCATTTTGTTTACACAAAAAATTTGCTTTTAGTTTCTTTGGAGTTTTAAGGATTGAAATATATGCATTCTAATAACTGACAAAGGAAACAAATATAGAAGAATGTTCATCATCGAAAACTTTATTCATTTGGGTTCTTATTACTTCCCTTGATTTTGAAATAAAATATTTACTTGAAGATATCGAAGCTACATAAGAGGTGAAAATGAATTTTGGCAGCATTTCGCCTCTTATTAAGGGTCTGTCAAAGTGGCAGAGAAGTCTTCAGACTCTGTGGACTTCTGAAACCATGTTTCTTTCATCCTGAATCCAGTCTTCAGGCCATTTTAAAATCCTTTGAAGCTTGCTCTGGACTCCTTTGAATATGTCTCGAAATAAGACATCAGCATGGCTTTGAACTTCATGGAAATGCTCTTGAGAATCCCTTTGCAAAGCCGAACAAACAACCATTAGGTGCCTTTACACGACCCGTGTAAAGCACCTTTGATTTACACTGATTAAGACCTTGGAGTTAAAGGTGTGCGCATGGTGCAAGCAATGTTATCAAATCATAGACTCATTTATATAAATATGCACTAAAAGAATGATATGATCATGTCGCTATGTCTGTAAAGTCTAAGTAAAACCCTGAATTACAAATCTATTCATAGATCGACATTATATCATGAATATTTCACCGGCCTTTGGTGTTATAGCGTAATTTTGATATATTAGAATTTATGGACGGTTTAGATTTAAAGAAAACCTCTCCGTTTAAGAGACGGACTTTTCATGGAATGTAAAAAATTCACGATTTGTACTTAGAATGAAAAATTGAAATCTTTACTCTTGGGAATATGATTTTTTTAGTATTTTTTATTGAATCCAAATGAGGGGTACTTCCTTATTTACATAAATAACTTAAGGTAAATGGAAACATAAGATGTATGGTGTAGGTGTGCACTGCAAGCAAGTAGGAAGTGAACCAGGCAGACATGCAGAATTTTTACCCTTCAGAGAGCTTTCACGCAGGTTGCGTGGAAGGTTTGGCCTTCAAGCTTCGACGAAAATCCTCCTTCGATTTTCAATTCTATATTTCGACAGAATTTCCTTTCCATTCTTCTTCGATTCCCGAGGTCCGCACCTTGTGTGTTCAACCCGGGAATACAGAGATGCACAAGGCCTCTCTCAGAGCTCTGAAGTTTTCAAAAAGAGCTTTGGAACTCTGTCAATGTCCAAATGAGGACCCCAAAGGGGATATTTATAGGCAAAGGGGCAGATTTCACGGAACGACACCCCTCCTTGTAACATCCCTTTATCATTTTTTTAATGGTGCAATCAAGCATTGTTAGGTCCACACGGTGATTATGAGATCCAACGCCTGCAATAGTAGCACCATAGCCATCACGACCAGATGACCCAAAAATCTAGTTGGTCCAACCATCAAGTGGGCTACCTTAGAAAACTATAATGCACCACAAAAATCCTCCGAACCTGTAGCTCACCGGATGATTGGAACTGACCTGACTTGTGGGTCAAGCTGATCATCATGGCGGGGCTCATCAGATGCACTTGTGGGATGGTATAAAAACAATAAAGACACCCCACACGTTAAGAAGAATGACTTTCTCAGTAGGTGAAAAAGTTTCCCACGCGCAATGATGTGATCAAATTTCCATGACCATGAATAACTTCTACACACGGGTGAATAAGTGTTGCAGAAATGGGCCTGTCATGGTGTGTATAACACCCATGGGTGCGGGACAATGCGATTATGGGTGGTAACAGGCCAAAATCCACCACCACATTCCCTAACCCCATCCGAACCGGGCATCAAGTGCACCTAATCAACTCATGAGAGGCCTACAAAATCAGGTTGATGCAATCAAGTGGGCCACACCATTTTGAACTCAAACCATAGAAAAGCCCCGGACCCAGTGGCCTCCACCACCGATGTAACAGTTTATCAGTTTTACCAGCTCAAGTTAGAACATGAGTGGAAAATTGGAGCAAATCCAAAAATATAGTGGCCACACCACACAAAACAGTAGGGATAGAAACACTCACAGTTGACACTTCCTTGGGCCCACCGTGATGTCTATATGGCATCCAATCTGTTCATACAGCTACAGTTATTCCCACAGGGATGAACAGAAAACACAAATATTAGACTGATCCAAAACTTCAGTGACCCCAGACTGATCCAAATATTAGACTACCCTAAGCTCTATGAGGTGCACTGTGATGTCTGTGTTATATCCACTTGCCCATTTTATGACATCATTTCAAAAATAAGGCATGCATGTTCAAATCTCAAATGGGCCATACCACAAGAAACAGTGGTGATTGAGCAACTACCATTGAAAACTTCTTGTGGGCCACAAGAGTTTTGGATCAGGCTGATATTTATGTTTCATTTGCATGGGAATCAACTTATGAACGGTTTAGGATGGCATATAAACATCAGGTGGACCTTTGGAAAGTTTCAACGTGGGCATTTCTATTCCCACCATTTCATGTGGTGTGGCTCACTTTAGTTTCTAAATCGTTTATATTTTCAACATGGCCTCCTAACATGGGCTGGCACAAGAATGGAGTAACACAGACGTCACAACTGCTCCCATAGACCTTAATGTCATTGAGGATTTCTGTTATCCTGGTTTAAAGATAAGTTGCATCTGCGACATTCCAAGGAGTGGGGCCCGGGACCGGATGGGTTTTGGACTTGATTTCTAGATTTAGAGGAGTCTCTCTTTTCTATATTTTTGCCCCGAGATTTCTAGGATTTCAGCATGGGACTGGATGGCTTCGGGCAAAATTTCGATGTTTTTAGAGTCAAGTCTCCTTTTTTGTAAGGAGCATCAAGATTCCAAGGAATGGGATCTGGACTAGATGGGTTTGGGCCAAGATTCTAAGTTTAGAGGCAAGTCTCTCCTCCTTTTAGAGTCAAGTCTCCCTTTCTTATTGAGTGTTGCCAGATTTCAAGGAGTTGGGCTCACGATGCGATAGGTTGGGGCCCAGATTCTACTTTTAGAGTCAAGTCTCCCCTGCTTTTGAATAAGACCCTCTTTTTTGTAGGGTGCTGCTCGATTCAAAGGAATGGGGCATGGGACTAGATATGGGCTCAGAATTTTTAGTCATTTGTTTGAGTATGTCAAAGCAGAGTCTAATCAAAAGCATTTGTTTGAGCTTGTTTGATCTTTTTAGTTATTTGTTTGAGCTTCTCAAAGCATTTGTTTGAGCTTGTTTGAGCTTTTACTTAATAAAATTCCTGCATTGTTAAGAGAGAGAGAGAGAGGGAGAGAGAGGGAGAGAGAGAGAGAGTCTAATCAAAAGTTTTTATTTCGCACAACCTAAACTTAAGTGGAGCACTAAAATAAGGCTAGCAGCCTGATTCTAACTTGGGCCTAGGTGTGCTTATTGGGCAATGCTTTGATTTCAGCCAGAAACCGAGTCCTCTTATTGTAAATGAGTCAGGCTATGGCAGACTCATTTCAAATGCAAATATTTACAGAAGGTTTCAAGTCCCAAATCCTATAAAGTCACCAAGGGGCCTGAAATAAGAACCCTTATGTAAATGGACCGAAGGAGTGGTGTTTGGGCCTAATAATTTGTTGATGGGCCGGTGTGACCATGTGTTAAAATAATAAACCCAATTAGTTAATAGGTGAGGATCGGGTCACATATCCATAGGTTGTGAATCAAGCTAGGATTTGAATGGTCCATCTATCTTTTAGCAGGCCATTGAATCCAAACTAGTCCCACCTTTTGCCACTCTCTGGATGTTTTTGGTCTTTTCAGCTATGATGGATCCAAGCTTGCAACATTGAGTTTAGGGTTCATATCACACAAAATATACAAGAAAATGCTGGTCAATTTGCATGGAAAGAGGGTGTGGTGATGATTCTTGACACCCGTGTAACATTAAGGCCCAGTTTGAAGATCCATTGGCCCAAAAATGGGACCCTTAACTTATGAAATGGGCTATATAAATGAGAAAAAATAGAGTTTTATAATAACTTGACCAGCAAATTCGACTAGTGCCCAACCCTAATTTTCCAAAAATGCGTGTCTTTACAAATCTGGATTCTTGGATATGTTGGACAATTTCACTCCAACTGACGAATACTTAAAAATCAATCTCTCTCTCTCTCTCTCTCTCTCTCTCTCTCTCTCGCCCCCCCCCCCCCCCCCCCCCCCCCCCCGTGCCACATCCACAAGTATATCTTAACTCCATTACTTACCAAAGCTATCAATACTCAACCGAGTTTTTGCTTGTTATTTTCAAAATTGATTTTATTTTATTTAAAGGCCTGGTTGGATGAAGACCGATTTTTATACTAATTCAATGGCTCATAATGTTGTCTTCGGGTCAGGAGAATTTATAGGAAAAATAGCCCAACATTCTCGAAAAGTAGTTGGAGACATTTGGGGTGATGTGGGGAGAGGACCCCCTAATCAAGGGCGATGATCACCCGCATTCCTATCACACGTGAACTGGAAGATGATCAAGGAAAAGTCGACAAAAATGATAATTTTCATGTGGATGGATCAAAAGAAGGTGGACCATAAATCGGCCATAACTTTTGATTCGAGAGGAGTTACAGGATGCATAGTATATGGATTCCTACTGAATTTTCGTTTCATGGGTGGGTCACGTCCGTCCGTTTCACTAGAAAATGTGCAGTTACACCAGAAAAATAGAATTTTAGTGAAAACTGCTTATTTTAATAATTTCAATTTTAAATTTGTTTCCTTCTTTTTAGAATTTTATTTTATTTAGAAATTTCTAATTTTATAGAATAATGAGTTTTAAAAAGACTTTACTTACTAGTAGTCTTTTATTAGGACTTTACTATTTTTAGTAACTTTCTATTTCAGGAAACTTACTATGTTTAGTTAATATGAATTAAGGTTTTTAAGCTTAGTTTTATTATAAATAGTCATTTTTATTTCATTATTAAATAGATTATCTTTGATTAATACAATATTATTGAGTTTATACTCTATTTTGCTCGTGTTCTTCAAGTGCCTTTGAGAAATCATGAAAGATCAGTTAAAGAGTCCCGATAGATCCGTAAATTTAGATTAGTTATACTGTGAGAGAGATGATACTTGATTTCACCCCCGTCCCCGCCCCTGTTGCATTAATTGATATCAGAGTAAGGAACAACCTCAGGAAGATGGCTTTTAGCAATGGCTACTGTGGACAGTGATCCAGGGATCCATCCTCTCAACATGGTGGCTGTCGGGGCGATGCTTGAGACAGTCCAGCTAAAGAATCATCAAGTTATATGCAAGGATTGTAGGCTAGATTCGACCGCAAAGCAGAATATCACAAGAGCATGATTGTTTATGGCAGAGATCTGGTAGATCGGATGGGTCAAGTCTACACAGAAGTTGATCTTCCTAAATTCAATAACCTAGGTCACGTCGACAATTGGTTACGTGAAGTTGAATGCCTCTTCAAACTCATGTAGATGCCCGATGAGAAGAAAGTTTCGTACATTGTATACAAGTTGAAGAGCACTGCGTCAGTTCAGTGGGAATAGATTCAACATGATCAGAAGAAAGGGATGAAGGCACCGATACGCTCGTGGCCACGGATGAAGCGTAGGATGCTAGAATGATTTGGATACAACAATCATGAAAATCATGTATTATCCCAACAATCCCATAATTTGCGGCATGAGCCTTATTGTTTTAAAACGGAGCCACAACTCCGTCAGAAGCGCATATGTTGTGCCTGCAGAAATGAAAGGCCATCAACAGTGCACATATGTCATTCATGCAGACTGAAAGTCGCTCTCAAAACTTTTGAAGTGGAGGTCGTTCATAGATGGACAGGTTAGAGTTGTCACTATAGCCCCCGACCCCTAAAATAGGATAACAAAATAGATAGACGGGGTGGATTTATCACTATCATCCTGTACCTCCACCAATGTTTGAACCGTAAGTGTTTAATTCTCACTGGTACCTTTAGTTTGGTTCACATGAACTTTTGATCAATCTCATTTTTGAGCCCATGTGCTCAAATGAGATGGCAAAACAGATGAACCGAGTTAATTCCTCACTAACATTAAGGTGGGCCTCACTGTATACAAGCATGCCTCACGAGCTTTTCGTCCATAAAATCCTTAAATTTCAAGGGCAATATCAATTTTTTATACAAAAACAGCCAACTCCATTAGAGAACAGTAAGCCAAAGTAAAATGTCTTTTGAAAATTAGAGGAACTGAAAAATGAATATCCCACAAGTAGGCATCTTTTTGTTAATAGACAAAAGGGTAGGCACCCATATGACAATAGCCCTTAAATAAAATAAAGTGGCATAAGAGCCTGCTACTCATGCATGAAAAGAGCGGGGGACAGATGGGTAAAATCCCTGCCACTTGTTTACATAGATAAATCCAAGCCAGTGGTTTATAAGCACACAGATTTTCAAATTTTTATAAATACCCTTATCTTGAAAATTTCTTTTAACGTTTCATGAAATCTCAAAGGCCATGACCCTCCTGAGTTACATTCAGTAGAGATGAGAACTCATTTTTAAGTGACAACCAAACAAACCCTAGGTGTCCACTAGGGGGCGGTATGGATGCACCCTCCAAAAGGGTGTAGGCCTAAGAGCAGTTTTAATCCAAATGGCAATTGACCGTGTGACTTTTGCAAAATCCACCTCTTTTGCTTGACAAAATAGGTGTTATAAAACACCAACTCCGAGCAAACAAACTTAACTGAATGAAAATGGCCCCCCAGTTCATTAAAGAAGTAGGCCGCATCCTATTGAGGAAGTGCATCCAAATGGCCCCTAAATCATCAAAGAATAATCAATTTTATGCTTCCCTGTATCGTTTATAATAATAATTATTATTATTATTTTGAAGGTGGTGTAGTCAAGCATTGTTGGGCCCACTCCGTGATTATGAGATCCAACGCCTGGAATAGTTGCACCACAACCATCAGGACCAGATGACCTAAAAATCTAGCTGGTCCAACCATCAGGTGGACCACCTTAGAAAACTATAATCCGCCACCAAAAACCTCCGGAATTCATTTGTGGCCCACTTGATGATTGGATTGGCCTGACTTTCAGGTCAAGTTGATCATCATGCATGGTGGGGGCTCACACAGCACAGTCGGTCCCAGACTGTAAGATGAATAACTTTCAGTAAGTAAAAATGTTTTCTACACCCGTGAGGATGTGAACAAGTTTCCATGCACGTGAGTAACTTCTACACGTGTTGTAGAAATGGGCCCCACATGGTGTGTATGACATCCACAGGTGAGCCAATGCTATTATGGGTAGTAACAGTCCCAAATCCATCATCACCTCCCCCAGCCGAACCATGCATCAAGTGCACCCAATCAAGTCATGACGGGCGCAGAATTGGTTTGATCCAATCAAGTGGGGTAACACATTGGGAACTCAAACCACAGAAAAGCCCAAAACCCAATGGGCTCCACCACTGTCGTATCAGTGTATCAGTTTAGCCCGCTCATCAAGCCCAACTCAAGCTTGAACGTAAGTAGAAAAATTGGGCAAATCCTAAACTCTAGTGCGCCACACCACACATAACAATAGGGATGCATGTGATGAAGGGGGATGTAGTGAGGTCGATTACCATCTTCCTCACAGGGTAACTACTCTGAATCCATGAAGCTTCCGAAACTCCTCAACCAGACTTCCATGAATCCATGAGGGAAAACTCTCAAATCCACAAGAAAAGAGTAAAAAGTCGAATTTAATTAATAATAATGTATGATCGTCTTAACAATGAAAATAAATGAGTTTAAATAGACTAAACAAACTCTAGAAAATCATAATTGCATAAGTTAAGATTCCTAGTTTAAAAAAGAAAGAAATCATGAAAAATCATGAAAGTTCGCGTAAGAATGTTGAGCTTCATCGGCCTACTGACCTGAGCTGTCGGAAAAATCGTCAGGCGATCGAAACTGTTTAGAGACTAAGTCTGGAATCAAACTGGATTTTTGAAACTTTTCTTGAGTTCCTTCCGCTTGGTCCATTCAAGTTGGGTATCCGTATGCGGCCCCTTCTACATCAAAATGGAAACACTCACCATTGACACTTCCTTGGGCCTAACATGATGTTTATATGGCATCTAAACTGTTCATACGATTATAGTTATCCCTACATGGATGAACAGAAAACATAATTATTAGTCTGATCCAAAGTTTCAGTCACACTTGGAAGGTTTTAATGGTAAGCATTCAATCACTAGTACTTCCAGTAGCATGGCCTGCTTGAATTTTGAATCTGCTGTATTTTTTGGGCTCATAGCCTGAGATGAGCCGGCCAAACTGATGGACAAAGTAGATGTGACGACTTGTGAAGGATTAACCGCTGACGGCTTCAGTAGCTATCATGCTACTCAAGTGATCGTAACCAAGTTTTGTCAGCCCCACCATAATGTATGTGTTGTATCCACATTGTCCATCCATTTGGAGAGATCATTTCAGGGCATGAACCCAAAAATGAAGCAGATCCAAAGTTCAAGTTGACCCATTACCGAGAACTGTGTGGACACTGAAGCCCACTGTTGAAACCTTCTTATAGGGCCCATACCATGATGCTTATTTGATATCCAACCTGTTCATAAGTTCACACAGACATGGTTAAATGGAAAATAAAAATATCAGCTTGATCGAAACTTCTATGGCCCCCAAGAAGTTTTCAATGGTAGGCATTCAATCCCCACTGTTTTTTGTTGTGGGGTCCACTTGAGCTTTGGATCTGCCTCATTCTTTAGATCATTTCCTAAAATGATCTCTCCAAATGGATGGACGGTGTGGATGCAATGCATACATTATGGTGGGGCCCACAGAACTTGGTGACGTCATTTCAGTAGCGAGATAGCTACTGACGCTGTCGTGTCTAATCTGCGTCCGTTTAGACAGGATCCCCCGACACCGGTTTTACATGGTGCTACGGCTGGGCGCGAATTAGGTGTTACCTCGGGAACAGCTTAGTGGGTGTTACCCCTACCGTATGGCCCACATGGATGATATTTTGTATATCCACTCCGTCCATCAGCTTATTCAGCCCATTTTAGGATAAGCTTCCAAAAATTATGCAGATCCAAATCTCAAGTGGACCATACCACTGGAAACAGTGTGATTGAGTGCCCCATCATTAAAAATTCCAAAGAGCCCATAGTAAGGTTTTGGTAATGTTTATTTTCAATCCAAGCTCTTTATAATGTCAATAAGGTCTTGATGAAGGTAAAATATAAATATCATATTGATACAAAACTCTTGTGGCCCACAAAACGTTTTTAATGGTTATTAATCACTTTTTCTAGTGGTATGGTCCACCTGACATTTGGATTTTCTTAAGGTTTTGGATCATATCCTAAAATGATATGAGAAAACAGATAGAAGGTATAGATATGTAAAAAGTACATCAAGATGGGCCCCACACGGTAGGGGTAACACCCACTAAGGTGTTACCAGGGTAACATCTAATTCGCTCCCGCTACGGCTTTGGTTTGCACGGGACCCTCAACGCCAGTTCTACGCAATGCATAAATTTCTCAAGATCTGTGGGGCCCACTAATTCTATATATGTAAAATCCACTCCATCCATCAGGATCAATCCACGAGTCTTGGCTGGGAGGCACACAAAAAAAACAAAAAAAAACCCAGAAACACAACTCAGGTGAGCCGCTCATAAGGAATAATGGATGGGATGCCAATAGGAAGCGGATTGCATACTGAGTAACTTAATTAGTACGCTAAGCGTACCGAGTAAACTCTGGGTCCACCGTGATTTATGCATTTTATCCACTTTGCCCATCCATTTTAACAGATAATTTTACAGCTGTATCCAAAAAATTAAGCATATCCAAAGGTAAAGTGAACCACACCACAGGAAACAAAATGAATTGAGCATCTACCATTTAAAAATTCTTGGGGGCCACAGAAGTTTTGGATCAAGCTGATATTTGTGTTTTAGTTTCATCCATGTATGTGTGATCTTATGATCAGGTTGGACGACAAATAAATATTACTGTGGGCCCTACCAAGGTTTCAACAGTGGAAATCATTATTCCCACTGTTTCCTGTGGTGTGTAGGGGTGTCAATGGGCTGGGCTTGGCCCGAAAAATCGGAATTTTGAATATGCCTGGCCCAAAACAGTTCAAAATTCAGGTTGAAACCCACCCTAGGCCCGGCCCGTTGACAGCCATAGTGGTGTGGTCTACTTGAGCTTTGGGAACTGCCACATTCACTCCGTCCAACAGTTTTGCCAGTTCATGTCTGGACTATTTCCTATCGTGCAACCTACTTGAATTTTAGATCTGACTTATGATTGGGCTCATATCCTAATGTGTGATCCGGTGAAATTAATGAAAAGAGCTTCTGCCTCAAGGGCTCTCAGTATGCTGGGGCACAGGAAGTGGCATCAAATAAGAATAGCCATTAATTGGTGGCTGCATTATCTACTCTTACCTAACCTCTATGAAGCCCACTATGATGTATGTGTTATGTCCACTCTGTTTATACATGGCATGCACTTGCCAATTTTTGGACCACATTTTAAAAATAAGACATCTTTAAATCTCAAATGGGACACTCCAAAAGAAACAGTAGTGATTGAACAACCACCATTGAAAACTTCCTGTGGTCCACATGAGTTTCGGATCAGCCTGATATTGCTGCTTTCCTTCATCGTGTGGGAATCAACTTATGAACTGTTTTGGATGGCATATAAACATCAGGTGGACCTTTAGAGAGTTTCATCATGGACATTTCTATTCCCACTATTTCATGTGGTGTGACGCACTTTCGTTTATGGATCTTTTTTATTTTCAACATCTGTGTTGAAGGCACAGGGAAATTCAGTGCTGTCCTTTCGCTGATGACTTTAGCTAACAAGATTGCATGCAACACAACACGTCTATTAATGTGTGAAACTTCTCTGGGCCCCATAATGATTTATGTTTTAGATCCACACAGTCCATTATTTTTTTCAGATCATTCTAGAGCATGAGCCTAAAAATGAGGCACATCCAAAGCTCAAGTGGACCACACCATAGAAAAAAGTGGGGATTAAATGACTATTGTTGAAACCTTCCTAGAGTCCACTGTGAGGTTTATTTGCCCTTTAACCTCTTTATAAGGTCACATAGACACAGATGATGGGAAAACACAAATATTATCTTCATCAGAGCCTACCGTGGCCGTAAGAAGTTTTCAAAAGTAGGCGTTCAATTCCGAGTACTGTTTCTATAGTGTGGCCAACTTGAGCCCTGGATCAGCCTCTTTTTCTCTCATTCCCTAAAATAGTATGAAAACAATGGTGACTGCACTGTGGTCCCCATGATAATGAGTTTGTTTGATCCACGCTGTCCACTCTTCATTAATCATGATTTTAGGGCCCATTGTAATTTTTTTTGTCATCTAATCTGTTGATTAGGTAATGTGGACCTACATAAGGGACCATTATAAATTTTTTTATCCATCCAACATATTTAGCCCCAAGCAATTATCAAGGGTAGGCATTTAATCCTTTTTTTTCTTTCCTATAATGTGGTCCACTTGATATTTGGATCTACCTCATATTTACCTTGCAAAATGAATGAACGGTCTGGATGTACCACATATATCATAATGCAGCCTAACGGGCCAGAGTTGGAGGAGCGCCACGTTGGTGCAACGCAGAAGGACGCATACAATGACACCCACCATTGAAACCTTCCCAGGGCCCACCATGATGTTTTCTTGAGATTCAACCTGTTCGTAAGTTAACACTGACATGGAAGAAGAGAAAATAAAACCATCAGCTTGATCAAAAACTTATGTGCCCTCAAGAAGTTTTCAACAGTAGACAGTTCAATCCTCACTGTTTTCTGTGGTGGGGTCTACTTAACCTTTGGATCTGCCTTATTCTTCAGCTCATGCCCTAAAATGATCTCTCCAAATGGATGGATGCCTTGGATACAACATATACATTATGGTCGGGCCCATAGAGCTTGGTGACGTCACTTCATCAACGAATCTCGCTGCTCACGTACAACCTGGAATGATGCAAACGGGGATTTACTCGAATGAAGCCGAAGCTACAGGCAGTTCCTTCGCTGGGATGCTAGGTGGGGTCCACCATGGTGTTTGTGAGAAATCCACTCCGTCCATCGGTTTTTCCATATCATTTTAGGACAAGAGACCAATACCCAGGTGGATCCAAAAACTCAATGTAGCCATACAAGAGGAAACAGTGGGGATTCAATGCTTGCCATTGAAATCGTGGTGATTGTCCATTAATGGGCCAAACAGTTTTAGAAGAAGCTGATATTTATTTTTACACTTCATCCAGGCTAATATGAACTTATCAACAAATTGGATGACAAATAAATACTAGGGAAACATTAAGGTGCGCCCTAGAAAGTTTTTAATGGTAGGATGTTCAATAATCACCGGTTCCTGGGGTATGTCCCACCTGATTATTGGATCTACCTCATTTTTGGGATAATGCCCTAAAATAATCTGTAAAAATGGATGGACGACATGGATACAGATACATGAGTCATCGTGGGCCCACCTGAGTCTTGGATCTTCCTATTTTTTTAATTCGGGCGGGCTGCCTAGTTGGGCCGCTTGGTAGGAAGAGGGGTGGCTTGCGAGCCTTTCAGAAGAGAGAGGGGTGCTTGTTTTGTTGGCAAGGTGTTTTGATGATTTTCTTTAAGGATAGCATTGTCTTTTTAAAAATACAGTAGGTAATATATAACAGTGTCATATGACGAGCAATTTTTTTGGGTAAAGTTTGAAAACTTAGGCAGGTTTTAGGAAACAGTTTAAACGTAAGCTTATTTTTGGAATTCAACCAAAATGCAAACAAATAAATAGCTAAATTTATTTTATTAAAGGACTTCCAAATAAGGAGAAAGAAGATGACTACAAGTTGCAACAAGTCAACTAGAGTTCTTTTTTTTTTCATCTTTTTTCTACTGTTTGAAGAAGTCACCATTTCAATAACACATTAGTATACAATTGCTATCACAAAAAAGGATTACAATTCCTAGAGGTAAATTCTTTAGCATAAAAACCTTCAGTTAGAAGGTAACCATCACACAAGAAAACATCTTTATTCCTTCACTACTTTTATTACATTTGGATTTTTATCACAAATCCTAGAAATCTACATTCTAGATAAACATGGATTCCATACACTGAATTATGTATGTATCATAACAAGAAAAACACCTGTGTTTGATTATTTTCATACAATTGACACACAATAATAATGTTCATGCCACCACACACCCACAACCTCAATGATTTTCATAAACACGATTATACTTGAGATCCATCAGTTGACATAATGTAAGTGCATGGAATGGCTCTAGAGAGAAAGAAGGCCCACCAACAGATAGCTCTTGAGCCACGTGATGCATGGTTGGCCGAGAGTTTGGATCCGGGATAATGCATGCAAGTGCCATGGACACTGCAAATATGACTTCCTGTGCAACCTCCGCCATCGGATAGGAGAGACGTTGGTCCAACAAATCCTTTAGCAATGTATCTTCTCTATTTGATGATGACAAAAAGGAGATGAGCTCCCCAGGATGCCTTCCCATCATCACTTAAAGTGCCACAACACCAAAACTATATACATCACATTTTTCAGTCACCCTCATTGTATATGCAAGCTCTGCAAGAAAGAAGATAGTTCAGTCATGTTCTTATCTCTTTGTTAATGATCAATAGATAAATTCTTATTCATATATCAAACTAACCTGGGTTTCTTAATCTAGGTTTCATATATTCTAAGCTTTTGTGATTGCCAACCCCAAGGCATCTCTATAGACTGAGCATGTGCCAAAAGACGTGTTTGGTACATCTGGGAGGTGAATAAGACGAGCCAAACTTTCGGATGATCTTTTTTGTTTTTTTGTTTTTAACATTCAAATCCACTCCAATTATAATCAATAAATCCTATCATACAATCCATATACGAGAAACATGAACAGAGCTGAAAAACCAATCGTCAAACACATAATGGGCATGCATAATTACAAGCATTCCTCTAACCATAAAACCAAAACAACTTCATAAGTGCCAGACTGAGGTGAAGATAGCCTCGTTTCAACACTGAGGTCATGGTATCGATTCCCATAGTGGGGGTGGCTAACATTGTGATGTGACTAATAGGGGTGGGTCGGGGGTGTAATGACAATGGGTGTGTGAACTGACCCATTAAAAAAAAAAAAACTTCATAAGAAATCAACCCTACAGTTCCTCAGACATTGGCAATTACTTTCTCTCAAATTTCAATCCTAAGAGGGGAGCAGAATTGCTCAAACCTCCTTCCAAGAAGTTCCCAAAACCCCATTACTTCTTGGAGGGCGACTAATGATCGGATTCCATCTTCGGATGAATTGCCTCAACCAGTGCCTTGATCTCTTCCTTGGCCCGCTCGAAAATGTTTGGAGCTTTGATTTTGCAGATGGGAGTATTAACGTCAATATCATCGCTCATCCCATGAGTTTCCTTGTCATCGGATTTCTCAAAGTATATGATCGCTTTAATCTCTTCCTTCGCCCATTCTAATAAATTCGGCGCTTTTACATCTTTCTCTGTTGAAGGGTTAGTTTGGACTGGTTCTTGTTTCTCCATTGATGGGGGTTTGGGATGAAGAGATGAGGGTTTGGGGGAGGGGTTGAGTAAATTACTTGGGTGGCACGTGACATGCGTCAGGATGGGGGTCCACTCATCAGGCATGCCACACATACATGAAGTGCACACCATTGCCATTTTTTTCTCAAAACTAACCATTTTGTCAGGTCATCTCATGGTTGAGCCTACCAAAGTGTAGTGGTGTGTGGCATCGTTGTAGCTGCACATTTCAATTGGCATGTATTCGGTGATAATGGCATTGTTCCTAATATTAAAATGGCTTTAGCATAATTACTTGCATAAATATTCTGGACCAATAAACCGAATCTCTCACTCACTCTCTCTCTCTCTCTATATATATATCTATATATATAGGAATGCTCACCTGGCACTTCCCGTGAGAGTTCTCTCGTAAGCACTTTTTCTTGGCTCATCGCATGCCCAAAATTTGAGCCGTCCATGTGGTGCAGCACCCCAAAAAACCCCAGGGCCCATCTTTCAACATGTTCGAGAACTTTGGTGGGCCATGAAAGAAGGAAACAGTTTCCTCCCTTGATTTGCCTCTTGCTTTCTGCTGCGGCCCACCAGAGTTTTGGATCAGGTTGAAAGATGGGCCCTAGGGGTTTTTTGGGGTGCTGCATCACATGGACGGTTCAAATTTTAGGCTTACATCATGTGTGATGAGCCATGTAAAAGTGCTCATGAGTCTCTCTCACGAGAAGTGCCCGGGGTGAGCATTCCTCTCTCTCTCTCTCTCTCTCTCTCTCTATATATATATATATATATATATATATATATATATATATATATATATATATATATATATATATATATATTGAGAAACCACATGCCTTTCACTTCTATGTGCAAATCAATGGGATTAATATAGAAAGATTAGTGGATGTTAATCACTTCCAACACAAACAAGCAAATCATCAAATATGTAGGATACAAGAGACACCAAGATTTTTTATATGGAAAACCTTTGACATGAATAGAAAAACCATGGGACCTAGTCTAGCATAAATCCACTATAATGAAAATAATACAGAGAGAGAGAGAGAGAGAGAGAGAGGTATATAAAAATAATAAAAAATAAAAAAAATCCACTACAATGAAAATAATGGAAGTACAATTATCAAGAGACCTCTCTTAGATACCCAAACTACTTCACTCAAAAGTTGATTACAACCAATAATGAAATAAATGAATTTCTCACCAACTAGGGATTGTAGAAAATCCCCCCGCATAATCTTTAGAAAAGACAATCGAAGAAATAGATGTTGTGGATGGAGCTTCACGAACCCGGATGCGAAGATTTCGATGGCAGAAGGCTTTTGTTCTTCTTCTTTCACAAAACCTCATTTTTCTCTCTTCTTTTTCTCTAAGAGAAAAAAGCCCCAACGTTTGTACAAAACCCATTCTATGCAAAAGAGACCATTTTCTCTTATTTTACTTGCTTGGCCAAAAGACCAAAACACCCCTCACACATGTGTGGCACTAAAAGAGTTAAGCCCACAATTGTGGGTCCCACTCAACATGAGGGACCCCAACAACACATGCATGCACACGCACACACACACATGTATGTATATATTGAAAAGCATGGGAAGTAAAGGAAACAGCCAACAAACATGCTCCACCCAAGAGTATCTATAATATTCTAATCAGGTTTCAAGTCTGTACTGGTGGGGTCCATAGTTCGAAGATCCAAACCATTGGCATAGTGGGCCCCAATTTGGATGGATCATGTATTAATAATTCTCTAATTGGAAATCCTAACCATTTTAGTGGCCAGTGGATAGGTGATCAAGAAAAAGAAAGGCAATTGTACACATTCAACAAAGAAAGACCATGGATTCAAAGGCTAGGATTTTCTAATCTGTGAACTTTTGTTTTATGGGGCATTCATTGTGTGGGACATTGGACAGTTTGGATCTTAGAGCTGTGGAACCTTGCACGATGGAGAAAACCCAACCATGCTCTGAGATCTCTTGGCAAAGCATTGAACAATGCCACATTTCCTTATGCATCATTTTCAGATTTACTTGTATGGGCCAGAAGTCATGAGCCTTTTCAATCATTTCTTAAATAGCCATAACTCATCCATCTACACTTGTTATGCATGTAAATCAATCCACACCACCTGACCCATATTGTGGATGGAGAAGATCCCAGAAATGACACTCATAGGAGGGTTCCATCCAACCAATTGGTCGCTAAAAAATGTGCAGTTAAAAAATGGCCAGTGCCATGAATTCAAATATGGCTGATAAAATGTTGTTAAAGTTTGTTTCGTAAATGCGAATCACGGTTTAGTCTTACCATGTAGCCATATTATCTATTACAAGTAGGGCTGAAAGTTGGGCGGGTTCAACCCGACCGACTCGTGACCGACCCGACATTGGGTTGGGCTTGGGCAAGAAGTATCGAACCCGATCTCGAGCTTGGGCTATGAAAACATCAACCCGATGAAGTTTGGGTTGGGCTTGGGTTGAGGTCTTGGGTTGCCCGACCCAACCCAAACCCGATCTATATACAAGTTACTTATACTTTTATTATACTTTAGTGAAGTAAACTTATAATGTTTACTTGTATTTTAACTTATTTGTTTAGGAAAAGTGAAGTTCTTTACATAAATAAGTACATATATAATTAATAAAGCCATAGGTACCAAAAATAAGGTGTATATTGAAACATAATAGACTAATGTAATAACGAAAATATTAGCATGTATCAACCCGACCAACTTGATCAACCCGACCGAGCCCGCTTGAGTTGGGCTTGGGTTGAGAATTCCCAACCCGAGGTTGGGTTGGGTTGGGTTAGGGTTAAGGTATAGGAACCTTAGGTTGAGTTAGGGTTCAACACCAACCCGACCCAACCCGCCCGACTTTCAGCCCTAATTACAAGGCCTCTTATAGTCGTTGGATTAAGGAATCTTAGAGAGAAAAGGGTAAATTTTCAAATATGAACTTTCTCATATTCAGGTCGCCCTAGATTGCCACATCAACAATAGTGTGGTAACTAGTGAACAAACTTAATTTATGGTACATAATTGCCATCCTCTAACAATAGGAAAGCTTAAGAAAAATAAAAGCCAATTTATAATAAAACTATTAAAGAATTGAAAATTATTAGTGACTAGCCTGGAGCGATGTATCCACAAGTGCCTGCGAGCATAGTCCAATTGGACGAATCGGGGAGTAGCAATCGTGCAGTGCCAAAATCAGAGACACTAGCCTCAAGTTCCGAATTCAACAGAACATTGTTGCTTGATAGGTCTCGATGGACAATCGGCGGGGTGCAATCATGGTGCATGTAAGATAAAGCATGGGCTACACCTTTAATAATCTTCACCCTTAAGAGTCCAGTCCAACAGTGCAGCTAATTCATCATTGCTTAGGATGCTTGCCAAGCTTCCCCTTTCCATGTACTCGTAGACGAGAAACGAGCATCGAGCATGGGAGCAAAAGCCATAAAGCTTCACAATGTTGCGATGGCGGATTTTCGTTAATGCTCGTATCTCATTTCTAAAACTTCTTTGATTAGATTGATCCCCATCTTCGAGTGGGTGAAGTTTCTTCACAGCTACTACCTGGCCCATTGGTAGATTTGCTTTGTAAACTTTCCCATACCCTCCAATTCCGATGCAGTATTTGTTGTCAAAACCCTCTGTCGCCTCCACAATGTCTTCGAACACAGCAATTCCATCATAATTCCATATAGAAAATGGATTTTTTCTGCTCCTCTCAAGAGCATCTTTCTCTATATTTCTTCTTCTTTGGTGATAAATAGAAGAAATGCCGGCAATTACAAATAAAAGAAACAAGGCCACTAAGAGAGGAAGAATAATGAGGAGCACAAGTCTGTAACCTTTCTTTGCATCGCCATGACTTATTGAAGAGGCATTGCATGATCGCAAACCTTGCACTTCACCACATAAGCCTTTATTATTTAAGAATGCCTCTGCAAGAGCCTTCTGAAAGCTTTCACTTTTGGGAAGAGGACCTTCCAAAGCGTTATATGAAAAATCAATGGATTGCAAGCTGAACATCTCTTGAAAAGAAGGCGGAATGGAGCCTGACAGCATGTTGTGGGAGAGGTTTAAATTTTCCAGCCTAATCAATTTTGCAAGTTGTGGTGATATCTCTTCATTGAGGGAGTCATGACTTAGATCTAGTAAGCCTTGCAGGTATACTAGGTTACCGATCTGAAAAGGAATGCTTCCATTCAAGACATTTTTGCTCAATTTCAGATATAGTAGTTTGGAGCAATCCCCTAATTGAGATGGTATTGGACCACTAAGGTGATTCATTGACAAGTCGAGAACCTCCAAATTGGATAGTTTTCCAATCTCTTGGGGTACCTGACCAGAAAGCTGGTTATCATTTATAGTCAGGTCGAACAAAGAAATCAGCCTCCCAAATTCCTTTGGAATCTCACCCACTAGTTGGTTTGAAGAAAGACCAAGCACTTCTAGCTGCCTCAACTGCCCAATCTCCGGTGGAATTCTACCGGTGATCATATTCCTGGAGAATTGTAGCTTTGTCAAGTTTCGGGATTTCCCCCAGTTTGATGAGAGTTCACCAAACAACATGTTGTCGCTAACATCCATGAATTTGAGATGTGGGTATACACCAAAGGCTTCTGATATATTTGCAGCAAGTCGGTTTCCATTGAGTCGCATTCTTATTAAGCTAGTGCAGTCCTTGAAGCTTTTCGGGATATCACCAGTGAAATGGTTGCCAACTGCATTGAAGACTTCAAGAGATCCACCTTGGCATAAATGAGGTAAATAGCCAGAGAAGTTGTTGCCATCCAAGTAGAGTTGAGAAAGATTTGTCATGTTTGCCATTTCTTGGGGCAAGGAACCAGATAATTGACAGTCAACAAGGGACCAATAAGTAAGCTTGGTCAACTTTACTAAAGTGGAAGGGATAGAACCAGAAATTCGATTGATAGAGAGGCCGAGGAACGTCAGCTTTGTCAAGTTTCCTAAAGTGGAAGGGATGCGACCAGTTAAGACTATTTTGGAACAATGATATCACAACCAAATTCTTGAGATTCCCTAATTCTGCAGGAATTGTGCCCGAAATATGATTTGCGTATAAAAGCAAAATTGTGAGCATGATCAAATTACCCAAAGCAGGAGGGATGGGACCAGTCAGATTGTTATTATACAATTCTAGCTCATTGAGATTCATTAAATTCCATACTTCTGGGGGAATAGAACCAGAAATTTGATTGTCAAAGAGGTGGAGGATAGTTAGCTTTTTCAAGTTCCCTAAAGTGGAAGGGATAGAACCTGTTGGAAGGTTACTGGTCATGTCAATCTCCTCCAGATAAACCAGATTCCCTATTTCTGGTGGAATTGAACCAAAAATTTGGTTGCCGAAGAGAGACAAACCTGTAAGGTCGCTCAAATTACCTAAAGTAGGAGGGATCAGACCAGTCAGATTGTTTTGGGACAACGACAACTCAACTAGATCTTGTAGATTCCCGATTTGTGCAGGAATGGAGCCAGAGATTCGATTTTCGTCCAGGTACAAGATGGCAAGCTTTGTCAGGTTTCCTAAAGTGGAAGGGATGGAACCATCTAGATGGTTAGTGGACAAGTCTATCTCATTCAAATTCACAAGATTACCTATTTCCAGAGGTATTAATCCATTTATTTTATTTCCCCAGAGGTTCAAGATTTGGAGTTTTGTAAGCAGGCTGATTTCAGATGGAATGATTCCAGTGAGTTGATTCTTCTGGAACTGAAGGGAGATGAGTTTGGTCCAATTGGTGAAGAAAATTGGAGCTAGTTTGCCATTTATTTCATTAAACGAGATGTCAAGCTCTGAAATGCAACTAAGATTAGCCATTGAAAGAGGTAAAATGCCAGAAAGATTATTTGTAGATAGATCTAGGGACGAGAGTTTGTAAAGAATGCCAATATGGACTGGGATGGTTCCAGTGAGAGTGTTGCCACTGAGATTGAGATGGAGGAGGTTTGGAAATGAGGGGAAGCTCAAGTTATCAAGCTTACCTTGTAAGCCCGCACTTGGTAAGCTTATCTCTGTTACACTTCCAAGGCCGTTGCATGAGATCCCAATCCATTTGCATGGAGAGATCGTGTTGGAGCTACCGTTAGCAGCAGGAAGCGACTATGAATGGAGTGCTTTTACTGAAGAGAGGCTGGCTTTCCATTTCAGGAGAGCCTCTGCTTCAGAGAGTGGGGTTGATGGTGCTGCTGTTGCAAATGATGTTGCTTGGGAAGAAAGAAAGGGTAGCAAAATGAGGAGAAAAGCAAGGGAGAGAGATTTATGTATGGACATGGCTGCTGTTGCTTATGGTCTGTTACAAACTTACGATGGTTGGGTATTTATAGTAAAAGGTTGATGCTACTATTCAGAGAGAGAGAGAGAGAGAGAGAGAGAGAGAGAGAGAGTTATTTTGATACGTTGTAGACTGTCCCAATTTGTGACCCTAACTCAGATGGGGAGTAATAGCTGCAAACAGATCCGTTGGACCTATATCACCTCTGTATGATGGGCATTTGTTCGTTGAATGCAGGTCCTTTACTTTTTCTAGAACAATACCCCAGTTCGTAACGATGGACACGGACATTGATATGATGGTTAGAATAATTTTTCAGTGCCATTTTAGCATATGGACCATCCACAGTTTCTAACTTTATTTTAACAGTTTGGATGATGACTGTGCGCACTTGCACAGAGGATTAACGGCTAACAGTGCATTCTCGTTTTCTAATTTTCTATTGTCGCAAAGGTGCTGATGTCCCATGTCTTCCTAACACTGACATTTCCTTTCTATCAGTAAAAACAGAGTGGGGAATGCCCACGCTACACTGAGGAAGCAACCTGGCAATTTATTTTTATTTTTTTGTTGGGGGGGGGGACCACCCCTACCGTTAGTCACATGGCAGGGTTAGCCACCCCCCACTTGAGAATCGATACCAAGAACTCAGTGTTGAAACGAGGTTATCTTCACTTAGTCTACCACTTGAGCTATGGATCGTCCTCCCTTAACTGAAGGGGCACACCTGTGATGTTTATCTTATATTCAATCCATCTATCTACTCTAGAAGAAAAGCCCAAATATGAGGGAGATCGAAAATGCAAGTGGACCACATCACAAGAAACAGTGGAGATGACAATGTCGGTCATTGATACCTTCCTGCAGCACACATTGATACGAATGTGCCATGTCCATAGGGTGGTTCTTCATGCATGAAAGGAAAATACAAATATCAGCCTAATACAAAACATCTACGGCCCTCGAGAAAACGGTGGTATTCAATTCCTTTATTTCTTCGCTGTTCTGAACTTTGGAGGTGAATGGATGTGAATTGCCTATGCCCCTGCATACAGGATGTTCCAGTAGCCCCACGATATACTTGCGACATCCATTCCTGTTACTGACCAGTTGCACTAAAAGCTCGAGCTGTTAGGGAACAACAAAACAATATATATCAAGGAGTTTACTAACGTCTCCAACAATTCCATCCATCAGTTTTGCCAATTCATGTTAGGACTATTTCCTATCATGTGGCCTACTTAAGTTTTGGATCTGCCTCATCATTAGGCTTATGTCCTAATGTGATCTGGTGAAATTGATGAACAAAGCTTCTGCCTAAGGTGCTCCCTATATGCTAGGGCAAGGAAAGTGGCATCAAACGAATTGCCTGTAATTAGAGGTTATGTGAATCTACTCTTATCTTAAGCTCTCTGGGGCCCGCTGTGATGTCTGTGTTATATCCGCTTTGTTTATCCATTGCATTTGCCCATTTTAGGACATCATTTCAAAAGTAAAGCATATTCGAATCTCAAATGGGCCAACCACAAAAAGCCATGGTGATTGAACAATGACCATAAAAACTTCTTGTGGGCCACCGGAGTTTCAGATCAGGCTGATGTTGGTGTTTCCCTTTATTGGCTTGGGAATCAATTTATTAACAGTTTTGGATGGCATATAAACATCAAGTGGGCCTTTGGAAAGTTTGAACATGGGCATTTCTATTCCCACTATTTCATGTGGTGTGGCTCACTTTAGTTTCTGAATCTTCCTATTTTTAAGATATGACTTATGATTTTAGGATCACTTGAATCTTCCTATTTCTGAATCTTTCTATTTCACGGCTTGCTCACTTGAATTTTAAGATCTGACTTATGATTGGGCTTGTGTCCTACCATGGTCTGGTGAAATTAACAGAGCTTCTGCCTAGTGGGCTCCCTGTATGCTGGGGTACAGGAAAGTGGCTTCGAATGAGGATTGTCTATAATTGGTGGTGACATGAATCTACTCTTACCCTGAGCTCTATGAGGCCCACTGTGATGTCTGTGTTATATGCAGTCCGTTTATCCTTGCCCATTTTAGGACATCCTTTAAAAAAAAAAAGGTAAATTCAAAATCCCAAATGGGACTTTCTTGGGCCACAAGAATTTTGGATCAGCCTGATATTGGTGTTTCCCTTCATCCACATGGGAATCAACTTATGAACGGTTTTAAATGGCATATGAACCACATGTGGACGTTTGAAAGGTCTATTCCCACTATTTCATGTAATGTTGCTCACTTTAGTTTCTAAATCTCCCAGATTTTCAACATCACCTCCCAACGTGGGCTGGCACAAGGAATGGAGTAACACAGACGGCACAACTACCCCCATAAAGCTTAAGGTCATTGGGGATTCTTGTGACCCTGGTTTAGAGATTATTCACATCTGTGATATTGCTAAGGACTGGGGCCGGGGGCTGAATGGGTTTTGGACTTTTCTTATACGTTTGGAGAGTCTCTCTCTCTCTCTCTCTCTCTCTCTCTCTCTCTCTCTAAAAGTCAAGTCTCTCTTTTTTGCTCGGTGCAGCTAGATTTCAACGAGTTGGGCCCATGATGAGATGGGTTTGGCCACAGATTCTACTTTTAGAGTCAAGTCTCCCCTGCTTTTGAATGGAGTCTCTTTATTTTTAGGGTGCTGCTACATTCCAAGGAACGGGGCATCGGACTGGATATGAGCTCAGATTTTTTAGTCATTTGCTTGGGCTTGTCAAAGCAAAGTCTAATTGAATTTTTTTATTTTGCACAACCCAATCTTAAGTGGAGCACTGAATTCAGGCTGGCAACATGCCTGATTTTAACTTGGGCACTGTACTTACTGGGCAAGGTTTGGATTTCAGCTTGAAAACAAGTCCTGTTAAGGTAAATGAGTCAAGTTATGGTTAATTAACTTGTTTCAAACACAAATTAACAGAAGGTTTCTAGGTCCAAATCTCTTAAAAGTCACCAATTGACCTGAAGCAAGAGCCCTTAAGTAAATGAACTGAAGGAGTGGTGCTTGGGCGTAACAATTTTTTCATCGGTATGACCATGAGTTAAATTAATAAACCCAATTAGTTAATGGGTGAGAATCGGGTAATGGGTCCATAGTCTGTGACTGGAGCTGGGATTTGAATGGTCCATTTGTCTTATAGTGGGTCATTGAACCAAACTAGTCCCACCCTTTGTCACTCTGTCTAAATTGTGGATGTTTTTGTTCTTCGCATCAGTGATGGATCCAAGCTTGCAACATTGAGCTCCAGGGATCATATTTGATGAAATATACAGGTGAATGCCGGTCAATTTGCACAGAATGAGGTTGCAGAGATTGATTCTTGACACCCGTTTAATATATGTGATCATTAAGGCCTAATATGAAGATCCATTGTTACTCATGAGGTGGGCCATAGACATGAGAAAAATAGATTTTTATAATAACATGACCAGCAAAGTCGACTAGCGCCCAAAATGAACTTTTCCAAAAATGCGTGTCTTTACAAATCTAGATTCTGGGGTGTGTTGGACAATTTCACTAAAACTGATAAATACCTTGTGAAATGAAAATTAAAAATCATTGGTACACTTTCCATGAACACATGGCACCTGACCTGCTCTAGTACGGTCGCAAGTCAAAAGGCCCATTCATGGAGAAAACCATGTTGGAGTCGGAGAATTCCAGCTGAGAGAAGTGCTCAAACATCTTCATCAAAACTATGGATGGGCTGGCCTGACTGGCTTTTGAGCTCAGTTTAACATGCTAAATGGGTGGCTAATCAGGTTTAGGATATGGAAATGATGTAGAACAAGATCCCCTTGATGAAGGGTGTGGATCAAGCACTTTTCTGTCACAGATGGGCCAGAGGAAGCCCAATCGGAGGCGGAAATGATCCAGACCGCCAAAATCTTAAATCGGTCATATCTCACAAACCGGGATGAGTTTTTCAATCTTAAATCGGTCATATCTCGAACTAGTTAAGCCAACCAACCCTGGTACTTTCGGTTGCCTAGCCGGATTTGTGAGATTCCATCTGATCGATGATAAAAAGTTTAGTTTATGTCCATTTTTACTACAAACAGTAAGTTTTAGTTCGAGTATATCTCTTTCTCCGTTGAGTTGTAGAAGATGTGCCCAACATGAAAAGGGCTTAAAAACTTTGGAGAATAATGTGGTTGTGCCGGATTGAAAACTAACTATTTTTGGCCAAAAATCATGAAATTTAGTAGGAATAGAGGTTGTTTATAAATAGTTAGTTTACTATTTATAGTAAATCATGCTTTTTTAGGTGTTTGAGTTGGAGTATGAGTCTCCTACTTCGTCATAAGGTTTAGTTTCTCATTTAAAGCATTGGAATTCCGTTTTCATGATTATGAAATTATTACGAATTTATTAGGAGTTATTCCTTTTTTTTTTTTAGTGAATTCGAGAGTTTTCCCTCGTGGATTCGAGGAAGTCCCGTTAAGGAGTCCTGAAAGCCTCGTGGATTCAAGGTAGTTATCAGGTGAGGGAGACGGTGCCATGCATCATTTGCTAATTTTTTTAACAGAATGGGTGTCCCTTCTCTTACCACACAATGAAGAAAGTTCGGTTGCCCAACTACCACATTTGATCCAACGGAATATGCAAATTAAAATTCCAGGTGGACATAATACAGCTCCTCCGATTGAATTTAGACGACCCGATAGGGAGGTTAGAAATTTTATGTCGGAGGCATGTGCTCACACTGCGCCTACAATGCAACCTTTCACACGGTGGTCCTGAGATACCACCAATTGTTGAACCCCAACGAATGGATCGTGACCAAATAGTATAGTTGGTCCAAGAAGTGGTGGGACAAGTGTTAGGCCAAATATCATTCCAGTTTACCATAAACCTTATTCGGAATGGATCGACCGTCAAGACCCTCTCCCAAGAAACTATCGACTGGACTTTGCTTGTTCTCTAATGATATAAGGCAATCCATCATTAAACATGTAGTTCGAATTACTATGCAGTGCGGAGAATTGGCTACTCACGATTGACACTTCCTTGGACCCACCGTGATGTTTATATGGCATACAACTATTCATATGGTTATTCCAACCGGTATGAACAGAAAACACAAATATTAGACTGATCCAAAACATTAGTGACCCCAGTGAAGGCTTCAATGGTACGCGTTCAATCACTTTTTCCTGTGGCGTGGACCACTTGAGTCTTGGGTCCACCTCATTTTTGGGCGAGCTGGCCAAACTAATGTATAGAGTGGATGTCACACAATGAATGCAGTGAGCCCCACAGATTTTTTCTTACATGGGCTGCATGTAACCGCAGTTGTAGGAATGGGCTCCCTACAACACCGGTTTTACATTGTCCCACAAAGCTTTGGTTTAGACAGGATCTCTCCAACACCGGTTTTACATGTTCCCACAGCTTTGGATTACATGGGACACTCAACACTGGTTCTACGCAATGCATAAAACACCCTAGAGCTGTGGGACCCACCAGTTCTATATGTAAAATTCATTCCATCCATAGGTCTGTGTGGACGGGATGCCAACCATACGTTTGTATCTTTCATCCGGCCCATTACTCAAATGTAACTAACAAGGATAAATTAAAGGTACAAAAATCAGCCTGATAAAAATTCATGTGGCCCATGCTCCGTGTACTTAAAGGTTTTAGGAGACGTTTACATTGTTCTGATTGGGCTAAAAGGAAATAGTGTTCTTTTGTGATTTTGATTATGAAAATTACTTTCTTAAGTTTTAAGGCTGCATTTGAATCACTCCTAGTACCTGATTTCAGTTGATACTGATTCAACGCATAAATATGTTTGGTAACTATTTCATGTGGTGGTTTCTGAATCTTCTTGATTTTTAACATAACCTCCTAACATCGGCTGCATAAGTAATGGAGTAACATAGATGTCACAAATCCCATCTTCAATATTCCAAGGAATGGGTCCTGGAAAATTCTATATTTTTAGAGTCAAGTCTCCTATTTTATAAGTAGCATCAAGATTTCAAGAAGTGGGGCCTTGGACTGAATGGCTTTGGCCCTGATTCTACATTTAAAGGCAAGTCTTGAGTCAAGTCTTCCTTTTGTTGGGTGCTGCTAGATTTCAAGGAGTTGGGGCCATGGCGTGATGGGTTTGAGCCCATATTCTACTCTTGGAGTCAAGTCTCCCGTTCATCTGCGTGGGAATCAACTTAGATACTGTTTTCGATGGCATATAAACATTAGGTGGGCCTTTGGAAAGTTTCAACGTGGGCATTTCTATTCCCATTATTTCATGTGATGTGGCTCACTTTAGTTTCTGATCTTCCTTAATTTTAACATCACCTCCTTGTTGGGAAAACCGGCAGCGGAAGCGGAAGCCGAAACACGTGGAGTAATTTGAGATCAAATGAGTAAACAAGATGCAATCGAATACACACAAGCATTCACCACAAGAGACTCCGAATTTTACGTGGAAAAGCCTCTCAACGGGTAAAAAAACCACGGCACAAAGCGATCCACCATAACTAAACAGAGATTACAGAGATGACAACCCACAAGCAAGGAAAAACAGAGAAAACTCGAAATTCTCTCTCACACACCTCTCTCTCCTCTTCCTAACACGATTAGGAAACCTTAGACACCTTAGGATACCAACTAAACATGGATTACAATCCTTTAAATAGGTAGAAAACCCAAATTAGTAACCTCTTACGCAATCCCGCGTCTTGCACAAGAAACCCGCGTGGGCGCTCGACCGGTCGGCCGACCGGTCGCCCAACACGAAAAAACGTCCAGGGAAGAATCCTAAAAGGACTCTGCTTGCTGCCTCACCACCGACCGGTCGCCCAACCGGTCTGGGGCACCACAGAAAAAGTTTCAGCCTTCACGTGCATTTGGGCCACAGCGTCAAACCAGTCGCCCGACCGGTCTGAGCACCCTATCTGCGCACATCGTTTGAAGGCTCTCCAACAATCTCTACCGAGGCTTCAAACGTCGAATCAACACCATCCTCACAACGTCATCTCATCTTCAATCATAGCTCAACCGCTTCTCGTGCCACCATCAACTCTAACCTTGCAAATTCACACCCTTTACCGCTCTTCTCATGTGGCCCTTGGGCACTTGCCACATACGAGCAACCGTGGATCTCACTGCCTTTCCCGCAGCTCCACCGTGAATTGTGCTCCCGATCAACATGTAAAGATGGCCACACTTTCGTGCCTTTATACACACAAGTGCCCCCTTTATCACTTCACAACAATGATCGCGGCCGATAAACACGCACCCTTTTGCCTCGAGTGCACCAAGAGAAATCACATTCATCTTCATCTTGGGGACGTGTTTCACATCTTCCAAGACTTGTTCGACCCCATCGAACATCCTGATGTGCACAGTATCAATACCCACAACCTTATGAGCGAATCCATCGCCCAAAAACACTGATTCTCCACCATACTCTCTGTATGTCGTGAATAAACTCCGATCAGGACATACATGACATGAAGCCCCTGAATCTAGGATCCACTCACTACCATGAGATCCCTTGCCAGATACAGTTAGAACTTCACAAAATTTGTCACCGTCCTCTACAGTATTGGCTCCCTCTCCAGAAGAATTTACATACCTCTCTTGCTTCAACCTGAGATTCTGGCAACCCCCTATCATGTAGCCCTCTTGACCACAATTCCCAGCACTTCACCGTAGCCTTCCCTTTGCCCTTAGCCTTAGATCCCGATTTCAAGTATCCTCCATGCTCAGAACTTCTTCCCCTCATAACCGGTGCTTCTGAGGAATAACAGGAAGCCACGTCACCGCTTTTCTTTCTCATCGCCTTCGACTGGAGGGCTAAGATAGCGGTCTTAACGCTTATGGTTTCCCTCCCTGCGCACACAGAGTCCATGAACGACTCATGTGAATCTAGAAGAGAATTCAACAAGATGCACGCTTGATATTCATCCTTCATTAGTTCATCGATCTCCACCAACTTGCAAATAAGCCTATTGAACATGCTCAAGTGGTCCTCCACCTCAGTTCCCTCAGTCATCCTCAAGGTGAACAACTGCATCAACACATACATACGATTCTCTACAGATTTGTTGGCATAAACCTTCTCTAGCTTCGCCATCGTTTCAGTCGCAGTCTTCTCCTTCATGACATGATAGAGAACATCATCCGTAAGAAGGGTTGGTCATGAGCCGAGTCAGCTCGAGAAACTCGATCGACTCGACTCGAAAAAGCTCGCCTCGGCTCTACTCGACTCAGTAGAACAAGTCAAGCCAAGCTTCATTTCAATTACAAAACATGGTGAGCACACAGTGGTTGTGTGTTTTACACGCTACACAAACACAAGTGCTACGATGAGACCACACACCATACATATCTACAAAATAGGGGCTATGGTAAGACCAAACACCATATGAGGCTATTGATTGCAATTTTACGAGGGAGGTGGTGCATCTGATCCATGAATCAGCTAAGCCGCATCATGAAGATGGTCCACACAATAATCAGGGCAGTCCATTCATGTGGTGAGTTATGCATGTACTGTGTTAATTATGGTTCAGAAAATATTACTAGTGGTCTGCATTCAATGTATGTATGACCTGGCCAAAGAAAAAACCGATCAGAGCTAGGTCATTTTAATGGTGGGGTCCCACCTGTAGAAATACTACTCCCCTAATATATGTATGACTTCTTGAACTTAATGTTGTTGACTTTTAATTTGTATTTTGTAGAAAAAAAATATAATAAATTAAGGTGGGAGCAAGCTCGACTTGACTCGAGGTAAGCTCGCCTCGACTCGATCCACTAGCTCGCCTCGAGCTCGCCTCAAAAGTTTTAGCAAACAAGGCAAGCTCCAATGGTAAGCTCGAGGGTGAGCTCGAGCTCGAGCTCGAGCTCGAGCTCGAACTCGATGAGAGCACAGAAGAGTCAAGCTAAGCTTGGTCCACCTCGACTCGACTTGGCTCGATGTACAGCCCTATCTGTAAGGTTTAACAGGATTGAAGTTCTAGCCTTCTTGTCAAGCATCATCCACTCATCATCTTTCATAGCCTCGGGTCGCTTTCCAAGAGCTTCATCAAGCCCTTACTGAACTAGGAAGGATTCAACATTCACCTTCCATAGCCCAAAGTTATTTTTTCTTAAGAACTGCTCTACCTTAAACCTTGGGCCCGATCCCATCTTCTCGTCTCAGATCCAAAATCTACTCCACCCCAAAGATAGCTTTGATACCATCTGTAACGCCCTAAGATTTCGGCTCCCGTGGATTCCACGATAGGCCGAATTCCTGGGTATCATCTAAAACGTGTCAAGGATGAAATTCTTGAGATCACTATGTTTTCATATATTTGAAATTTAATGGCATTCATGCACAGAGACGAAAGATAAACATGTGATTTAATGAAATTTTAATCTACGTTATTATTACAAAGTTCTTGAAACTAAACCAAACAAATAATCAATTATTGTCTTCATTAAGAAAACTTATTACAATTTTGAAATAAATGATAAACTATCCTAAAAACACATAATCAATAAAATCTCCAATATGCCATCCAACTTCGTCATCCGTCATTTGTGCTGCAAACCTTCAAACACCCCGTCGTAGTGTTCGCTTCACTTACTGGATCTTCACCTGGATTATCTGAGATGTGGTTAGATAGCGTTAAACGCTATCATAGTGGGAATTATCCCCCCAAGACAATCATGATAATAATAACGGTACAGAGTAAACGCAAGCAGGATATTATCATTTAATCAAATTAAAACAACCAAGTAAAAATCTTTGTTAATGTGATACATGGAATGCATGCTCTAGATAAGGAACCCTGGCTAGAAATCATAATACATGAGTGGGAGACTCCCTATTACGACTTCACGCTAGCCACTAGTCACCAGAGGTTCCTGGGATGCACAAGCCCATAGTTTTGCCCGACCACGTGAGAAACGTGACGCTCATAGCCCAAATCTACACGTGACAGTGTACGGGAGAAGTAGGACGCTTTAGCCTATTCTCAATTCCGTACACCCACATGGAGCCAAGTGAATGCATGACTTTAGTTTTACCTTTATTTAAGTAATTTCACATCTAGCCGTGTTGAAAGAACTTAATGGTCATTATGGGGATTTGTAAACAACTCAGCATAGGCCAACAGCATGGGATTAGTGTCCATAGCACCGACCCCGGCTCATGACATAACATATACAATTAATGTCCACTCCTTGTCCCAGTTATAATCCAACTAAGTCCCACGAATAGCCATTAACTTCCAACGTGGCCAACCAAAGGAACCGTACATATACGACACATGGATCCATTACAACATCATATGAACACAAGGATCCATTGACAATACTCAACACATATATAAACATAGTTATGTCAATATCATCTTTCCAACATGGACGCCTCTCATGGGCTTATCTCTCTACAACAACTGATCTCATCAATATGGGGACAAGGGTGTACATAAGCGTAATATTCACATGATAATCCTCATCCATATGATGTATACATCATCATAACCATTTTAATCATTCATAAATATAAATAAAAGAAATCAACACATGGTTCTCACAATAATGCAGAAAAATACACATGTTTTCTCACATATACATCTAAACATGAAATCATAGCATCACATAATATCATTTCAGCATAAATCTAATATTAATCATGGTTTAATATGGATCATATATTCCAGCTTAAGATACTTAATAAATAATAAAAAAAACTTAGGAATTACACTTTTATCCATGTTGGCTTGAAGGGAAAATCATTACCTTGGCTTTAGATGAAACTCTAGATGTAGAATCTCTAAAAAAACGGCGTTTAAGAAAAACATGAACCACACGAGCTTAGTAGAATGGGTCCCACACGTTGGATCCTTAAGGTGGACGGCTAGGATGGAAGGAATGCGCTCTCTCTCTCTCTCTCTCTCTCTCTCTCTAGGACATGGAGGCTAGGGTTAGGAGAAGGGCTTGGAGGTGCATAGTAGGAATATGGAGAAGGATGTGCGCACATAGGGAGAGAAAAGAAGGGCGTGCATGTATGGGCAATAAGGTGTGGGCGTGAGGTCTTGTGTAACAACCTCTCGAGGTAGGTTTCTCAAATCTCAATATTCGGGTGATCTTTGATCAATTCTAATCCGTTCATCTTATCAAGCTCGAAGAGCAGAGTCAGAATACGTAAATTTCTTGGTGATCCACATTCTAGATTGGCCGATCCTTGAAAATGGCCAAGCAGGTACTAAAATGAGCTGGCACAAGGAATGGAGTAACACAGACGTCACAACTGCCCCCATCGAACTTGGCATCTACGATGTTACAAGCAGTGGAGTCTAGGAGAGAATGGATGGTTTTTTACTTTTGTCTTCTATGCTTAGAGTACTCTCTCTCTCTCTCTCTCTCTCTCTCTCTCTCTCTCTCTCTCTCGGATGGTTTTTTACTTTTGTCTTCTACGCTTAGAGTAGTCTCTCTCTCTCTCTCTCTCTCTCTCTCTCTCTCTCTCTCTCTCTCTCTCTCTTTTATTGGGTGATGTAAGATTTCCAGGAGTGGGCATGGATCTGGGTAGGTTTGGGCCCCAATTCTACTTTTCGAGGTTCCAAGTAGTGGGACCATAGACTGGATGGGTTTGGGTCCAGATTCTACTTTTAGAGTCAAGTCTCCTCTCCTTTTAGAGTCAAGTCAAGTCTCCCCTCCTTTTGTTGGGCGTTGGTGGATTTCTTGGGCCATGATTGGATGGGTTTATGCCCAGATTTTACTTTTCAAGTCCCCGCCTACTTTTGAGTCACGTTAACCTTTTTTACGGAGCTACTAGATTCCATGGGCCCGTTTAGATGCACCCTCTGAAGGGGTGTTTGAGCCCTAAGACTTGTTTTTATCCAAATAGCAATTGATGGTGTGACTTTGCAAAATCCCCTTCTTCCAGTTTGACAAAATGGATGCTATAAAACACTAACTTGGAAAAAAAATTAATTTGTGGAAGTGAATGAAAGTGGCCCCCAAAATCATCAAAGAAATAGGCTGCCAACTCAACCGAAAAAGCAGGTTTGGAACCCCCTTTTTCGAAACCACCATATTGAAGAAGTGCATCCAAACGGGCCCTAAATCACCAAAGAAGAATCTATTTTATGCGTCCCCATATCATTTATTTATTTATTTATTATTTTCTAAAGTGCAGTAGTCAACCATTGTTAGGCCCAGACGGTGATTATGAGATCCGATCCCTGCAATAGTTGCATTGCGACCAACTCGACTAGATGACACAAAAATCTAGCCGGTCCAACCATCAACTGGGCCACCTTAGAAAACTATATAATAAACCACAAAAAAAAAACCTCTAAACTTGTAACCCACTTGAAGATTGGAACTGACCTAACTTTTGGGTCAAGCTTGTTGTTGTCCAATTTTCAACCATGTGTGGTGTGCACGGACATGCCAAAACCGACTGTGAAGCTTGATTCCAACCGAACAACTTTTCAACCCCAAGTGTCGAGATAGGCAGATACATCGAACTCAACTGTATATGACCGAGACCTGAGAGGATCGGTCGCCTATTCAACCACTCGCAAGATGTTGTTTATCGAGATCAGATGACTTTCGAAGGTTGGGGTTCTTCCTCCGAAAATGGATTGCACCTTGCCTTCCACCATAAAGAACTTTCAAATACACACCAGAAAATCTCACAGTCAGTCATGGAGATTGACTGCCAAACAATTCTTCGTAAAGAGATCTGTATGTATTGAGATAAGTTTGTCCAGCAAGCATGGACTTGGATTATAACTAAGGATTACAATTACTTTTAGATTACTGTCTATGCTAATGCTAAAATATGCTAATGAAAGATAAGAAAAATTCGATTTGGTTTGTTTGGTGTGAGACGTCTTTTTCTGTTGATTTCCTTCACTATTTATAGGCTCTTTTGGATGTAAAAGAATCATTTAAATGCCCTTCTTTACTCCATCCGTTATTGTGACTTTTCAATATCCCTTTGGCTCTTCCTCTTCTTCGACCATTTGCATATTTGCTCGATCATTATCCACTTTCAAATGACGTGTTCCAATCAACTACTGCCAATTGGTATTCCATAAAATCCACTCCACTATCTTAGCATATCACATGCGTGTTGCATCTTTATCGCGCAGTGCCATGTGTCCTTTTCTAATTGGCTCTTAAGGTGCAACAAAGCTGATCATCATGTTGGGGCTCACCACGTGTGCTTGTGGAATGGTATACAAACAACACAGTCTGCCCCACACAAAACAGAGAATAACTTTCAGCTGCGATGATGTGAAATTAAAGTTTCCATACACATGAATGAATGAGTGTAGCAGAAATGGCTATACGTGGGTGAGTAAGTATTGTAGAAATGGCCCCACATGGTGTGTATCATGGAGACACAGTTTGGTTGGTGAGCCAAACACTATCTAGCTAGCTGGTGTCCAAGCCCTGCAGGCCCCTACCATAATTTATGTGTTTTATCCACGCAGTCCATCCATTTTGCAAGCTCAGTTTAGGGCATGTTTGGTTGTACGATCTAGATTCTAGAGAAAATCCAAATTCCAATGTTGAAATCCAAAATTGCAAAAACTGATTTGTATACTCAAATTCCGTCTGGAACTTGCTGTTTGGTTGAAGACTCTGTAATCTAGATTCTGTTTGGTTGAAAACTATATAATCCAATCGTTGCTTGCGGCATGGCCCAATTGGGCTTTCGATCCACCTGAGAACTTGACCCCTGACCTATAATAGCCCCGCAAGACATATGGCTGGGTTGGATGGCAAATAAACATTATAGTGGGCCCTAGGAAGCTTTTAATGGACATTCAATCAACACTCTTTTCCTGCGGTGTGGTCCACTTGAGATTTAGATCTGCCTCATTTTTTGTCTAATGCCCTTAATTGTGCTCTCAAAACGGATGGACCGCATGGATATAAAACTCATAGGGGTATTATCGTCAATATTGAATGACGTTCACTTCTGCCTCTTTTCCCTTCCCTTCCGTAAATACGGTGCCCACGCTGTTTCCACTAATCCCGATTCTAGCCAATTTAGATTTCGAGATGGAAACATATTTGGTTGAAATTTTGCGCCAAACACACCAGTTAAAATTGGATTTCACTGGAATCCAGATTTTAAACCGGAAATAGGTTTCCAGATGCCAGCCAAACAAGCCCATAGGGAATGAGCCCAAAAATGAGGCAGATCCAAACCTCAAGTGGACCACACCACAGGAAACAGTGCAGATTGAACCCATCCAAAACTCTAGCACACCACAACAGTGGGGATTGAACGCATCCAAAACTTTAGCACACCACACCACAACCGTGGGGACAAACACTCACCGCTGACACTTCTTTGCACCCACCATGACGTTTATATGGAAACTGTTCATACATTTACAGTCATTGCCACAAGGATGAACAGAAAACACAAATATTAGACTGATTCAAAACTTCAAAGACCCCACGGAAGGTTTCAATGGTAGGCGTTCAATCACCACGCGCGCACATCACAGCGGGCCCCACAGCTTTTTGCTTACACAGGCTCCATGTAACCGCAGTTGTGGGAACGGGCTCCCTGCAACGCCCTTTTTTACATGGTCTCACAAAGCTTCGGTTTAGACAGGATCCCTCCGCCAGTTTTACATGTTCCCACATCTTTGGCTTACATGGGTCCCTCAACACCCGGTTTCCACAATGCATAAAACACCTAAGAGCTATGGGGCCCACCAATTATAAATGTAAAATCCACTCCATCCATCAGGTTCTACCCTCGAGTATAGGTTGTGAGGCCAAAGAAATCAACCAAATGCACAACTCAGGTATGGATTGTGAGGCAAAAGAAATCAACCAAATCCACAACTCAGGTATAGGTTGTGAGGCAAAAGAAATCAACCAAATCCGCAACTCGTGTGGGCCAACCCTAGGGAAAAATGGATGGTTGGTGTATCTTTCGTCAAACCCATTACTCAAGTGTAACTAACAAGGATGAAGTGAATGTACAAAAAATAATAATAATAATAATAATAATATCAGCCTGATCAAAAACTCAGGTGGCCCAGCCCAAGCTGTGTACTCAAGAGGTTTTAGGAGAAGTTTACATTGTTCCGATTGTGGCTAAAAGGAGATTGTTCTCTTTTGTGATTTTGATTATGAAAACTACTTTCTTAGGCTTTTAAGGCTGTGCATTTGGATCACAAGTCGTTTTGCTTCAGCTAGTTACACCTCCAGTAGGAGATCTCAGTTTCTACTGATTCAGTGCATAACTACGTTTGGCAAACAGCATACTTACCAGCCAAAAAAAAAAAAAAAAAAACACAATCCCCAGGTCAAAACCTTTCCCCGAGCAGAAAGAAAGGGTAGCTTCTTCTTCAATGTCATCATTTCAATCTTAAATTTTCTTTTCCCCATCCCACCATTAAAAAGCTACAAACCACTGCAATTGTAACCATTCAATCGTCCACTTTCTTCAAACAAAACCATAAAAAAGAAATGAAAAGAAAAAAAGTCAATGAAAGAAAAGGAAGTGATGAAGATAGAGAGGGAGGAAAAAGAGGGAAGAGAAAGTAACGGAGTAGGATGCAGTTGGATCACAACAGCAGAGGTCTTCTGTTGAAGATGATTGAGAACACCTTCAGTCATTCTACACTCCAGTATAAAAGCAATCATTTTTCGCTTAAGCACATAAGCCATCTTAAGGTGTTCAACACCTCTTAAATAGCATGCTACCAGACTAACTTTTGCTACAGAAGCTACCAATTTGCTGTTGTTAGCCAAATCAGTAGCTTATCAACATGCATCCAAACACGGCCTAAGTTGGTTTGGTTAGCTACTTAATTAATCAATTTTAGAAAAACAATTTCCCTAATTTGTGCTTTTTTCCATGCAGCGTAGCCCACCGTTTCCAACAGTTGTCTCCACTTTCTACAAACTTGCCGAAACTACTCATAATGTGAATCTCTCTTTTTGGGAGGTTTGCAAATTGCACATGATCACATGTACCATCTTGGCACGTAGGTCCAAGATCAAATCCATTCACTGGTTGGTCCAACCATGTTTTCCCTAAATTTAATCTGGTGCACTCAATAGGTGCGCCTAATATTGGAAACAGAAATAGGTGGATGGGTTAGAAGACCCCAATATTGAAAACAGGTAGATGGGTTAGAAAACCAGTCAATTGTTTTAGAACAGCGCTATTTTTTTTTTTTTTTTTCAAAATGTCACATGACTAGTGGATCAACCTAATTCTTGGGCTAGGGCAACAATATGGTGGTGCCCTTCTAATGGATGGATTGGATCTCAAACATAAGTGCCATAATGGCAAACGTGTGATGTTTACGCAAGCGGTATTACACGTGACGCGTGGGCTTAGCAAATCCCAACACTGGAGAAGCCAGATGAATGCCACTTTCCTATAACCCCCACTTTTTTTTTTTTTTTTTAACCAAAAAATTTATTCACATCGAAAGGATATACAAATACCTTCGGGCAGAGCTCCAAACAAAAAGGACTGAGCCCTGCCTATCACATACAACAAACCAAAACACATAGGGAACCATATCCCCCTCTCCCATTTAATCCGACGCATCTAGCTTCCTAACTATCCCTACCCGCGTATTATCAAGAACCAAAGAACCCGGAATCAGCCTCGGGAGGTCCTTTCTGTTTGTATAGACTCTATTAGGACACCCAACACTAGCTAGCTTTGCCAGCCCATCTGCCACTGTATTCCCTTCCCTAAAAATGTGTGAAAAACCAAGACGAAGATGACCATAATCTCGCTGAATTTTCCCCATACAATACCAAATAGACCATGGGTTGTTCGCGCTTTGATTACGCACCGCCTCCACCACTATCCGAGAATCTGATTCCACACTAAAATTGTAAAGGCCTAATCTTTGACATATGTCTAGGCCGTCTACCATGGCCCGAGCCTCCGCCTCCGTGTTCGTCATCCACCCATAGGCTTTGTGGAATGCAAAGATCAAGCGGCAGCTGTGGTCTCTGTGCACACCCCCAACCCCTGCGTCACCTGGATTACCTCTCGAAGAGCCGTCTACATTCAGTTTGAATTCGCCCTTTTCAGGTTTGCGCCACGTCACCACCTAAAACTTGATATCTCTATTACGACCCTCACTTTGAAATCCAAAAGCTTGCATGGTTATGGCATCATTCAGTCGCGTCCCCTCCCCTGTAGGAAGAAGTGAGGTAACCTCCTTGATCCACCAATAAACTTTGGAAATTATACTTGATACCATCATCCTACGCCCTTCAAATCTGGCCGCGACTTAGCCATATCTCCCACATTGGAAAGCACAGCAACAGTCCCAGTAGCCATTTAGACCTAGTGGACCGCTTGGCCTTTGCATTCCAATGATTAATTCACTGTTGTATGGAGTGGCTGGATATGAGAGGCATTCCACACATCATAGAAAAATGGGACCATACCTGTTTAGCGACTTTGCCGTGACAAAGAAGGTAATCGAGGTCCTCTGGTTTTCTCTCCTCTGTTCCTCTGAATTTCTTCCTGTGTATTCGTCCGGTTCCTGTTCGCTTGCAGGTTCACCTACACCCTATAACCCCCACCTACAGCACAATAGGGCCCACTGCAATGACTGTGTGACATCCACTCCGTCCATCCATTTCCCCCTGTAATGTTAGGGTATGACTGAAAATGAGGTAGATACACAGGAAACAATGGAATTCATCACTCACCACTGAAACCTTGATGGGGAAATTGTTTTTCTTATGCATGTTTACCAAACCTGCACTTTTTCACATAAGCAATTATCAAGAAACAATTTCAAGAATTGTTTCTTAAAAATCAATTTTGCAGTTGTTAGTAGCAATGCCAAACAGACCCCTCCATCATTCCGATTGCTGTGGGCACACAAATTTTTATCAAGCTGAAATTTTGTATATACAGATCAAATAAGGGTTCTCAACAAAGTGGATTTACATTATAAAACATGGTGAGTCCTATAGAACTTGGGTATTTTACACAGCTGCGTAAAACAAGTGTTGTCAAGGATTCCTGTGGGAGAGGGAGTAGGGGTCGAGTAGGGAGAGATTCGTGTACATGCTCATGTGCAATGCTCGCCCAAAATTTTTGGAAAAAATGCAAATAAACAGCAGGCCAGGGCCCTACGAACAATCACACTAAGCTTAGGACAGACATAATGAAAGGGGCGGATGTCTAAACCACATCTTGGTAGGGAAGGTTTTAACAAGTTGACATCGGTCTCAACAATTTCCTGTGGTGATGGCCCACCTAAGTCATGGATCAGGCTAGACTTTTGGGCTCTTGGCTTAATAGGGGGCGATTAGATGCGTGAGGTGAATGTCAGATGCATATCACGACAAGATTCAGAGAGCTTGACCTTGACACATGCACGACTGTGTTTGTGTCGCCGTCGTCACCTAAGCCTTATCCCAACTAATTGGGGTTAGCTACATGAATCCTTTTCCACTAGAGAGAGAGAGAGAGATTCTCCAGCTGGTTGTGCGTTGAGCAACAACAGCATTTAGACCTCCTCTCAAGTGAGTTGGAGAACTAGGCCAATACTGCTAAGAAATCAAAGAAAGAAAGAAGAGGCTCACATACAATGGGACAGTGGTCCTGGAGAATAGGCTCACATACACCCACACCTTTGGGACAATGGCAGACTGAGTGAAGATAACCTCGTTTCAACACTGAGGTCTAGGTATCGATTCCCAATGTGGGGGGTGGCTGACATTGCAGGGAGACTAACAGCGTGGGTGTGTACTAACAGTGGGATGTGTGTGCTAACCCAAAAAAAAAAAAAAATTAAAAATTAAAAATTAAAAATTAAAAAAAAGGCTCGCATACAATGGGGTCTATTCAGCTAAGATGCATATAGCTAACAAATTTACACTCAACGGAAGCATACACTTGTCAAAAAAAATCTTGCATGGAAGACTGTTAGATCCAAAATTCTAATCCCCCCCTCTGCTGGTCCGCTCAATCACTACGCTTTTGTCCCGCTTGTAGAGTCACACCCTGTTGCCTCATCAAGATTCAATTGTTTGGATATTCTCGGCATCGGGATCCTTTACAGTGTAGTCTTTCTACGAGGAATTAGCTCCCCAGATCAACCGTTCATCATTCAACCCCACTGGTGCAATATGGCATATGGTTCTCCTCCGAAAGTGGTGGCTTTTGGGTGGCTCATGGGTAGAAACAGAGTTTTGACGGTCAACAACCTCTCTAAAAGAGGATTAATCTTACCAACATATGCCTTATTTGCTACAGCCAGGCGGAGTCGGTAGACCATTTGTTCTTGCATTGTTCTTTTTCTTCAGGAGTTTGGACTGGAATTCTTAGCTTGGCATCGGTCTACTGGATTATGCCACGTACCATCAAAGTTTTCCTCAATCTATGGCATGCGTCAGATGGGGGCCTTATTGGGAGGAAGAAGTGGAGACTCGCGATGCTAGCTGGGCTGTGGTCAATTTGGGGAGAAAGAAACAATCGTTGCTTCCAGAATTCAAGCTGTTCGATGGCAAGGGATTCTAGTAACATTGTCCAGCTCTTCCGAGGTAGGGCGCCAAGAGTCTGGCTCCTGGGGTCAGCCACGGGGCTGTTTTGTTGTTGTATTGTTAGTAGGATTAGCATTTGTTTAGGTTTTTTAGGCTTTTTTTGGGTTTTTTTCTGCTGGTGGTTTCAGTTGTCTTGGTTAGCAAAGCTTTGTTCTAGGTTGTCTTTTCTTTCGGTGGTGTTGTGTGGCTGTTGTTTTCAGTGTTCATTGGCTGTTTGCCCAATAAAATTTCATCTTTCAAAAAAATGATTTGGAGGCCACACATGCATGTTGAATGTGGGGACTTGGCACTGTCTTTTGAACCATCCATTGCCGTCATACATGTGTGGCCTAACCGATGAGTCTAATGACCAAAATTTGGGGCAGCTCGTCTATGTGACAGGGCCCACCAGATACGGGACCGTGATGTCCAACGCACATGCTAGGTGGCCACATGTGCATGTGGTGTTAGCAAAGCTTCTAATATAAATCACAGAAGACTTGATACTATTGGTTTTGAATGATGTTAGTAGCCCATGTACAAATAATAGTTTCATGACAGAAAATTTTGGGAGACAGAAATGACTAGCAACCTACCTACATGGAACAATATAACGACAAAATAAAATAGGAAAGAGCATATGCTGCACTTATGGTAAGGTAGTTGTTTGATACAATAGCAGTGTGATAGTTGATATGCAGGCACTCACAAAATGTGAAAGTGGCAGATATCAGCTCGAATTGAAGTGTTGAAATTAAGGACCCCAGTGTAGATAGTTTATCATTACAAAATAATATTTGATTAAACAATCCCAACTTATGAATATGTTAAAGCCACATTTTGTTCATTGAATTCAGATGGATGACTCTTTTTTGTTTTGACCATCCAATAAATGTCCACTCTGCTAGCTACGAAAGAAATCAGCGTCAATTTTCTTAGCACCTTTGTATCAACAATCACTCTGCCAGACTATCAAAGTTCGTGTAGGTGGAGAAACACCTATAATGGACCTGATATTTTTAACTAAATTCTAATGAACAAACTATTAAACCCTCTCAACCGTTCACAAAGTGAGAAGACAAGCAAGATAATTGTATGACAGGTTCAGGAGATAAGCGAATTCACCTCAAATGGGGCAGCATAGCACGTGTGTGAGATCTAGGCCATTGATCGCCAAAGCCTGCAGTAACTATTCCCTCACCCTATAATCAGATCAAGTTCCCAGATCATGCATGTATTTGCCATGCTAGCAGCCTAGCACGTGTACACCAATAAAGAAGGGCAGTTCCATAAAGGGTTTGAGATTTTTTAATGAGATTTTTTTTTTTTTTTTTTGGTTACTTTTGAAGCAAAGGAGATTTATTATTTTTTTATGAGATTGTCCAAATGCATTTATTCTAATCATAACCTCATGCAGTTTGAAGAGAAAATCAGGATTCAGGAAATTCCATGCATCACAAACAATCCAGAAACAAAATAGGGGAGTTAATTGATCCTCTGGCAAAGCGTGATGGATAATACTCGGACACTCAAAAGTTTTATATGTCATACATCAACTCAAATTAAACCTTCCAAATTGTGGGGCCACTGTAGATAGGTCATGACTCCAAAAATCAGATTGCTCGAACAGTCCTAACTTCTGATTTGCAGACCCTGGTTATTTTCATTTTAACTGTCCACTAAATGTCCACAAACAAGCTAGTTTGATAGTCAAATCAGTGTCAATTTTTGTTAATGATCCATCTAAATTCAGCCTGAAAATTTGCATAGCTACATTTGAGTTACTTATATGTCAGGTGTACAATTCTGCAGTGCCTGCTATCAACCCATCGAACATGCCAGAAAATAAAAAATAAAAAATAAAATACCACTGAGCTGCAGCACTAATGTGCCAGAGGGCCTGTTTGGATAGAATGCAATATGGGGAACACAACCAATTAGCATCAACAAGACATTTTGGAAAGCTGCAGATGCTGTAACAAAGTGTTTGCATTTGCTTTTCCTCCTCAATAATGAAATACCCACTTTTTTTTCAAAAAAAAAAGTCAAATGGAGGGAAAAGAAAAAGCATTTGCTTTCCCTTTGTGTAATTGCAATCCGAACAGTTTCAAATGCAAAGGAAAAGCATTTTCCAGGAATATGCTTTAGGAAAAAAGGCAGGTTTAAAGGGTTTGCTTCCCTTAGCGCTCATGTTGGTTTACCTCCTGTGTAAATCACATTTTTGCTTTCCTTGTGAATACCTAGTTTACTTCAATCCATACAGCCCCTTATAGTTGAAGCAAATAAATTTGTAGGCAACCCAGGTCCAAATCTATGAGGCCATTGGATTAGCGTTCCAGATTGTTGATCCGGCGGGCCCCACAATGGATGCCAAATGCCCCAAACATTTTCCAGATTCAAAGACTCTAGCACTTACGGTGGCCTGCAAATAGATGGTTAATAAAAAATGCAACAACCATCTGGTAAGAAGGAAAAGAACAGATGGCTGGGATGCTCCAATCTAGAATGCTTTTTTTTTTAATGATAATTCCCACACATGGTGGGGCCCATTAGATCAATTGTCTAGACAACTAGGATACCTATATAAGAATACTGATATGGGCAGGGATACTAAACAACAGCATCCCATTGTAAATGATATTAAAATATAGTTTTGTGGTGAAATATTTGACCCATTCAATTCACTTTTGTTTCTAGTAAACAGGGGACCCTTTTTTAATCTTGCTAGCATTACTAATATTTTAAAAAAGAGGTGAGCGACGTTGGGGGCAGATGCGGGACCCATCACCCATGTGATGTATACATAACATCCAACCCGTCCATTAGATCCGTCACCTCAATAACCCCCCAGGGCCCAAAACTCATGTATGCCACAGCATATGGAACATTGGACGGTTGGAGACCCAGTCCACCCTTGATTTTCAACGGGCCCACCTGTATTGCAGAACCGCCTATTTTTGGTACAAACCTTCATCAAGGCCAAATGAAGGGTCTAAACAGCATGGATTCAGTATACACAACACGGTGGGACCCACGCCCAAATCAAGGGTGGGACTCCCCTCCCAACTTGTTCCCTGTGTAGTGGCCCACCTGAGTTTTCGATTGGCATGTATTTTTGAGCCCTAGGTGTATTTTGGGATGACACATCTGATTAACAGGTTAGACGTTGTGAACACGCCATGCCCACCCAATATCTTGCTCATATAACTGTAGCTTACAGAATACCACCAAAGTGAGCCCCATTAAAAAAGAAAAAAAAAAATTTGTTTGTTTTTCTACAGTTCCTACAGTACATTAGCACAAGTATTATGAAAAGCATGTGAGAGAATTGTCAGAATTTCATCTAATAAAATTGGATTCTTAAAATATTTGCTACAACTATCCTAGAGAATCTGGTACCAACATGAATATAGTTTGGTGTCCCACACAACAGGTTAAGCAGGTGCAAGTAACACAGAAAATAAACAACAATAAGAACTTGAATGTTGTCCCACACAACATGTTGAGCAGGTGCAAGTAACACAGAAAATAAACAACAATAAGAACTTGAATGAGAGAGAGAGAGAGAGAGAGAGAGAGAGAGAGAGAGAGAGAGAGAGAGAGAGAGAGAGAGATTAGAAGAACCTATATGGGTAAGGACAACAGTCCTCTTGCTGTCCTTGTCCATATAAATCACCAATTTTCCATCATCAATGCAATACCCACCAAAAGGAAAGTCGGCCTGCTTGGGGAGATTCAACAATAAACGAGGGTCCACCTTATCCACATTCACGTCAAAAGAAAATAAAATATCCTTTACCAACCATGAGCATGGAAAAAAAAAATATGGTAGCTTCCATTCTTACAAAGGTTTTAAGCTCCAATCTAGAAGTAATTAGGCTATTAATGATTCAACAAAAAAGACATTATCTCCTTTAAGAACCTTAATTCCTGCTTTTCTTCCCTCTATTTCTTTAAATCCTTTTGTTTCTTCACTTTCAGAATCACCTAGTCCTGATACCTAACTTCCACAACTAGAGTTTCGTCATCGAAAGGGAACTAACTCATCCATAAATGTCGAATAACCCAACAGATGAGAGAATATCAAAACCAAAGCAATCTATAAGTAGCGGAAACTACAACAGTTATCTTAGAAGGCCAACCATTGGCAAAGCAAACAGATCAAAATCAACTGAAAGAACCACTAGGAAGTAATATACTATAACCACAAGGCAATTACATAAAAACCTTTTAGAGCAGTTTCAATCAATTAAAACCGGTAATTGAACTGCTTTGAACGTTGTTTCTTAGACAGCTTATATTATATAATGGGTTTTGGCATTTTGCTAACATGCCCAACATCATGGGGACGTTAGCAATGTCCCCAAAGCTTTTGAATGACACATGGGATGACCAATTGTCAATTTGAACAGTTCATTCATTCATACAACTAGAGGCATGCCATGGTGCAAAAATCACACCAATTGACGCTACTAAACATCCGATTGATATCATGGAAAATGGATATTCAGGATCTAGTGGAGAAACAAAATAGGTCCAATCATCATCTTGAAAAATCTGTTCAATGGATCCCACTTTGCATTGCTTATGATTCCAAACTATTGCTTCGGTTGATAATTCTAATCATGTGATCGATGGCTTGTAAACAAGAGACAGTTGTAACAAGTTGGCACTTTCCAAAGTGTTAGGGTCATCTAACTGGCATGATTCTTCCACCATGGCTTGCTCCCAATGGTATTATTCAGTGAACCATCCCAATTGTTGATTGGGCATTCCATGTGCCATTTGAAAAGTCCAGGGATGTTAGTTTCAAAATGGCATTTGAACATGTTACGACCACTGAACAGCAAGAATCACCCGTTTGACTTCCAGTTTGGTTTTTAAAACATGTATACAAACTAATGCAAAGACAACCTATAACACTAAAATCAAATCATACACTGAAAACCTAAAGTCAATAGAAGGGCAAAGCATCCTAACCTCCCCAATGCACTATACGCATTCGCAAGGTTCTGACATGCTTCAATCAAATCAGCATGATGTGGCCCAAGCAATACATCCATGATGCCCTTGGCAAGTGCAAACACATAGATATACCTCGCCCCGAATTGCTTCAGTCTGAAGCTCTCTGTCAACCTCTCAGCTGCACTCTCTAAGTAAGGGATCGCCTGCGGGACCTTCCATGTCAGCGAAAGCAACCATCTGATCCATGTGGACCCACTCCCTTCCGCATGCTACTCCTGCGATAGCTTTTCTAGCATCAAGAACACCCACTTCAACAGTGAGATCGCCATCTTGAATTCATTCATCGTCTCATATAGCATCAATATCTCCACATATGCCTTGCCCACCTTTGCAGGGCTCGCTGACACCCTCTGAGGATCCTGCATGATTTCTCCAAGCACCGCTTCGAGTCAGCAAATTTCTCCTGATTACATAAGGCCTTCGCCATCACAATGAAAACCAATGCCTGCATCTCGCTCCCCTTGTCTGTCTGCCGCACGACTTCCTTCAACGTCTTGATCGCCTTGTCGTACTTCCTCAGCGCAATCTGTATATTTGCAGCCTCAATCTCTACATGCAAAAGATCCGAACTCATCCCCCAACCCTTCAAAACCCAATGGGACAGACAGCTTGTTCTCTTCCAACACCTTCTGGTACTCCTCCAGCCCCGAGTATATTACACCGAGAACCCAGCGGTCACGTGCCACCTCAACCGACTTACACCCGAACAGCACCCAGTGTATCTCCAGCACCTTCAAACAGAGAGGAAAGCATCCTTGAAATTCAAAATGGCAACATAAGCCTCCGCCAGATCCTGATAACCGACCACTATTTCCTTACTGTTCGGCTCCAAAATCGATTCTTTAAACTCCGAACACTTCCTAAGATTGACAAGAGCTTCCTCTCGTTGGCCCATCGCCATTTTTGTGTTGGCGAGCTGGAGCTGGATCATGTGGGTGACATGCCGGACATCGAAGCCAAGAGCACCCGCTCCGTCATCGGTCATGGCATTCAAGATCCTATTCTCTTTATTTAAGTAGGCTAAGCTATCGTTAAACCATTTCAAGGCATAATTGACAGAATCCAACAAATGTAAGGCCATCGCAACAGCCAGGGAGTCCTTACCAAAGTTGGTAGTATCGGTAAGATCTCAAGAGCACGGTTCGCAAAGAAGAGGGATTGCCTAGGTTCCATACCTTCAGAGTCGTGGTGCTGGCCCACCTTGAGGCAGGCAAGGCCGATATTCTTGTCGGCGGAATCGAAGGTGGATTCCATGGCAGCGAAGGCGGAGAGGATCTCATCGGTGGTGGCAGCCAATTCGAAAGCTTCTTCGACGGCATCTTTTTCTTTGCTTTTGCACTAGCGAGAGGACAGGGGAAGGGCATTTTGGGAAAGGGTTATGAAATTGTGAGATGGGTTGTGAAGGGTTTTGGGTTTTTGATGGGGATTCTGATTTGCGAATGGAAGCGTCGAGAGAGGGTTTTAGGACGGGCATTTTGGGAAAGGGTGGTGAAATTGTGAGGTGGGATTTGAAGGGCTTTGGTGTAGGGGTGATGTTGGGGAATTGGGTTTTGGTTGGAAGGTAGAATGGGAATTTGGGTTTGCGAATGGAAGTCTCTTGATGGGGTTTTAGGAGGGTTTTTAGATCGAATGGGAAGAGAGAGGAGAGGAGAAGAAAGAAAAGCTGTTCTTCTTCTGCTGATGATGAAAATGAACCCCCCCCTCAAAGTGATCTACCAGCAGGGGGCGTTTGGCAAATTTATTAAGCTCTTATTAATGAAAATAGACCATTTAGTAAAGCTATCATTTAAAAGCTTTTATTTTATTTTATTTTTTATTTTATTTTATTTTATTTTTGGGAAACCAACAAATAAACTCTTAGAGAAAAAATGGCAAGCGGATCGACATTTTTAATTAATTTTTGGATAAGTCTGTCCTTCAACTTTTTAAGTAATTTCCATCTTGCCATCTTCTCTTCTTCATAATATCTTTAAGATAGGCCCACATGATGAACAACCCATATTGGATGTAGGTTTCCATATCAAGGTGAGCCCACATAATGCATCGTCACATCAAAGATAAGCCCCACATGATGAACACCCACATCAAAGGTGGGACCTACATGATGGATGGGGTACATTAGAGGTAGGATCACATGATGGAAGGTTGACATCAAAGGTAGGCCCACATGATAAACAACCCATATTGAAGGGTGGGCTCCACATGATTGATGGTGAACACCAAAGGTGGGTCCCACATGATGGATGACCCACGTTAAAACGTGGCCCCGCATGATGGAGGACCATCCGCATCAAGTGGGCCCCATATGATGGACGGTTCATAGCTAAGGTGGGACCCACATGATGGTGGTGGACATTGAATGTGGGATCACATTATGGAAGATTAACATTAAATGTGGGACTACATGATGAATGACCCATATTGAAGGTTGGGCCCCACATGATGAATGATCCATAGCAAAGGTGGGACCTACATGATGGATGATGGACATCAAAGGTGAGTCCCACATGATGGACTATCCACATCAAGTGAGCCCCACATGATAGATGGTCCACATCAAAGGTAGGATCCAAGTGATAGATGGTGGATAGTGAATGTGGGACCACGTGATGGAAGGTTGACATTAAAGGTGAGCCTACATGATGAATGACCCATATTGAAAGTTGGACCCCATGTGATGGACAGTCCACAACTAAGGTGGGACCTATATGATGGATGGTGGACATCAAATGAGTCCCACATGATGGACTACCTACTTGATGTGGGCCCCACATGATAGTGATCTACAACAAAGGTAGGACCCACATGATGGATGGTGGACATCAAAGATGAGCCCCTCATAATGAATGACTCGTATTGATGTGGGGCCACATAATGAAAGGTTCACATCAAAGGTAGGCCCCACATAACAGATGGTCCACATCAAAGTGTGGCCCAACATGACGGAACATGCACATCAAGTAGGCCCATTTAAATGGCATTTCACGTCAAAGGTGGGATCTACATGATGGATGATGGTCATTGAAGGTGGGCCCACATGATGGTCAGTTGATATCAAAGATGGGCTCACATGATGAACGACCCATAATGAAGGTGGGGCCCCACACAAAGAATGGTCCGCATCAAGGTGGGCCCACATAATGGACGGAGTGGGCTTCACATGATGGATGGCTCACATAAAAGTGTGGCCCCTCATAAAGGACAGTTGACATCAAGTGGGCCCCACCTAATAGATGGTCCACATCCAAGGTCTCTCATGATGGATGACCCATATCCAAAGTGGGCCGTCTGATGGATGATCCATATAGAAGGTGCATCTCACATGATGAATAGTAATCAAAATTGGGCCCCACATGATGGACAATACACTTCAAAGGTAGGGCCCACACTATGGACACATCAAATGTGGAGTCCACGTCATGGTGATGGGTAGTGGACATTTAGGGGCCCCACATAAAGGACAATTAACATTGATGCTGGCCTCACATGATGGACTGTCCACCCAAATAACCATTTGGATTGCTCTTATATTTAAGTTGTTGTAATTTTTAAAAATGACATCAACTACCCTTTGAAAAACTTTTTTATTTAAAACCTTTACCAAACGTGCTTGTTTTTAAATAAGAGGTTTTTTTTTTTTTTTTTTGAAAGTTTACCAAACGAGGCCTATTTAAAACAAGAGCTAGAACAAAAAGAGCTCATTGAAGTAACTCTTATTCAAAAAGCTCATATTGAATTAGAGTAGAGATGCCAAACGCCCCCTAAGATTTTGAATCTTTAGATTTCTGGATTTTGATTATTTGATTCATTTCATAGATGGCGTTTTGCGACATGGATTGGGTGCTACTCGCAACCTAACTAGACATGGCCAGTCCTACCAGAGGATTATGTGGGGTCCACTGTAATGCATATGTTTTATCCTCGTCCGTCCATCCATTTTTCCATATCATTTTAGGGTCATCATTTGAAAAGGGAGTTCGATTGAATGCTCAAGTGGAACAACGGCCGTTATCTTGAGAACAACTTAGTGGGTGTTACCCCTGCCATGTGGCCCACATGGGTGATATTTTGTATATCCATTCCACCCATTAGGTGGACCATACCACTGGAAAAAAAGGGTGATTGAGTGCCCTACCGTTAAAAATTCTAAAGATCCCATCGTAAGGTTTTAATAATGTTTATTTGCAATCCAAGAAGATTCCGATGAAGCGAAAATATAAAGATCAAGATCGATCGAAAACTTTTTCGGCCATAAATAAGTTTTAATGGTCATTCATCATTGTTTCTAATGGTATGGTCCACCTGAGATTCGGATCTTCATAGGGTTTGGTATCACATCCTAGAATGAGATGGAAAAACAGATAGACATCAAGATAGCCCACACACGGTTAGGGCAACACTCACTAAGCTGTACCCTGTAACAGCTAATCTGCTCTCCCCCTCTAGGGGAGCGGATTAGGTGCTACCACGAGAACAGCTTAGTGGGTGTTACACCTACCGTGTGGCCCACATGGATGATATTTTGTTTATCCACCCCATCCATTCGTTTCTCCATGCCATTTGAGAATGGTGTTCCAAAAATTATAAATTATGTAGATTCAAATCTCAAGTGGACCATACCACAGGAAGCAGTGGTGGCAATGATGCTCTAAAGTGCCGATGCAATACATACCATAAGGTTGGCGGGTCCACGATGTCTACACGATACACAGAACAAGGTTAGGGCCAAGGCAAGTTGACTTCACAACCGGTCTCACTATTGATGGGCCAAACCAATTGGAGGGCAAATACACACCATGGTAGGCCCTATAAAGGTTACAACGTTGGGCGTCATCAACCTCATTATTTATAAGTGGCCAATCAATTGGCCCACGACCCAATGGTTTGAAAAACGGATGGTTCGTGTGGCTACAAAACACGTACATCACGATGGACCCCACAGTGTTGGGCTGTGGTTTCGCACACTGTTTCTATAGCGTGGACCACAGCTGTGGGCCCGTAAAAGCACCATGGTGGCCCTAACAAAGGTTTAAAAGGTGGGCAGCCAATCAACACTTTTTTATGGCGTGGTGTGGTCTACTCGACCATTAGATCAGTCTCATCCTCAGTCCCAAGCTCAAGGGTGAGTGGTCCAAACAGCTGGACGGTGTGGATATGCAATCCAACATCGAGGTGGTGGGCTGCCTTAGAGCAGGCCACATCCATTGGACAGCAGGTGCGCCACCTGTCCAGCGGGGGTAGAACACGCATACATACATCATGGTGGGCGTCGCAAAAGGCGGCCTGGATAAGATACGTACAGAATGGTGGGCCTTTCAACAGGTTGAATATCAAGTTAACATCATGGCCAGCCCTAAGAAGGTTTCAACAGTGGTCCACTGGAGCTTGAATCTGGCTCAACCAAATCGGCCTGGAAAAAGGATGGACGGTGTGGGTTTCTTGAACACAACACGTGGGCCCCATTGACCACTGGGCCCACCCAAGAATAAAATAAAATAAAATAAAATAAAATAAAATAAAAAAAACTGATGGTCAGTGTGGATGAAATACATACATCATTTGGGCTCGCATGGATATGAAGCTCATACAACAGGACGCCCGTGTGACCTTATTATGACCAAGTTCGATGGTAAATAAACATCATGGTGGGTCCTTAGGAAGGTTTCAAACGGTGGACATCATTGCCCCCACTGTTTTACGTGGTGTGGTCCACCTGAGGTTTGGATCTATCTCGTTTTTGGACCTTGACCTAAATTGACATGGCCCTCCACCTCGTTGACGCAAGTCTGGCAACGTCAGTGGACGCTGGTAGCTTCCAGCGTCTCTGATGCCTAGGGTCTTCAACGCTTATTTATTTATTTTTTATTTTTTTCATCAAGAAGGTTGGTTCTACATAAGAGATCCACTCCGTCCATCAAGTTGGCCAGCTCATGGTGGACCCCAAGAGTTTCGGAACAAGCTGATTTGTGTATTTTTGCCTACGTCTGGATTGGTGTAATCTCATCTACAAGTTGAATGGCAAAATAAGCATTGAGATGGACCACACAAGGTGGCTCACGCATTGACAGTGTGCGATGCATGTTGCCTCGTAGTGTAGCCCACTTGTAGGTCCCACATCAGTCCACAACATAAAAAATAAAGAAAAAAGAAAAATAAAAAAGGAATAAGGGAAAGATTAAAAGGCTTAAAAGCTATCCACCGGGTGAATTGTGACCTTAGTTCCACCCACTGGACTTGGGACCTTTTCCTTATAAATAAAAGAGAAATGCCCCAGGGCTGTCTGGGCATTATAACTTATAGTGCTATTATTTGCTTTTGACACTTACTTCAATCCCTTGATCTGGACCATCAATTAGGTCCAGCTAGCATTCCATTCGCTACTACACAGATAAGACCCCAATCTTAGAGATATTAACTATTTATCAATGTCCTTTAACATTGATGGTCAAGGACATTTCACAAAATAGGCCAAATCAATTCTATGAAGCACGGTTAGACGGCCATGAAATTTCTCTGAATTCTCTTAAAAATAATAAAATTTTAAAAAGTAGATATCATTTTTTAATTGAATGATTCTATAGGTTTTAGTTAACAGTAGACTTTGGATCTTCATTCGACTAATGGCTACTCCAACTCAAATATATTCTCGGCTGAATTAACCCCACACTCAAATCAAAGCTAAAGCAGAAAACGGAGAAGATAAAAAGTCATGTGAGGGCACTCTCTACTCACAGGTGGGAGGGCATACACAGATATGCAAGCACTCATAAATTGTACATGAAGTACGCATTAACTCAAATTAATCCTAGTAAATTATTGAACTCTAGTGTCGTTATGTGAAAGTACCTGATCCTCTTATTAGTGGAAACTTGTTGGTTGAAATTGCATCATTAAGGTTTTTATTTTTTCTCATTTTATAAAGCTGCATTTTGTTTGTCAAATTTTTATTGCTCCTGCAACTTAAATATAAAACTCGTCCTAATCTTCAACTCTCTCTCCACTAAAAATCCAAAAATTAACCCATAGCCAAATTTTCAATCCGAAACGTTTCATGCAAAACTGTATTATACCCAATCAAATCTGTCTTCGATATTCTAGCATTTTCTTTTGCCGTGGCCACATCTTTAACACTGGTTAATTAGGAGTGGATTAGGTGTTACTTGGGTAATGCCCACACCTTAGTGGGTGTTACCCTTACTGTGGGGCCCACCTTGATGATGCGTTGTATATCCTGCCATTCATCCGTTCATGCAGCCCATTTTTGGATGTCTTCCTAAAAGTTAAGCAAAGCCAATCAAATGGACCACACCACAGGAAACAATGGTGATTGGACGCCCTATCATTAAAAATTTCCTAGGGCAAAATTAAGCAAATCCAATCAGATGGACCACACCACAGGAAACAATGGTGATTGGATGCCCTACCATTAAAAACTTCCTAGGGCCCACCATAATGTTTCCTTAATGTTTATTCTCCATCCAACCAGTTGATAAGTTCAAGAAGACTTGGGTGAAGGGAAAATACAAAGATCAGCTTATGAAAAGCTTTTCTGGGCCCCAAAAAGTTTTCAGTGGTCATTCACTACTATTTCCAGTGGTATGGTCCACCTGAGATTTGGATCTGCTTAATTTTTCGGTTCACATCCTGAAATAAGATGAAAAAATGGATGGATGGCATGGATATACAACTAATTCCTCAAGGTGGGCCTCACATGGTAAGGGTAACACTCCACTAAATGATGATTAGATGCTTAATCGCTAATATGATTTTTTTTATATTGGTGTTTAGCACACACATCCCAATGTTAGTACACACACCCACCCTATTAGTCACACTTAATTGCTAATATGATCTTGAATGCAACTTAATCAGTTGAATCAGGCTGGGTTTAGGGTTTGTGACTTGAGTCACGTCAAAGCTTTGTTAATGACTTATAAGTTGGATCTGCCTAATTTTTAGGAACATGCCCCAAGATGAGTGGAAAAAATGAATGGACGGCGTGGATAATACATAAAAATACAGTGGTCTCAACAGAGCTCTTGCCACTACCGGCGCATGCCATACACCACCACCTTCGTGGTGACACGTTCCATCTGTTTTGTAAGATCATTTTGTGGCATGGGCAGAAAATGTGGCAGATCCAAAGCTCAAGAGAACAGAGAAAGCTATGAGTACAATAAGGTCATGGTATCTATTCCCACAGTGGGGTGGCTAACATTGTGATGTGACTAACAGGGGTGGGTGGGTATGCTAACCATGGGGTGTGTGAACTAAACCATTAAAAAAAAAAAAAAAGCTATGGGGCACAATGATGCCAACCATTGAAACTTTCCTAGGGTTCACTATGATGTTTATTTGCAATCCAACCAGTGTAGTCTACTTAATCTTTAGATCCCCTTAATTTTTGGGCCTGCCCTAAAATATTCTTGCAAAATGGACAGACAGTGTAGGTAAAGCACATACATCATGGTGAGACCTATAGAACTTGATGATGTCAACACAAACCACACAATCCGCTTCCCTTTGCCAGGGTAGGACTAGGGCTGTCAATGGGTCGGGCCTGGGGTAGGTCTTAGCACGAATTTTGATATGTTTCGAGCTGGGCTGACGGGCAAGCCCTATGTAAATTTTTTATTTTTCAGGGCCCGACCGATTGAAACCCCTAGGTAGGGATTTTTACTACAATAGCCTTGAGGTGGGATTATTTTTATTAAAAGTCCAATTTCTTGTGAGGCTCATCTTTTTTACCCTTTTCACAAGAAATTGTAAGCTTGGGTCAAAAATGCCTCTCTAACCACCTACTCATGCGTACAACCATGAAGAGGTGGAGGCCTTCTTGGGTATGAATGGGAAGTCCACTCGTGGGATCCACCATGTTATATATGTTTCATCCATGCCATCCATCCTTTTTTCATATCATTTTAGGCTATGGGCCCCATTTTGGGCTAGATCTATATCTCAGGTGGGCCATACCACAACAAACAATTGGGACAGGGATGTCCACTGTTAAATCATTTTTAGGCCCACTTTGTTGTTTATTTATCATCTAATGCTACTGATATAGTCACATAGACATGTGTAAGGGACCATATAAATATCGGCTTGATTCAAAGGCCTTGTGAGCCTCATTATCAGAAAATAGTCAGGGCGGTGATGCCTACCGTTGAAGGCTTCCTTAAGCTTAGGGAGATTCCACACCACAATGCTAGGGGGAATCCACAGTATTTAGGGGGATTCCACAGTGCTCTAGGAGAATACAAAGTGATTTGGGGGAACCCATAGTGCTAAGGGGAATTCCACAGTGTGCATAGGGGGAATTCATAGTGTCAGGGGGAACCAACGGTGCTTATGGGGAATCCACAATGCCAGGGGGAACCCACAGTGATCAGGGGGAATTCACAGTGCTCAAGGGGAACCCACAATGCTAGGGGCAATCTACATTGCTCAGGGGGGATCCGTAGTGCTAAGGGGGAATCCACTGTGCCAAGGGAATCAATAGTGGACGTCATTGTCCCAATTGTTCCCTATGGTGTGGCCCACTTACGATCTGGATCTGTCTTAGATTTGGGCCCATGGCCTAAAATGATCTAGCAAAAAGGATGGACAGCGTGGATGTAACATATCATGGAGGGGCCTACGGTTGAGTCCCTTTGTAACGCCTAAGAGGGCTTCCGCCTCTTCATGGACGTACGCAGGAACAGGTGGTCGAAGGCTTCCACCCTACTAGAGTGACGTCACCAACTTCCGTGGGCTCCACTATGATGTATGTGTTGTATCCACACCATCCATCCATTTGGAGAGATCATTTTAGGGCATGATCTAAAAAATGAGACAGATACAATTCTCAAGTAGATCCTGCCAAAGAAAATAATGGGGACAGTGATGTGACCATTGAAACCTTTCTAGGACCCACCTGAAATTTGGATCTGTCAATCTCTTGGTCTTGGTCTAATATTGTAAATGAGCTGGAAAAATGAACGGGCGGTGTAGATAAACCACATTCATCATGATGCATGAGTCTACAGAGCACGGATCAGTACCGACTTCAGTATTCACAGGGCCAATAGAGGTAATCTGGTTCAGATAACCTTAGCCACGAAGGAATCTCATGGATACATCACATCAAGAGGGACACTAGCCGAGCATCTGGTCCCTCTGTTGTGATGAAAGACTGCCGTCCCAACTAAGGGCTGCCACATAATCCTGCCATTGTAGTAAGGCGGTGTAGCCTACAACACCCCCTGCGGTAGTGATGCATTGGGTGCGGTTGGCCCAGCTCTTAAATGGACTGCACCATAGACTAATAGTGATTGGATGCCCATCATTAAAAACTTCTTGGGGTCACAAAAGCTTCTGATATTTGTGTTTTCAACGGTGGTGGTCATTATTCCCACTGTTTCCTGGGGTGTGGTCCACTTGAGCTTTAGATGTACTTCATTTTTCAGTTTTTTGCCATACAATGAACTCTCAAAACGGATGGACGGCACAGATACAATACAAATTCATCAAGGTGGGTCCCACAGCGGCCTAAGCAACATATAGATGATCCAAATCTGGAGTGGACATATAGATGATCCATATTATCAATCTAGACCATATGTTTGGCTTGACCTAATCTTCACAAACTGCCAGGATAAAATTATACTGATTGGATCCAGTAAGTGGTAAAAAAACGGATGAACAAGATAATTTATAGAAGATAGGTACAGTGGCTGATGTGTAAGACCATCCAATTGTTGTGATTTTCATATGGTAGTAGAAGACCAGCAGGCTGGGCCTAACGGATGGTCCAGATAAGTGATGTGAACGCTGAGGAGTCCAAATGCAACTGGTTGCATGGGGAGGTTCCCATACACTTGACCCACTTAGATTATTTCTCCGTTTTCTTGTTCCTACGAGATAAGCTACAACTTTGGTGTACGACGCACTTACTGATTGTGCCGGGCAAATAGTGAACAACACTTGCTCTAAGAAGCTAAACACCCCTGCTCTGCGGGGCCCACCATATTCTTCATCTGAATCTACCCTAACCATCAGGTGAGAACCTTTATTTTAACCGTACGTTAAAATATTCAGCCCAATAAAACTTTCAGATGGACCACACCAATTGGAACAAATTGCTGATAAACCCTCTAAATTCACATGGTGTGGCCTGCCCGAGTTTTGGGTTAGTCTGATTTTTATACCATCACTTTATCCTTGTAAATCACACCGGATGAATGGGTTAGATGAAAGATATAGTGCCACAACATGGTGGGCCCTAAAAAGTTTGCGTTTTTTATGGGGTATTTAGGGGTTTGCTGTCTTAGTGCTAATTGGCCATGCCAGTTGGAGATTCACCAATAAAAAGTGAAAGAGACGTGCACTAAATCATCCATAAATAGCCCATGCTAGGGCCATTCATTCTACGAGGTATAACATTCTTCTCTGGTGATTTCTTACACAGCATCTGACAAACCATGCCTCTCCACATCAGCCCTCAAGCTTCAGCCATAGAAATCAAGGACTGGATCCTGAGCATAGACACCAACAAGGATGGTGTGATCAGCCAGCAAGAGCTCGAGGATGCACTCCGCGGCTTGAACCTGGGGTACACCAACTGGCAGGCCCGATCGGCCATGTCCAGCGTAGACAAAAACGGCAACGGTGAGATCGAAACTGATGAGGAGATCAATGCATTGTACCAGTTTGCACGTAAAAACTGGGGAGAACTCATCCATGCAGCATAGGCACTGGGCTGTATGATAATTACTCTTTCCTAATGTTATTAGTACAATAACAAGGTGGCTCTTTCAGCTGCCTAACAAAAAAAAGAATAAAAAAATATATATTATATATTTAATAGGGTTGTTTGCAGATTACAAGGTATTTATGTGCGTATGTCATGCAGCATTTCGTCTTTCTACAGGGAGAGTATTTTTAGGATGAAAGTTTTGATACTCTGGCTGGGTATGATGTACGGTACCCAGAAACTTTGAAATTGCAGGCGTAGCGAAAAATTAGTCAAATTAAACTGTCCAAATAATGGTATCAAGTGTAGATGTAACATGAACTAAAAGTTGGCCTATTTTGCCAGTGGGATTAGACGGTATTAAATCGGATGAAATTTGTAAAAGATAATCATTACATGTGGTAATAGATTGTTTGTTAATACCATTGGATTTTCAAATTTCAACCCCATGTTGAGCACAGATTAAGACATGGGGTTCACGGTTGAAAATAAAAAAATATTCAATGGTTCTATTTTACAAGACAAGTGTCCACGGATCAGAAGTTAGAGCTGCTCAACCAATCTGATCTTGGTATTATGACTTGGGGACAGTGGGATGAACAATCTAGTGGGTATTCTTTTTAGTTAATATGTGCCATATGGCTACCATTTACGAGTGCATGTCTATCAAACGAGATACACAGCCTGAGTATCATATATATAACTCTAGTTTTATGGCTAGTGATCAGACGGTTAAAATCTTCCAATCTAGTTATATTTAAAAGAACGCGGATTGCATACAAACCCGGTCGGACCTTTAAGCATCCGACCTGTGCGTGTTCAAACCCGATTGGTGCTTAACTAGGCCCACAATAATGGAATTTCACGGCAAAAGTCATGTGCTGTTTAGACCGCATGCTACCTGACCCTGACGGAAAAAAAAAAAAAAAAAAAGAACAAACCAAAGTCGATTCCATTCGTTCTCCCTCTCTCTTGGCCGGACAAAAGAAAAAAGCACCACCATTGGTGGTGCTCGATCCAGCTATCTCCCTCTCCCATCTTTATCTCCTCTTACCTTCCTACTTCTCTTCGGAGAAACCCATCTTTAATATATGTAATGGAAATTAAATCAATATATCTATATATACATTCCATTAATGAATAAGAAAAACTAAAATGCATCTGACCTTTTGAAACAGAAAGATTGCTCTAGTCAACTTTGATATTTTTCATTTTCACCTCTGGTTATTGCGAAACAATCTGATGGTAAAATAACCAAATAAAAGTAAATTTTACTTATGATACATCTGAACTATATGTGCAAGTATTTGAAATTCTGATACCTTACCAAATGAATATGTGCGAGATCTGGACCGTTCATCTAGTGTATCTCACGTGGTTTGTTTTAGGCTGAAAATAGGCAGTTCGTTCCTTCGGTGGTGGGCCGCACTTGTAATAGGTCAATCCTATCAAACTGTCCACTTTTTGGAGAATTCCTACCACAACTGATGTCCAGACCCCTTGGATTTGAAAGCCTAGCAATTCCATGGTCTGGCATACTTGATAAACGGTCTTGATCATGTGCATGAACCCGATCCTTTCACACTTTGGAATTTGTAATTTTCATTTCCATGAACTGAATTGAAGCAACCTGTTTCGAAATTCTCGATCCAACGTTCAGGATTGAACCTCCAATCTAAGGAAAAGGAAAAATTAGTGAAATGGACATCAAAATGGGAGAAGTGGAGAGAGAGAGAGAGAGAGAGAGAGAGAGAGAGAGGAGGAGTAGAAGGGGAGAAAGATCTGAGAGGGAGGGAGTGGTCAATCTAACGAATGGAGTTTCTTTCCTTCGCGAGGTCGAGAGAAGCTGAAAAGAATGGGGGAGAAAGATCTAAGAGAGTGGGAGGGAGATCTTACAAAGGATATTTTTCCTTCACCAGATGCAGAGAAGCTAAATCGAAAGGCTTTTTTTTTTTTTTTTTTGTCAGGGTCGAGTAGCACGGGGCCTAACAGCTCCTTACTTTTGCCATGAAATCCATTATTGTGGGCCCTACATAAAGCGCCAATCGTATTTGAACACGCACCAATCAGACGCTTAAAGGTCCGACTGGGGTCGGACACAATCCACGATCTATTTTCAAAACCATTTGTCAATTACGACAAATAGTGAAATGAGTAGCTCCAGCCGGGTGCATGGGAAGTTAGCATCCTGCCTCATCTTTCCAACAACCACTTAGCATCCAGCCTTATCTTTCCAACTAACACCTCTCTTGTGTAGGACATTAGATCCACTAAATCTCTGGACCCTGCCATCAAGATGAGCCGGTGAAAACTCGTGCTGATCGGCAATCGTCAGACTCTGAATGGATCATCAGATCATCTTAAAAAATGGTGGTGAACTCACATATTGCTTCAGAGGGTGCTGCAAATTGGACGCGGATGGTGTCCTGGCAGGGCCAGGACGGGATTCTGTGGGGCCCACCGTGATGAATGCATTTTATCCACGCTGCCCATACATTTTGGCAGGTGTGAGCCTAAAAAAGAGGCAGATCCAAGTCTCGAGTGAACAAAACAGTAGGGATTGAACGACTACCATTAAAAACTTCTCGACAGCTGCGGAAGCTCCGATCAAGCATACATTTGTGTTTTCCCTTCATCCATGTCTATATGACCTTATGAACAGTTAGGATGGCAAATAAACATCACAGTGAGCCCTAGGAAGGTTTCAACCATGGACGTTATTATGACGACTGCTTCCTGTCCACTTGAGCCTTTGGATCTGCCTCCTTTTTTTCTGCTCATGCCCTAAAATGATCGGTCTCAATGGATGGACTGCGTGGATAAAACACATACATTACAACGCAATCGGCCTCCATCCAAATTGTTCACTAATCCTCTTCACATGTGCCACTCATGTACGTATGGCTATAGAGAGCATCCAAACTGTCCATTCATCCTTCTCGTGTATGGCCCTCATGCATGGCCATTTAGAGGATCTAAATTGTACAACAAGGATGGACCACATCTACAAAACCAACCTGATCAAGCAATCCAAACCATCTAATTGATCGCTCCCAAATGAATGGTTGGAAGCAAAACAGTGAGTGGTCCAAAATGTGGAAGCAAAAATGATTACCATCATCTTATCAGTGAAATTTTTGGTTTATGCTCCATCCACCATTAATTCAGTGATACGGATGGTTTGGACTGTCAAAAAATTATGCAATGGCACAGATCTTTTCATACGCTTCAGGAACGAAGATTTACAAAAATACAAAATGCACTCAAATGGGAACATATGAAACCATCTAAACGAAGCAGCCCACACCTAATGAACAGCTCAGATCACGAGTCCTGTGCCTGGATGTACAAGGGCAGGGTTCCCATGCACGCATGGAATTAGCAAGCGCCCTGTAAAATACTTATTATTAAATAATACTAATAAATGAGAAGGTTTCAAGTCCAATCGGTTGGACCACAAGTAATTTTCCACCGAGCAAGTAATCCAACCTATGATGGATTGGATGTGCAGGCACATAAAACGCTTATCCACCTGGTGAATTGTGACTTATAGTTTAACCCGTTGGACTACTTGAGGCCTGTTACTTATAAATAAATGAGAGATGCCCCAGAGCTCTTTGAGCATTTTAACTTATATTGCTCTCTTTTTTTCTTTTGACACTTAATTCAATCCTTTGATCTGGACCATCGATCAGGTCCTGCTCATATTCCATTCACTACCACACAAATATAGCCCCAATCTTACAGATATTAACCATTTACCAATGTCCTGTAGGCATTGTTGGTCAAGATCATTTCACAAAATAGGTCAAATCAACTCTATAAAGCATGGTTAGATGCGGCAACGATGAAATTTCTGTGAATTCTCTTAAAAATAATAAAATCTTAGAAAGTAAATATTATGCATTTTATGTGCGAAAAAAGGTATTTAGTCCCTTCATTTTTTTCTTAACCGAAACCCTTACTCTTGTAGGAGTCACTCAAGTCAGCCAATATTATAATTTTTTAATTAAATGATTCTATGATTTCTAATTAGACTTTGGAGCTTCATTTGGCTAATGCCTACTCCAAGTCAGATATATTATCACATCTGAATTAACCCACATTCAAATCAAAGCTAAAGCGAGAAAACAGAGAAGATAAAAAGTCAGCTGGGGGCCGTCCGTACTCACATGTGAGAGGGCATATACACAGATATTTAAGCACTCATAAATTGTACATGAAGTACGCATTAACTCAAATTAATCTTAGTAAAATATTATTGAACTCTAGTGTCTTTATGTCAAAGTACCTGATCCTCTTATTAGTGGAAACTTGTTTGTTGAAATTAATTAGATCATTAGGTTTTTTATTTTTTTCTCAAATATAAAGCTGCATTTTGTTTGTCAAATTTTTATTGCTTCTTCAACTTAAATATAAAACTCTTCCTAATGTTGAACACTCTCCACTACAAATCTTAGAATTAACTCATAGCCAAAATTTTCAATCCTAAACGTTTCATGCACAACTGTATCATACCCAAACATCTGTCTTCGATATTCTAGCATTTTCTTTTGCCGTGGACACATCTTTAACACTAGTTAGGGAGGTGTTACTCAGGTAATGCCTTATTGTGGGGCCCACCTGGATGACGCATTGTATATCCATGCCGTTCATCAGTTCATGCAGCTCATTTTTGGACGTCTTCCAAAAAGTTATAAGCAAATCCAATCAGATGGACCACATCACAGGAAACAATGGTGATTGGATGTCCTATCATAAAAAACTTCCTAGGGAAAAATTAAGCAAATCCAATCAGATGGACCACACCACAGGAAACAATGGTGATTGGATGCCCTACCATTAAAAACTTCCTAGGGCCCACCATAATGTTTCCGTAATGTTTATTTGCCCTCCAACCAGTTTAAGTTCAAGAAGACCCGGGTGAAGGGAAAATACAAAAGATCAGTTTATCAAAAGCTTTTCTAGCCCCCAAAAAGTTTTCAATGGTCATTCACCACTATTTCCGATGGTATGGTCCACCTGAGATTTGGATCTGCTTAATTTTTCGGTTCACATCCTGAAATAAGATGAAAAAATGGATGGACAGCATGGATATACTACTAATACGTCAAGGTGGGCCCCTCATGGTAAGGGTAACACCCACTAAGGTGTTACCAGACCAAATGATGATTACATGCTTAATTGCTAATATGATTTTTTTTGGGTTAGCACACACATCCTAATGTTAGTACACACACACACACACCCTGTTAGTCACACAGTTCAATGTTAATCACACTTAATTGCTAATATGATCTTGAATGCAACTTAATCAGTTGAATTGGGCTGGCTTTAGGGTTTGTGACTTGAGTCACGTCAAAGCTTCGGTAATCGCTTATAAGTGGGATCTGCCTAATTTTTAGGAACATGCATGCCCCAAAATGAGTTGAAAAATTAATGGACGGTGTGTGGTCTCCACAGAGCTCCTGCCACTACCGGCGCATGCCATACACCACCACCTTCGTGGTGTGCTGGCGTCACCAACTTGTGTTGGCCTCATAATGGTTTGTGTTATATATATCCACTCATTCCATCTGTTTTGTGGGAACATTTTGTGGCATGGGTACAATGATGCCAACTATTGAAACTTAGTGGCATGGGTACAATGATGCCAACATTTTGTGGCATGGGTACACACTCCATCTGTTTTGTGGGAACATTTTGTGGCATGGGTACACATTCCATCTGTTTTGTGGGAACATTTTGTGGCATGGGTACAATGATCCACACATGCCACAAAATGAGGCAGATACAAAGCTCAAGAGACCGAGAAAGCTATGGGTACAATGATGCCAACTATTGAAACTTTCCCAGGGCTCACTATGATGTTTATTTTCAATCCAACCTGTCCATAAGGTCACACAGATCTGCATGAAGGGAAATCACATATATCAGCTAGATGTAAAAGTTCTATGGCCCCAATGAAGTTTTCAACGCTAGGCTTTCAATCCTCCTTGCTTTCTAAGGTATGGTCTACTTATCTTTGGATCCCCTTCATTTTTGGGCCCTGCCCTAAAATAATCTTCCAAAATGGACGAACGGTGTGGATATAACACATACATCATGGTGAGACCCATGCCGGGGTAGGACTAGGGCTGTCAATGGGTCGGGCCTGGGGTAGGTTTCGGCCCGGATTTTGAACTGTTTCAGGCTGGGCAGACAGGCCGGCCCTGTGTAAATTTCTGATTTTTCAGCCCAAGCCTGACCCATTAACACCCCTAAGGAGAGATTTTTACTGCAGTAGCCCTAGGTGGGGTTAGTTTTACTAAAAGTCCAATTTCTCATGAGGCTCATCTTTTTTAGCCTTTTCACGAGAAATTGTAAACTTTGGGTCGAAAATGCCCCTCTAACCACCTACTCCTGCCCATGAAGAGGCGGAAGCCCTCTTGGGCGTGGATGGGTGGTCCACTCGTGGGACCCACCATGTTGTACATGTTTCATCCATGCCATCCATCCTTTTTCCATATCATTTTAGGCTTTTGAGCCAGATCTAGATCTCAGGTGGGCCATACCACAAAAAATAGTTGGGGTAGAGATGTCCACTGTTGAAACTTTTCCAGGACCACCTTGATGTTTATTTGTCATCCAATCCTGTTGATATATATAGTCACATAGACTTGTATAAAAGGATCACACAAATATCAGCTTGATTCAATGGCCATCTAGGACCCCATTAAAAAAATAATAATAATAAAAAATAGTGAGGGTCGTGATGCCTATCGTTGAAGCCTTCTTTAGGTTCAAGGGGAACCCACAGTGCTTAGGGAAAATCCACAGTGTTCAGGGGGAACCCACAGTGCCAGGGGGAATCCACAGTGCTCAAGGGGAATCCATAGTGCTCTAGGGGATCCACAGTGCTTAGGGAGAATCCACAGTACCGAAGGGAATCTACAGTGCTCTAGGGGAACCCACAGTGCTATGGGGGAATCTACAGTGCTCAGGGAGAATCCATAGTGCTCAAGGGCAACCCACAGTGCTACGAGGAATGCATAGTGCTAAGGGGGAATTCAGTACCAAGGGGAATCCACATTGCTCAGGGGGAATCCATAGTACTAAGGAGGAATCCATCGTGCCCAGGGAATCGATAGTCGACGTCAATGTCCCAACTATTCCCTATGGTGTGGCCCACCTGCTATCTGTATCTGTCTCAGAGTTGGGCCCATGGCTTAAAATGATCTGGCAAAACGATGGACGACATGGATGTAACATATGTATCATGGTGGGGGCCACGATAGAGCCCCTTTGTAACGCCTAAGAGGGCTTTTGCCTCTTCATAGACGTACGTAGGAGCAGGTGTCCAGAGGGCTTCCGCCCTATTGAAGTGACATCACCAACTTTTGTGGGCCCCACCGTGACGTATGTGTTGTATCCACACCATCCATCCATTTGGAGAGATCATTTTAGGGCATGATCTAAGGAATGAGACATGTCAAATTCTCAAGTGGATCCCACTAAAGAAAATAGTGGGGACAGTGACGTGACCATTGAAAACCTTCCTAGGACCCACCATGATGTTTATTTGAGATCCAACCTGTTCATAAGTTCACACAAATATGGAAGAAGGGGAAACACACATATCAACTTGGTTAAAAACTTTTGTGACCTCAAGGATTTTTTAATGGTAGGACAACAATCCCCATTATTTTCTTTGGTGAGGTCTACATGAGCTTTGGATCTACTTCATTTTTTAGCTCATCCCTGGAATGGTCTCTCCAAATGGATGGATTGTGTGGATGTAACATATGCATCATGGTGGGGCCCACAGTGGATTCCCTTTTGTAATGCCCAAGAAAGCTTCCACCTCTTTGTGGACGTCCAGTGGTCAGAAGGGCATTTCTGACCAAAAGTTTTGTAATTTCTCGTGGAAAAGCTAAAAAAGATGAGCCTCATGATAAATTGGACTTTTAGTAAAAATAGCCCACCTCAGGGCTATTGCAGTAAAAATCCCCATAGGTAGTACCAATCTGCGTCCCCATGGGACTCGGATTCGGGTAATGACCACTCTTGGGCCTCTAGGCCACAAAATGATATATGTGTTTTATCTGCACCATCTATCCACTTTTTCCAGCTCATCTTAGGCATGTTTCAATAAAATTGACAGATCCAATCATCCAAATCTCAAGTGAACCACACCACATGAAATAATGGTGATTGCATGCCCACCATTAAAACCTACTTAGGCCCACAAAAGTTTTGAATCAAGCTGATATTTTGTGTTGTCCTTTCTTCTTAACCTGTATAATCTAATCAACAAATTCGATGGAAAATAAACATTACAATAGCTCTCAAGAAGTTTTTAATGGTATACGCCCACCTGAAATTTGGATCTGTCAATTTCTTGGTCTTGGTCTAATATTGCATAATGAGCTAGAAAAATGAATGGGCGGTGTGGATAAAACACATACACCATGATGTATGGGTCTACAGAGCACAGATCAGTACCAACTTCAGTACTCACAGGGCCAATAGAGGTAATCTGGTTCGGATAACCTTAGCCATGAAGGAATCTCATGGATACATTACATCAAGAGGGACACTAGCCGAGCATCTGGTACCTCTGTTGTGATGAAAGACTGCTGTCCCACCTAAGGGCTGCCACATGGCCAAGGAATCTTAACACCATAGACCATGCTAATGGATGCGGATATGGCGGTGTTGCCTACGCATAGGGGTATTATCGTCAATATTGAATGACGTTCACTTCCGCCTCTTTTCCCTTCCCTTCTACAGAGTTTCCGCTACTCCTGATTCCAGCCAATTTAGATTTCCAGATGGAATCCTATTTGGTTGAAATTTTGCGCCAAACACACCAGTTAAAACTGGATTTCACTGGAATCCAGACTTTAAACTGGAAACAGGTTTCTAGATGCCAACCAAACAGGCCCTTACGGAATGAGCCCAATGAGCCCAAAAATGAGGCAGATCCAAACCTCAAGTGGACCACACCACAGGAAACAGTGGAGATTGAACCCATCCAAAACTCTAGCACACCACACCACAACTGTGGGGATTGAACGCATCTAACCATGGTGTGTATCTTTTGTCAAACCCAGTACTCGTGTAATTAGCAAGGATGAAGTGAACGTACCAAAAAAAAAAAAATCAGCCTGATCAAAAACTCAGGTGGCCCAGCACAAGCTGTGTACTTAAGAGGTTTTAGGAGAAGTTGACATTGTTCCGATTGGGGCTAAAAGGAGATTGTGCTCTTTTGTGATTTTGATTATGAAAACTACTTTCTTAGGCTTTTAAGGCTGTGCATTTGGATCACAAGTCGTTTTGCTTCAGCTAGTTACACCTCCAGTAGGAGATCTCAGTTTCTACTGATTCAGTGAATAAGTATGTTTGTCAAACAGCACACTTACCAGCCAAAAAAAATAAAATTCCCCAGGTCAACCTTTCCCCGAGCAGAAAGAAAGGGAAGTTTCTTCTTCAACCTCATCATTTCAATCTTAAATTTTCTTTCCCCTATCCCACCATAAAAAAAAGCCCCAAACCACTGCAATTGTAACCATTCAATCATCCACTTTCTTCAAACAAAACCATCAAAAAGAAACGAAAAAAAAAAAAGGCCCATGAAAGAAAAGGAAGAAGTGATGAAGATAGTGGGACCAAAGAGAGGGAAGAGGAAGTAATGGAGGATGCAGTTGGATCACAACAGCAGAGGTCTTCCCTTTAGCCATGGGCTTCTGTTGAGGACGATTGAGAACACTTTCAGTCATTCTACACACCAGTATAAAAGCAATCGTTTTTCGCTTAAACATATAAGCCATCTTAAGGTGTTCAGCACCTCTTAAATAGCATGCTACTAGACTAACTTTTGCCACAGAAGCTACCGATTTGCTGCTGTTAGCCAAATCAGTAGCTTATCAACATGCATCCAAACAAGGCCTAAGTTTGTTTGGTTAGCTACTTAATTAATCAATTTTAGAAAAACAATTTCCCTAATTTGTGCAATTAATCAATGTTTGGTTAGCCCACTGTTTCCAACAGTTGCCTCCACGTCTCCACTTTCCACAAACTTGCCAAAAGTACTCATAATGTGAATATGAGTACACAATCACATGTGCCATCTTGGCACATAGGTCCAAGATCAAATCCATCCACTGGTTGGTCCAACCATGTTTTACCTAAATTTAATCTGGTGCACTCTGAAGGTGCACCTAATATTGGAAACAGAAATAGGTGGATGGGTTAGAAGACCCCAATATTGAAAACAGGTAGATGGGTTAGAAATCTTCAATCAAGTGTTTTAGAACAGTGCATTTCTTTATTTTTTTTTCAAAATGTCACATGACTAGTGGATCAACGTAATTCTTGGGCTAGGGCAACAATATGCTGGTGCCCTTCTAATGGATGGATTGGATCTCAAACCTAAGTGCCATAATTGAAAACATGTGGTATTTACACAAGCGGTCTTACACGTGGGATGCGTGGGCTTAGCAAATCCCAACACAGGATAAGCCAGATGAATGCCACTTTCCTATAACCCCCACCCACCGCAATGACTGTGTGACATCCACTCTGTCCATCCATTTCCCCATGTCATGTTAGGATATGACTGAAAATGAGGTAGATACACAGGAAACAATGGAATTCATCACTCACCACTGAAACCTTCATGGGGAAATTGTTTTCTTATGCATGTTTACAAAACCTGCACCTTTTCACATAAGCAATTATCAAGAAACAATTTCAAGAATCAGTTTCTTGAAAATCAATTTTGCAGTTGTTAGAAGCAATGCCAAACAGACCCCTCCATCATTCCGATTGGTGTGGGCACAAAAATTTTCATCAAGCTGATATTTTGTATATCAAATAAGGGTTCTCGACAAAGTGGATTTACATTATAAAACATGGTGAGTCCTATAGAACTTGGGTATTTTACACAGCTGCATAAAACAGGTGTTGTAGAGGATTCCTGTGGGAGAGGGAGTAGGGGTCGAGTAGGGAGAGATTCTTGTACATGCTCGTGTGCAATGCTCACCCAGCAATTTTGGGAAAAATGCAAAGAAACAGCAGGCCAGGGCCCTACGAACAATCACACTAAGCTTACGACAGACATAACGAAAGGGGCGGATGTCTAAACCACATCTTGGTCGGGAAGGTTTTAACAAGTTGACATCAGCTCTCAACAATTTCCTGTGGTGCTGGCCCACCTAAGTCATGTATCAGGCTAGACTTTGGGCTCTTGGCTTAATAGGGGGCAATTAGATGCGTGAGGTGAATGTCGGACTCATAGCACGACCAGATTCAGAGAGCTTGACCTTAACCACTAAGTTAAGGTCAACCTTATAGGAACATTCACATGGGGATACACACACACACACAACCATATGGGAAAAGGTGAGCTTCCCATGAGGTCAAGCTGTGTAGGCCCAACCTTGGTCTCCGTCAATCAGAGACACCCTTCCACGGTAGGCCATGGGCCTAAAAATCAGGCCAATCCATTACTTTGGTGGGCCACACAACAGACGAGAGTGGATGCCGCCCATCAAAACCTTCCCGATTGTATGTAAGGCACATCTCCCACTTGGATGAGGCACACACACAAGCATGCACATGTACATACATGCATGGATACATACATACATACACATATGAGCCCATGTTGGTATCCTGAGCACCCATTCACAGAAGACCTTATCTATGATCTTAAGGTGCCGCCGGCTGAAGTGGGCCTCCCCATGATGTGTAAGTGAAGTCCACCCCGATCACCAAATGAATTACCCTATTTTAACCATATAGGGCCCAAAAATCAGCTCGTTCTTTGATTCAGGTGAGCCATTCGAAGGAAAATAGGTGATCCTCGAAGCATGGTTACGGTAGAGGTTAAAGTCATGATTTTTTTAAATACCTAACTGAAAATCACCATGATGCATGGTTGAAACACCCAGTTCTGACCATGGGCCCACTTTGATGTATGTCTTATATATCCATTGTATCCATCCATTTACCAACTCATTTTAGGGCACAATCCCAAAAATGAACAAAATCCAAATCACAAGTGGACCACACTTCAAGAAACAATGGTGATTGAACGCCCACCATCAAAAACTTCCTAGGGCCCACCATAATGTTTATTTGCCATCCACTCAAACCATTGGATGCCACACCAAACTCTAGACCTGGGGCTCAAAAATCAGGCCCACCCGTGATACAGGTGGGCCATACCAATAAACGGTTTGGACGGTAAATGTTTCCCTGTACACTACTTCCAATCTTATGGTCCACTTGAATCATGGTTGGGGCTATTTTTCCATCCCTAGGCCTAAACACCATGGTGAAGACCATGAAGCCCACCTTGATGTATATGTTTTATCCACACCAATCACCTGATTTTCAGATCATTCTAGGGCATGAGCCAAAAATGGAGGCATATCAAAGCTCAAGCGAGCCACACCACAGAACAAAGAGGATAATGACATCAACCGTTGAGACCTTCCTACAGCTTACCGTGATGTTTATATGTCATCCAACCTGTCAATAAGGTCACATAGATATGGATGAATGGAAAACACAAATATCAGCTTGATACAAAATTTAAGTGGCCCCCACATGAAGTTTTGAACAGTAGGCGTTCAATTCCCATTGCTTCCTGCGGTGTGGTGCACTTGAACTTTGGATATACTTCGATTTTGGTCTTAATGCCCTAAAATGGTAGGCGACAATGGATGGATGGTGTGGATAAAACACACATCATGGTAGGCCCCATAGTCTTCACACCACGGTAAAGGATGGTGAGTGCCTCACCACACAATCCGCGAACCAAGACCAACGTGTTTTCGAAATACATCACGGTGGGGCCCACCTGAATCCCAAATAGGGCTGATTCTAGGGCCCTAGGACCAATGTGGGATGCTGCATCTGATGTATGGAGTTGATTTCACATACACGACTGTGTCTATGTCGCCGTCATCACCTAAGCGTTATCCAAACTAACTGGGGTCAGCTACATGAATCCTTTTCCACTACACACACACACACACACACACACACACACACACAGAGAGAGAGAGAGAGAGAGAGAGAGAGAGAGAGATTCTCCTGCTAGTTGTGCAATGAGCAACAACAGCATTTAGATCTCCTCTCAAGTGAGTTGGAGAACTAGGCCAATACTGCTAGGAAATCAAAGAAAGAAAGAAGAGGCTCAAATACAATGGGACAGTGGTCCTGGAGAGCAGGCTCACATACACACACACCCCTTTGGGACAGTGGCAGACTTGGTGAAGATAACCTCGTTTCAACACTGAGGTTTAGGTATCGATTCCCGACATGGGGGGTGTCTGACATTGCAGGGTGACTAACAGCATGGGTGTGTGTACTAACAGTGGGATGTGTGTGCTAACCCCCCCAAAAAAATAAAAATAAAAAAAGGGCTCACATACAATGGGGTCTATTCAGCTAAGATGCATATAGCTAACAATTTACACTCAACAGAAGCATACACACGTCAAAAAAAATTCTCACATGGAACACTGTTAGATCCAAAATTCTAATGCAGATGAAGTACAGATGGAAGCTTTTCATTCGTAAAAGAGGTACCCCCCGCCTCCCCCCCCCCCCCGCGTCCACTTAATCACTATGCTTTTCTCCCGTTTGCAGAGTCACACCCTGTCGCCTCATCAAGATTCAATTGTCTGGAGATTCTCGGCATCGGGATCCTTTACGGTGTAGTCTTTCTACAAGGAATTAGCTCCCCAGATCAACCGTTCATCGTTCAACCCCACTGGTGCAATCTGGCATATGGTGCTCCTCTGAAGGTGGTGGCTTTTGGGTGGCTCGTGGGTAGAAACAGAGTTTTGACAGTCAACAACCTCTCTAAAAGAGGATTAATCTTACCCAACATATGCCTTATTTGCTACAGCCAGGCAGAGTCGGTAGACCATTTGTTCTTGCATTGTTCTTTTTCTTCAAGAGTTTAAACCAGAATTCTTAGCTTGGCATCGGTCTACTGGATTATGCCGCATACCATCAAAGTTTTCCTCAATATATGGCATGCGTCAGATGGGGGAGACTGGCAATGCTAGCTGGGCTAGGGCTAGGTCAATTTGGGAAGAAAGAAACAATCATTGCTTCCGGAATTCAAGCTGTTTGATGGCAAGGGTTTCTAGTAACATTGTCCAGCTCTTCCGAGGTTGGGCGCCGTGAGTCTGGCTCCTGGGGTCAGCCATGGGGCTGTTTTGTTGTTTTGTTAGTAGGATTTAGCTGTTGTTTAGGTTTTTAGGCTTTTTAGCGTTTTTTTTTCTGCTGGCGGTTTCGGTTGTCTTGGTTAGCTAAGCTTTGTTCTAGGTTGCCTTTTCTTTTGGTGGTGTTGTGTGGCTGTTGTTTTCAGTGTTTATTGGCTGTTTGCCCAATAAAATTTCATCTTTCAAAAAAATGATGTGGGGGCCACATGCATGTTGAATCTGGGGACTTGCCACTGTCTTTTGAACCATCCATTGTCGTCATACATGTGTGGCCTAACCGATGAGTCTAATGACCAAAATTTGGGGCAGCTCGTCTACGTGACAAGGCCCACCAGATACAGGACTGTGATGTCCAACGCACATGCTAGGTGACCACATGTGCATGTGGTGTTAGCAAAGCTTCTAATATAAATCACAGTAGACTTCATACTATTGGTTTTGAATGATGTTAGTAGCCCATGTACAAATAATACTTTCATGACAGAAAGTTTTGGGAGACAGAAATGACTAGCAACCTACCTACATGGAACAATATAACGACAAAATAAAATAGGAAAGAGCATATGCTGCACTTATGGTAGGGTAGTTGTTTGATACAATAGCAGAGTGTGATAGTTGATATGCAGGCACTCACAAAATGTGAAAGTGGCAGATATCAGCTCGAATTGAAGCGTTGAAATTATGGAACCCAGTGTGGATAGTTTATCATTCCAAAATAATATTTGATTAAACAATCCTGACTTATGAATATGTTTAAGCAACATTTGTTCATTGAATTCAGATCGGCAACTCTTTTTTGTTTTGACCATCCAATAAATGTCCACTCCGCTAGCTATGAAAGAAATCAGCGTCAATTTTCTTAGCACCTGTGTATCAACAATCACTCTGCCAGACTATCAAAGTTCGTGTAGGTGGAGAAACACCTATAATGGACCTGATATTTTTAACTAAATTCTGATGAACAAGCTATTAAACCCTCTCAACCATTCACAAAGTGAGAAGATGAGCAAGATTGTATGACAGGTTCAGGAGATACGCGAATTCACCTCAAATGGAGAAGCATAGCACGTGTGCGAGATCTAGGCCATTGATCGCCAAAGCCTGCAGTAACTATTCCCTCGTCCTATAATCAGATCAAGTTCCCAGATCATACATGTATTTGTCATGCTAGCAGCCTAGCACATGTACACCAATAAAGAAGGGCAGTTCCACAAAAGGGTTTGGCATTTTTTAATTAGATTTTTTTTTTTTTTTTTGGAAGCAAAGGAGATTTCTTATTTTTTTATGAGATTGTCCAGATGCATTTATTCTAATCATAATCTCATGCGGTTGGAAGAGAAAGTCAGGATTCAGGAAATTCCATGCATCACAAACAATCCAGAAACAAAATAAGGGAGTTAATTGATCCTCTCGCAAAGCGTGATGGGTAATACTCGGACACTCAAAAGTTTTTTATGTCATACATCAACTCAAATTAAACCTTCCAAATTGTGGGGCCACTGTAGATAGGTCATGACTCCAAAAATCAGATTGCTCGAACAGTCCTAAGCTCTGATTTGCAGACCCTGGCTATTTTCATTTTAACTGCCCACTAAATGTCCACAAATAAGCTAGTTTGATAGTCAAATCAGTGTCATTTTTTGTTAATGATCCATCTAAATTCAGCCTGAAAATTTGCAAAGTTACATTTTAGTTACTTATATGTCAGGTGTACAATTCTGCAGTGCCTGCTATCAACCCATCAAAGTTCAAACATGCCAGAAAGTAAAAATAAAATAAAAAATAAAAACTAAAGTACCACTGAGCTGCAGCACCTATGTGCCAGACGGCCTGTTTGGATAGAATGCAATCTGGGGAACACAACCAATTAGCATCAACAAGACATTTTGGAAAGCTGCAGATGCTGTAACAAAGTGTTTGCATTTGCTTTTCCTCCTCAATAATGGAATACCACCTTTTTTTTTCAAAAAAAAAAAAAAAAGTCAAATGGAGGGAAAAGAAAAGCATTTGCTTTCCCTTTGTGTAATTGCAATCTAAATGGTTTCAAATGCAAAGGAAAAGCATTTTCCAGGAATATGCTTTAGGAAAACAAGCAGGTTTAAAGGGTTTGCTTCCCTTAGCGCTCATGTTGCTTTACCTCCTGTGTAAATCACATTTTTGCTTTCCTTGCGAATCCCTAGTTTACTTCAATCCATACAGCCCCTTATAGTTGAAGCAAATAAATTTGTAGGCAACCCAGGTCCAAATCTATGAGGCCATTGGATTAGCATTCCAGATTGTTCATCTGGCAGGCCCCACAATGGATGCCAAATGCCCCAAACATCTTCCAGATTCAAAGACTAGCACTTACAGTGGCCTGCAAATAGATGGTTAATAAAAAATGCAACAACCATCTGGTAAGAAGGAAAAGAACGGATGGCTGAGATGCTCCAATCTAGAAAGTTTTTTTAAAATGATAATTCTCACACATGGTGGGGCCAATTAGATCAATTGTCTAGACAACTAGGATACCTATATAAGAATACTGATAGGGGCAGGGATACTAAACAACAGCATCCCATTGTAAATGATATTAAAATATAGTTTTGTGGTGAAATATTTGACCCATTCAGTTCACTTTTGTTTCTAGAAAACAGGGGACCCTTTTTTCATCTTGCTATCATTACTAATATTTTAAAAAAGAGGTGAGCGACGTTGGGGGCAGATGCAGGACCCATCACCCACGTGATGTATATATAACATCCAGCCCGTCCACTAGATCCATCATCTCAATAACCCCCCAGGGCCCAAAACTCATGTATGCCACAACATATGGAACGTTGGAGACCCCGTCCACCCTTGATTTTCAACGGGGCCCACCTGTATTGCAGAACCACCTATTTTTGGTACAAACCTTCATCAAGGCCAACTGAAGGGTCTACACAGCATGGATTCAATATACACAACACGGTGGGACCCACACCCAAATCAAGGGTGGGACTCCCCTCCCAACTTGTTCCCAGTGTAGTGGCCCACCTGAGTTTTCGATCGGCATATATTTTTGAGCCCTAGGTGTATTTTGGGGTGACACGTCTGATGGACAGGTTAGATGTTGTGAACAAGCCATGCCCACCCTATATCTTGCTCATATAACAGTAGCATACAGAATACCCATAAAGTGAGCCCCATTAAAAAAAAAAAAAAGAATTTTTTTTCTTTTTTTTTTTTTGCTTTTTAACGATTTCTACAGTACATTAGCACAAGTATTATGAAAAGCATGTGAGAGAATTGTCAGAATTTCATCTAATAAAATTGGATTCTTAAAACATTTGCTACATCTATCCTAGAGTATCTGGTACCAACATCAGTATATTTTGGTGTCCCACACACACGGCTGTAAATGGGTCAGCGGACCTGCTGGGGTACCCGGACCCAACCCATTTACTCCCGATCTAGACCCGACCCATTTGTTAAATGGTACGGGTCTGGGTCCATGAACAGACCCAGTTGGTAAACTGGTCTGGTTTCCTTTATATTAGGCCCGACCCATTTTATAAACTGGTCTGGGTCTGGTTTACTTTATATTAGGCCGACCCGACCGACCCGACCCGACCCGAACCCATTTAGTAAGTGGGTGGGTTTGGTCTATGTTTCAAGGGACCCGTCCAACCCAGACCCGTCCAGACCCGGTTTTAAGCCTTGTAAAATGCTTGCATACTTGATCTAGACCCAAACCCATTAGACCCGACCCATTTATAAATGGGTCTGGGTGGATCTCCCTCTACCAGACCCGGACCCATTTATAAATGGGTCTGATGGGTTAACTCGGACCCGACCCAAACCAGCCCATTTAGTAAATGGGCGGGTCTGGTTTTGGCTAAACCCACCCCGAACCCGACCATTTACAGCCCTACCCACACAACAGGTTGAGCAGGTGCAAGTAACACAGAAAATAAACAACAATAAGAATTTGAATGTGAATAGGGGGGAGAGAGAGAGAGAGAGAGAGAGAGAGAGAGAGAGAGAGAGAGAGAGAGAGAGATTAGAAGAACCTATATGGGTAAGGACAATAGTCCTCTTGCGGTCCTTGTCCATATAAATCACCAATTTTCTATCATCAATACAATATCCACTGAAAGGAAAGTCGGCCTGCTTGGGGAGATCGGACAATAAATGAGGGTCCACCATATCCACATTCACGTCAAAAGAATATAGAATATCGTTTACCAACCATGAGCATGGAAAAAGAAAATATGGTAACTTCCATTCTTACAAAGGTTTTAATCTCCAATCTAGAAGTAATCAGGCTATTAATGATTCAACAAAAAAAGACAATATCTCCTTTAAGAACCTTAATTCCTGCTTTTCTTCCCTCTATTTCTTTAAATCTTTTTGTTTCTTCACTTTCAGAATCACCTAGTCCTGATACCTAACTTCCACAACTAGAGTTTCGTCATCGAAAGGGAACTAACTTGATGAGGACATTGGGCCCTTTAGGGTTTATCAGCATAGGAGGCGATCTCTTTGGCTCAATGACGGGCCTGGATTGTTCGTGACGACTTAAGGAGCATCGAAGACCTTATACATGTGGTTTGAGACATTTGAGAAGACTACACCTTGGGAAGACATGTGTAAGTTGCTTGGAGGGGATGATTGGATCGTTGGATCGCGAGGATGGTGTGATCGGACCGTTGGTTCGTCGTGGCTAACTTTTATCGTGCCATTATCGGAGGCCATCCGGCATCTTAGATTTGAGTTTATTTTATGCACTTTTACTTATTTGAGTTTTGGATCAATGTGCGCACGTTTTTTCGTGCGAATGTCTTTTTTTTTAATTTTGTTAATAGGGGTATTTTGGTAATTATGTTAATTCCGAATTTTATAAAAAGGGGTTAAACCCTAAACCTATCATTATATTATTGATTATTGAAAAAAAAAAAAAAAACACTTTGGTGGCTCCTCTTCGCTTGGTGGATCTCTTTCTTCCTCTCAAATTCTCTTCTTTCTTCTTCCTTCTTCCAAACTTTCTTCTTCTAAGGTAATCCTTAATCTTCTCTCTTTCTTCTAACCTTTCTTTTCACATCTCCAGCATCCTATAAGCTGAAAATTCGATCCTACACTACTTTTCTCAACTTTTAAGATTCCCTAATGCAGAAATCCTTTGATTTCCTGGACTAGTGAATCCTATGGATTGTTTGGCTGAAACCATGCAAGATCAGGAGGTCCTATCCCTCGCCGGATCCAATCCACGCATGATTTAAAACCCATAGTGCGTGATTTGTGATGATGGCCCGTCTATTGCATGTTTCCCTTGTGATTTTCTGATTTATGATGATGAAATGTGGATGTTTACTTGATTTGCTACATGATTCCGCTGAATTTCCCATGTTTCACATGCATATGCTTAGATTAGGCCATTGTCCTACATCATAACTCATCCATAAATGTCGAATAACCCAACAGATGAGAGAATATCAAAACCAAAGCAATCTATAAGTAGCTGAAACTACAATTATCTTACAAGGCCAACCATTAGCAAAGCAAACAGATCAAAATCAACTGAAAGAACCACTAAGAAGTAATATAATATAACCACAAGGCAAGGACATAAAAACCTTTTAGAGCAGTTTCAATCAATTAAAACTGGTAATTGAACTGCTTTGAACGTTGTTTCTTAGACACTTTATATTATATAATGGGTTTTGGCATTTTGCTAACATTCCCAATATCATGGGGACGTTAGGAATGCCCCCAAAGCTTTTGAATGACACATGGGATGATCTATTGTCAATTTGAACAGTTCGTTCATTCATACAACTAGAGGCATGCCATGGTGCAAAAATCACACCAATTGATGCTACTAAACATCCGATTGATATCATGGAAAATGGATAGTCAGGATCTAGTGGAGAAACAAAATAGGTCCAATCATCACCTTGAAAAATCTGTTCAATGGATCCCACTTTGTATTGCTTATGATTCCAAACTATTGCTTCAGTTGATGATTCTAACCATGTAATCTATGGCTTCTAAACAAGAGACAGTTGTAACAAGTTGGCACTTTCCAAAGGGTTAGGATCATCTAACTGGCATGATTCTTCCACCATGGCTTGCTCCCAATGGTATTATTCAGTGAACCATCCCAATTGTTGATTGGGCATTCCATGTGTCATTTAAAAAGTCCGGGAATGTTAGTTTCAAAATGGCATTTGAACATGTTACGACCACTGAACAGCAAGAATCACCCGTTTGACCTCCAGTTTGGTTTTTAAAAATGTATATAAACTAATGCAAAGATAACCTATAACACTAAAATCAAATCATACACTGAAAACCTGAGGTCATGAGAAGAGCAAAGCATCCTCACCTCCCCAACGCACTATACGCATTCGCAAGGTTCTGACACGCTTCAATCGAATCGGCATGATGTGGCCCAAGCAATACATCCATGATGCCCTTGGCAAGTGGAAACACATAGATATACCCCACCCCAAATTGCTTCAGTCCGAAGCTCTCTGTCAACCTCTCAGCTGCACTCTCTAAGTAAGGGATTGCCTGCAGCTGCGGAACCTTCCCTGTCAGCGAAAGCAACCATCCGATCCGTGTGGACCCACTCCCTTCTGCATGCTAGTCCTGCAGTAGCTTTTCTAGCATCAAGAACACCCGCTTCAACACTGAGATCACCATTTTGAATTCATTCATCGTCTCATATAGCATCAATATTTCCACATATGCATTGGCCACCTTTGCAGGGCTCACTGACTCCCAGATCCCGCTTGATTTCTCTAAGCACCGTTTCGAGTCAGCAAATTTCTCCGGATTACATAAGGCATTCGCCATCGCAATGAAAACCAATGCCTGCATCTCGCTCTCCTTGTCTGTCTGCTGCAAGACTCCCTTCAACGTCCTGATCGCTTTGTCGTACTTCCTCAGCGCAATCTGTATATTTGCAGCCTCGATCTCTACTTGCAAAACATCCGAACTCATCCCCCAACTCTTCAAAACCCACTGGGACAGACAGCTTGTTCTCTTCCAATGCCTTCTGGTACTCCTCCAGCCCCGAGTATATTACACCGAGAACCCAGCGGTCCCGTGCCACCTCAACCGACTTACTCCCCAACAGCACCCAGTGTATCACCAGCACCTTCAAACAGAGAGGAAAGCATCCTTGAAATTCAAAACGTCAACATAAGCCTCCGCCAGATCCTGATAAGCGACCCCCATTGCCTTACTGTTCGGCTCCAAAATCGACTCTTTAAACTCCAAACACTTCCTAAGATTGACAAGAGCTTCCTCTCGTTGGCCCATCGCCATTTTCGTGTTGGAGAGCTGCAGCTGGATCGTGTGGGTGACATGCCAGACATCGAAGCCAAGAGCACCCAACGTTGGTCATGGCATTCGAGATCCTACTCTCTTTATTTAAGTAGGCTAAGCTATCGTTAAACCATTTCAAGGCATAATTGACAGAACCCAACCAATGTAAGGCCACCGCAACAGACAGGGAGTCCTTACCAGAGTTGGTAGTATCGCTAAGATCTCAAGGGCACGGTTCGCAGAGAAGAGGGATTTCCTAGGGTCCGAACCTTCGGAGTCGAGGTGCTGGCCCACCTTGAGGCAGGCAAGGCCGAGATTCTTGTCGGCGGGATCAAAGGCGGATTCCATGGCAGCGAAGGCGGAGAGGATCTCATCGGTGATGGCAGCCAATTCGAAAGCTTCTTCGACGGCATCTTTTTCTTTGCTTTTGCACTAGCGAGAGGACAGGGGAAGGGCATTTTGGGAAAGGGTTGTGAAATTGTGAGATGGATTGTGAAGGGTTTTAGCGTGGGGTTTTGGGTTTTTGATGGGAATTCTGATTTGCGATTGGAAGCGTCGAGAGAGGGTTTTTAGGAGGGGCATTTTGGGAAAGGTTAGTGAAATTGTGAGGTGGGATTTGAAGGGCTTTGGCGTAGGGGTGATGTTGGGGAATTGGGTTTTAGTTGGAAGGTAGAGTGGGAATTTGGGTTTGCGAATGGAAGTCTCTTGATAGGGTTTTAGGAGGGTTTTTAGATCGAATGGGAAGAGAGGAGAGAAGAAAGAAAAGCTGTTCTTCTCCTGTTGATGATGAAAATGAAAGATTCTCTCTCTTTTTTGGGGAGTGATTTAATAGGGTTTTGAATTTTTAGATTTCTGGATTTTGATTATTGGATTCATTTCATTCGGGAGCGAAGTAGGTGTTACCCTGGTAACACCTTAGTGGGTGTTACCCCTACCGTGTGGGGCCTACCTTGATGTATTTTTTATATATCCATGCCGTTCATCTGTTGTTACGCCTAATGCTAGGACAAGATCGAAAATTATAAGAAGATCAAAATCTCAGGTGGACCATACCAATAGAAAGGGGAATAATCATTAAAATCATTTTGCAGGCCATAAAAGTTTTAAAACAAGCTGATATTTAAATTTTCCCTTCATCCAGAACTTCATGACATTATGAAGAGTTTGGATTGCAAATCAACATTAGCAAAGCCTTACGATGGGCTCTTTGGAATTTTTAATGGTGGGCTCTCAATCGGCGCTGTTTCCAGTGTTATGGTCCACTTGAGATTTGGATTTGCATAATTTTTGGAATATCATCCAAAAATTGTCTGGAGAAACAGATGGATGGCATGGATATACAAAATACTATCCATTTGAGCCACGTAGGGTAACACCCACTAAGCCGTTCCGGGGTAACACTTACTTCGTTCCCATTTCACAGATGGCGTTTTGTGGCTGTATATGTTTTATCCACAGTGACACGGGCCACAAGGATATTCCTGTGACCGGGGCTGCGTGGGATCCATGGGGATGTCAGTGACAAATCCACTACGTCCATCTGTTTTTAAAGACAAAAATAAGACGGGATTCTAAAAATCAGTTAGATTCAAAACTCAGGTGGGCCACACCAACAAAACAGTGGGAACACCAACGTCCACTGTTGAAACCTTCCTGGAGTTGATCATGATGTTTATGTACCATCCAAACCGTTCAAAGAATTATTAACAGTCAGATAAACTGTAAGAAAAAGTATCACACTGATGCAAAACTTTTATCACCGCTAAGTGTTCAATACCTACTGTTTCGTGTGGTATGGCCCATCTGAGTTTTTGATCTGCATTATTTTTAAAATCCTGTCCTACCGTAATCTTCCAAAATAGATCAATCGTAGTGGATTTGTCACGGACATCTCTATAGATCTCACACAGCCCCGGCCACAGGGATATGGTGTCACAGGCAATCCAAAATGAGGGTGCGGCTTCGCTGTATCCCCGGATCCACCGAGGTGGGTGGATCCCTTACTGCGGAGTCCATTATGTGATGTATGTTTATTACATCCACGCAGTCCATTCATTTTGAAAACTCATTTTGGAGCATGATTCAAAAAATGAAGTAGATCCAAATCTCATGTGGACCATAATACAGTAAACAATGGTACTCAACCATTAATAGCTTCTCGTGGGTCACAAATGTTTTGGGTCAAGCTAATATTTGTTTGGAATCTTCGTATGACTTTTTCAACGGGTTGGATGGAAAATAAACATTCTAGTGGGCCCCATAAGTTTTTAATGGTGCGGATTCAACCACTATTATTTTATGTGGCATGGTCTACCTAAAATTTGCATATACTTCATTTTTGGGATAATGCCCTAAATTGAGCTTTCAAAAGAGAAATTTCCAACTGTAAACGTCTATTTTGACTAATATTCCTAGCTAAACCTCCAATACTTTTTTTTTTTTCCAAAAGTAAACTTCTATTTTTTTTTTGACCGAAGTGCCCCTGTTCGTTGAGAGTTTCACCGCGATCTCGTTGAATTGATCTCGTTGAGTTGATCTCGTTGAAAATCAACGAGACACAATTTTCTCGTTGAAGATCTCATCTTCATCTTCATCTTTCTTATGGCTCCTCCGTCGAAGAGGCTACGGAAATGTATGTTTTAGGAATGTTTGGGGGTGATTTCCGTTTTAGGTTGGGTTCGTTTGAATATTTGGGAGTGATTTTCGTTTTAAGATTGTTCGTTAACCTTGGCATACAAACTGTTTGTAGAAATGCCAATGTAAACTTGAAATGTTGAAATGAGAGATCGCGTTCAATTCCAACGCGATCCCGGTGAATTTCAACGAGATCGGTCATTTTCACCGCGATCGAGGTCAATTTCACCGCGATCGCGGTCAATTTCAACGCGATTTCGTTGAATTTCAAAGAGCACAGATTTAAATGTTATTTTATTTTATTTTATGAATGTTATTTTTTTGTGAATGTCTAATATGTATACAACGTGTTTGTTGTAAAGTGTATGTGGATAATGTTTGAGAATTTTAACCAACTTTCATTGTATTTCGAATTTGAATACAACATGCTTGTTGAAATGTCACAACGAAGGAAAATGTTGAAAAGTTTGAGAATGTGTTTGAAAGAGTATTCTTTAAATTTTGAAAGATTACTCGTTGAAATTGTATTCTTTGAATTTTAAAAGAAATCTCGTTGAATTGGTGCTTTGCTCTTTGAATTTTGAAAGAAATCACGTTGAATTAGCACTGTGCTCGGTGCTCTTTGAATTTTGAAAGAGATCTCGTTAGCTATGGTTAAAATTCGTAGCCTTTAGTTAGAATTTAATGAGATCTCGTTGAAATTCAATGAGCACAGTGAGAATTTAACGAGATCTCGTTCAATTTTAGCTAAAGGTTACGGATATTTACTGTAGCCATAGAATTGACCGCAATCTCGTTGAATTTCACTGCGATCGCAGTCAATTTGACCGTGATCGCGGTGAATTTTAACTAAAGGCTACGGATATTAATTGTAGCCATAGAGCAAGCAAAAATTGACCGCAATCTCGTTGAATTTCAAAGAGCACAGATATAATTCAACGAGCACACTGTAAAATTCAAAGAGCACAATGTAAAATTCAAAGAGCACAGTAATTCAAAGAGCACAGCTATCACGAATCTTTGAAATATCAATATGCTCATTGAAATTCAACGAGATTGATTATTGCAAAAACACATTGCGATAAACAAAGATCCAACTTGATTATTAAAAAAAAAAATGCATTCGTTGAGAAAAAAATTCACATTCTTCGTTCTTACCTGGTCCACACCACAACCTCGTTTCCGATGAAACACGAGTTGAAGAAATAGAAAAATAATGCTCTGAAGTGAAAACCGATCTCAAAACTAAAGAGATGATGCTTTTTTTGCTATAAAGGAGAGAAGAAAATGAGTTTTGAATATAGAAGAGGAGAAAAACGAGGAGAAAATAGCTTTTCTTTGGAGAAGGAATAACTCTTAAGAATAGGGGTATTTTGGTCCGAAAATGGTACGTCCGTACAAGTGAAGTTTACTTTTCGAAAGAAAAATATTGGAGGTTTAGCTGGGAATAATGGTCAAAACAGAGGTTTATAGTCGGAAATTTCTCCTTTCAAAATGCATATATAAGGTACATACATCATCATTGTGTCTTAAGTCCACACTGTCCAACCATTTTGAAAGCTCGTTTTAGGGTATGATATTAAAAATGAAACAGACTCGAATCTTAGTTGGACCACATCACATAAACAATTGTGATTGAATCTCTATCACTGAAAACTTCATGGATTTTCAATGGATTCCATCGGAATGTTTATTTTCCATCCAACCTGTTTATAAGGTTATAAACACCTAGATGAAGAGACCACATAAATATCATCGTGATC
>PVNU02002261.1:0-107638 GCA_003013855.2 Liriodendron chinense
TATATGCTGGTACATGTTTCGGCTGCTTTATTGATTTTCTTTGGTGATTCAAATCAGATACAACTGTTGGCTGACCTCAACTTAAAGAAGACACCTCAACTGGTGGATTGGTAGATGACAGCAAGGTCAGGATAGGTTGATTGGTTATGGTCTCCCCTTCGTTTTCTTGAGTTTGAATTGGCAGAAAATGGTCCCCTTTTGTGATATGGTGGGTGTTAATTTTTTTGCAGGATGTGGAGGAGCTTATGGGTTTAGCCCCTGAAAAGATCTTGCTAAAATGGATGAATTTCCATCTCGAAAAGGCCGTCTACAAGAAACCTGTTACAAATTTTTCTTCTGATGTGAAGGTAAGTTAACAGCATTTTAATTATTATATAGTCAAATAAATAAAAAAATATGCCAGTTTCTAATGGTAGCACCCTTTTCTATTCTGTTATATGTATTTTTTTTCTTGTGTAATTCTTAGGCTTTCACAGCCCACGCAATATATTCACACACATAACAACCTGTCTATAAGATGCATAACCTCAGAAAACCCCTATCACACAAACCTCTGCCGACCCAAAACTAAGGTGGGGCCACAGAAAAGGGAACGTGCTGTGAAGGAACACCCACCCGTTGATTAGCATGGGGGACCTACCATGTTGTGTATATATAATCATGCTGTTCAGGACCCTTCATCCAGTATAGATGAAGGTTAAGGGGCCAAGATTCAGCCTGTTTTTTTTCCACTCACGTGGGCCACTCTGAAATTAAATGGTGTGCGCTCCATACCAGATAGTTCCCTTCCCTACGCCCACCTTAGATCAGGCTTAGTTTTTGGTGCTAGAGGTTTCCGAGATGACGCATCTGATAGGCTTGGATGTGTGAACACATCATGTGGCCCCCACATCTGCCTGGTACCACTACATCACTCCCCCCCCCACCCATTTTTTACTTTTAACTGTTTGTGGCCTATCCATGGTCACTACCTGTTGAACGGTTCAATCACTTGTGTGCATGCCCCAATTGTGTGAATTCAGCACTCCCCCCAGTTCACCTTCCTTTCCCAAGTTTTGCTCAATCCCTTTCTCTTGGCCAAGAAGTTCCTGCTTGTTCTATGTGGCATTCTGTAACTCACTTGTCTGTACACATGCAGGATGGAGAGGCTTATGCTTACCTCCTTAACGTGCTTGCGCCAGAGCATTGTAGTCCAAACACATTGGACACGAAGGATCCTAAACAGAGGGCGGAACTTATACTCGAACATGCAGAGAGAATGGATTGCAAAAGATACTTAACTCCAAATGACATAGTTGAAGGTTCGCCGAATTTGAATCTAGCATTCGTTGCACATATATTTCACCACAGGTGAGGACTGCATATTCCTTATCTTGTTTTGTCTTCTACTACTCCCTCTTTTCTTCCCATTTTGTGGCTTCTTTCAGTGCAATTTGTTGTTGTTGTTTATATCTTTTGATAGTCATTCTCCAATGGTGCTGTAGTTATTTGGGCGAGTTTCACAAAAACCAAAATGGTCATATATTCATGGCCATGCATGCCACCGGGCACATGTTTGGACACCTTACCCATGCATCAGGTGGACCCCACAATGTAAGTGGACTGTCCCGAAAATCCAACTGGTTTACTCATTGAGCAGGCCACATGTGTGCTTCAGTAGGGACCATTGGAAATTACTTTTAAGATCAATTTTTGTGCATACATGGCTAGCCTGATCTTTGAGCTAGGTCTTTGATACAGCAGGCCCACCTGATGCACGGGTTGAATGTACCATATGTACGAGGTTGGCAGGTGATGGCTGGTAGGAGTGGTGCAGTAGAGCTTAGCAAAACTCTGTGGTTTTGTCTGTAAAGAGGTGGTTAGCTTCTACAGTAGTTGCCACTAGTATGTGGGTGTCTTCAACTAAGTGTTTGGTGATGAAATTGTCGATAACTATTTCTCTGCATCATTGGATAATTCTTAAATTTCATTAGTTCCCTGAAGCTGCAGATGTTGTAGCAATTTATTGGTGAGGCAAGAAACTAAGATTTTGGAAAGATGTCAAGACGCATTCATCTTCTCTTTAGAATCCCATTATTCATCTCTATAGCATTTTATTACATATGATGCTAATTTATTTATTTATTTATTTTTAATTTTTATAATGCATATCATCATCATAGTCAGCATTGTGATGTTAGCCTTTCTCCTAGCAATTTGGGGTTGTCTTTTAAACGGTGGTGACTCTTCAACTGTCCACATGGCAGTGTTATATGGCAATCTAGACCCTTCCAAATCACGTAACCAACTGTGGATGGAGCATAACCCAGAAGCCATGCTGAGAATGTGATAGTAACCATCTGATTTTCCCTTTCAATTTTGACCACTCATTATTTTACTTGTAACCATCCTTTGATAATCATCGATTGGACAGTTAAGACTGGTTGATCAGCGTGATTTTCGAGATATGCTCCATCCACAATGTGCCCCACAATTTGGATGGTCTGGATAATACTACGTGAGCGCCACATTTGAGGCAGATTAGTCACCACCATTGCTATCATAGGAGTCTAGCCCATGATAGATTGGCAGAAGTTTTTCTATCGGCTGCCCACCAGACATCACCTTCCTCTTTTACCTAGGCTCTTGGTAGTGGCCGTGGCTGTGGCAAAGGCTCAACTTGGCACTGGGCCATGCAAATGTACCACCATCAGACCAAAAGTGGAAAAAGACACGTTCAAGTAGGTAGCTGCAAGAAATGGCAAGGAGCCAACCAAAATATCCCACTTGCAAATGCAATCATGCACAAAACTGCACTTTAGCCTCACCATTGTGCATTATTTGGATAGGGTAATTTGCAAACAGTTGAAGACCTCTACCATGCTAGACAAGCTTGCTAGTCACGATATTTTAGAGCTCCAAAACTGCAAGGCAGTCATATCTACTGTATCTTTTTAAAAGACCATGCCTCTTCCTTACATTACCTACGCCCTTTTGATATCTTCAATTCATAAATTCTTTTGGTTTTTTTCAAGACGGTTAATCAGCAGTATGCCATCCTTTTCTTTGTTTCCTTTGTGGTTTATGCTAATTCTGAGGTAATCATGACTCAGGTAGTGATCCAGAAGTATACAATACTTGATACTAACTGAGTGTCGATCTTATTCTTTTATAGGAACGGTTTGTCGGTAGATAGCAAGAAAATATCATTTGCGGAGATGATGCCAGATGACGTGCAAGTATCTAGAGAAGAAAGGGCTTTCAGATTGTGGATCAACAGTCTCGGAATTTCTACATATGTTAATAATGTATTTGAGGATGTTAGAAATGGGTAAGCATGCATCCATGCTTTACGGTAGGTGTGTCAATGGGCCAGGTCAGGCCAGATCAGGGTTGTCCTGTTTGTTGGTTGGGCCTGAAATTTGGCCACAGCTACCTGAAAAGCCATAGCCCAGCCCATGACGAATGGCACAAGCCTAGATTCACACTCACTTCTGGCCTCAATACAAAGAAGTCATCAGATACGAGCCTCAGCCTGAGCCCTACTTGTTTATTCGCAGGGCATGAAAATTAGGCCAGACATGCCCGATAGCCTAGAATTATGGGTGGCAATGGGCCAGGTAGCTTGCCCAACCCGATGAGACTGACCCGGCTTTGGGCTGGCCTTGGACCTACTAGCTTGGCCCACTGGCCAGGCTTGCTTCTCGCATGCATGGCCCAATCGATTTTCAGGTCAGGCTTGGACTAAGTCATTTTAGCCCAACAATGCCCATCCCCATATGGACATGTGTTGTTTCCTACAAATATGCCATTCCAATCCTTAGTTAGGCAATCCATCTTGAATGTTAACCATTGATTTCATTCTTCTAACATGTCTATTTCTTTGTGCATGTGTGGCCTGCTTGATGAACAGAGAGATTAGGAACATTCAAGTGGGAAATAGAGATTTTATCATAGGCTGGCCTGAGTCGGGTCGGGTCAGGTCAGGTCAGGTCAGGTCTGGGCCCAACAATTTTTGGGGGCTTGGGCCTGCTGTGCTAGGCCCATGCCATGCTTGGGCCTTGGTTCTGAAGTGTCAGGCCGGGCCCAGCTCAAACCTGTCCCATTGTCGCCTCTACCTAGAATTGATGCCTTGAGTTTCTGTTGCAGTGGCCCAGGCACAGAAGCCTGATTGCCAGCCATGCCTATTGACAGCCACACTCAGCTGTCTAGGCTTCTCTATTGACACTGCGAAATCTCATGTGTGCAGATGGGTTCTGTTGGAAGCGCTAGACAAAGTGTCTCCGGGATCAGTCAACTGGAAGCAGGCATCAAAGCCGCCCATTAAGATGCCATTTAGAAAAGTAGAAAACTGCAACCAAGTTGTGAGGATCGGTAAACAGCTGAAGTTCTCCTTAGTTAATGTGGCCGGGAATGATATTGTGCAAGGAAATAAGAAGCTCATACTTGGCAAGTGTATTCTCATCTCAGATGATTATTTCTTAAGGTTTCCAACATTTCGGGTTGGTTTTATATCCACCCCATTTCTTATGTTACTTTATGATGTGATGATCGTTAGTGGTCTGCATAGCCATTAAGTTGTGCCAACTGCTTATTGTCGATTGCATGATCTTGCGATGGGAAGATTCTTCTTATTACAACCCAACCCAGCCCAAATACATGTGATGATTCCCAACCTGACCTAGCCCAACCGAATTCGAATCGGGTTGGCATTTTTCAACCTGAACACAACCCAAGGACCTAGACAACACAACCTGAGCCAACCGAACTCGGGTTGGTTCGGTCGGATTCTGGTTTACCCGAACCCAAGTTGCAGATCTGGATAGTACTAGTACGGAGTTATCAAATGTGTATCAAACTTGAACAAATCTGAGAGTACCGCTTTGTTGATTATTGCTAACTAAGGTCATTTCTGTTAATATAATTTTGAGTTGTGAAATGAGTTGTGCTGTTTTTCAGCTTATCTATGGCAGTTGATGAGGTTTAACATACTTCAACTCCTGAAAAACTTGAGATTCCACTCCCAAGGAAAAGAGATTACAGATACCGATATCCTCAAGTGGGCAAACAACAAAGTGAGGAGTACGGGCAGAACTTCTCAAATGGAAAGTTTCAGGGTAAGCTTGTCCTTTGCTTCATGAATTTCCATAAACCCACATGTACCTCTAGACATTGTACGGGTGATCAACCACGCGTAAATTAGTAGTGGACTGTTGACAATTTTTCTACATAATCCATTATTTCCCCAGAAATGGTCCACTTGATGAGTTGATGGGTGTTCTGTCAGCCAAGTCATGGGACCCACCTGACGCATGAGTGGATTTCCCACACGCATGCCGCAGCGTGGGGGTGTCTAGAGGTGGATGTGCAGAACTCTTGTTTCATTACCTAAAGAAATGCTTTATTTATTTATTTTTCTGAGATGGCGGCAATTTTTCTTCAGGATAAGAACCTATCAAACGGGATATTTTTCCTCGATCTTCTTAGCTCAGTGGAACCAAGGGTTGTCAATTGGAACCTCGTTACCAAGGGTGAAAGCGGTGCGTTTTCTTGCAAGTTGGCATTTTATCTCATTCACTAGTTCTGATCACATGATTATAACTTGTTTCAATTAATCTCTCTCTCGGAAAATAGAATGTGGACGAAGGCACTGCTCTAGTGATATCCACTCATTTTGGCCTTCCAAGTGTTTCATTTCATTTACGGGTGCAACTTGGGTGGGTTGAGTCAGGTTGGTGGTCAACCTGAACCATACCCGACCTTAAGAGGACCCCACCCTCGACTTGTCCCAACCTGAGGTGCCCAACATGAACCCAACCTGGATTCCTCTATGCTTGACCCAATCCAACCCACCCTGACCCGACCTGACCCAAATACTATTATTCCCAACCCAATCAATCCAGATTTGTTCAACTTGAACCCAACCTAATTTCAAATTGGGTTGGCTTTTTCCAACCTGAACCCAACTCGAGGACCTTGATAACCCGACCCAAACTCAGGTTGGGTCAATCTTGTTTTGGTTGGCCTGAACCTAAGTTACAGCCCTAATTTCATATGGTCCACTCATATAAATGCCTATTGTAGCCATCTTACTGTTATCAATCATGGAAATGCAGATGAGGAGAAGAAGTTGAATGCTACATACATAATCAGTGTTGCTCGAAAGCTCGGGTGTTCCATTTTCTTGTTGCCTGAAGACATCATGGAGGTAACAATATATGCTTGCTTGTTTGGTGCTGAAAAGGTGGTGTGGTCAAGAATTGTGGGGCTGTGATGATCAAATGCCCCAAAAATTATGCTGATCCAATTATCAAGTGGGCGACACGTGGAATTGGATATTTTTGGGATGTGTATGCGTTTTTTGTGTTGTGGCCCACCTGATGGTTAGATTAGGCTGATTTTTTTGTTGTATGATAGTCATGGTGGGGTCCACCATCCACCTGTTTGGTGGATGTATAAATACATCTCGTGGATCCTGCAATGTTTGGTCTGCCACTTGTCTTTAATAAAAATACATGATAGGTGTTTTTGTCAATTTGCCTCCATCCATATCCTTCTGAAAATTAACAATAGTCAAGGCCTTTTTTAATTCTTTGATAAATTCAGTTTTTTATTATTCTTTTCATAAAAAAAAATCCCTAATTATTTTCACTTTCTTTAGAACCTCATATAAATTGATAGAAGTTTAAGAAAATGGAGCACAAATCCGCACAGTGAGCAATAAGAGTCTGTGCACAAGAAAATCTATCACCACTATTAGAAGATGATATGTAGGAATCTCACAAGCATTTCAAAATATGAATTTTCAAACACCCATTTTCGGAATGTGTGTTAAGATTACTGCCTGCCTTTATTGGATGGTGGGACATATGTGCACCAACTCTCCCAACAGTGTGCACAGAGTCTTTCGAGTGAAAAGAAAGAAAGCACAGGAATTATTAATGGACTGTAAATAGTTGCACATGAGAAAATATATGTAAGGGACTTAAATGTCACATGTAGAACATCTGTACCATGAAAACAGTAGGCCCCAACATGTAGATCAGCTGGGCCAAAACCAGGCATTCCTCTCACCAGGCTGGCCAGGCTGTTGAAATCAATGGACAACTGACAATCTAACTGCACATTCAAGTTCCCACCTAGTGAGCTGATCAGCCTGATTTTTTTTTGGGTGATTTTCATGGTGGGGCCTACCTTTTTTCATGGTAATGATGGCCTACAGAATTGGCATGTTGATGGGAAAGGTGGAATGTCACCGCAAGTTGCAGTGCTGTGCATGTATGTGATTAGGTCCCGAATGACTGTTCACAGGGTTTTTACAGGAAGACCTTTTACAACATCTATCATTTGTGATGTAGTATGGGTGGCGGATGACTTATGGACGGCCAGGATTGAAAGAAATCAGTCCAAATGGCTTGAACTAGGGCAAAAATGGCCTAAATACACGCTAGATACCAACAGCCATAACTTTGCGGCCAGTTATCCATTTCGAGCGTATAATATACCATTGGAAAGTTATTGACAAGCTTTATGCCCTGGCCAAAACAGCTTCGCAAAATCAATTGTTTTAGGGGTCAAATTTCAGGGTTTTAAGTTAAACATACTATTTTATTAAGTTCCTTTTTTTCTCCTTTTTTAGGGTTTAAGAATCTGGTTGTGATCCAATGTCTTTGGAATCAACCAGTGGCTAGGGCAAAGTTAGTGGCTGTCTATAGAACCGTCTAGGAGCTGTAAGCTGTGGTTTCTTGGTTGACTTAGACCATGCAGCACAACCAAATCAGTGACAACTAACTGCCTATGACTGGCGAAAGGGCTCGCAATCTGCTAACTCATGGTTTAATAGATTCAACACCCATTCAAAATCATAGACTGCAAACTTTCGACAATGAGTCTAGCGATGAGAAGGTGTGGGATATTATTGTCTAGCATGGAGGGTGAGAAGGTGTTGACTAAAGGTAGATCTCCCTTTCTTTAATGGGCATCTTTACATTGTCAACTTCCTCGACCTGCTCGTGGGGGTAGAGAGATTCTTTGATTGCATGAAGATCCCTGAGAGAAGAAAGTAAAGATCATAGCATACAAGCTTCTTCTTCTTCTTCTTCTTCTTCTTCTTCTTCTTGTTCTTCTTCTTTTGGGTTAGTACACACACCCCATTGTTAGCACACCCATCCCCACTGTTAGTCACACCGCAATGTTAGCCACCCCCCACTTGGGAGTCAATACCAAGACCTCAGTGTTGAAACGAGGTTATCTTCACTCAGTCTACCACTTGAGCTATGGATCAGGGTGTCATAGCATACAATCTTAAATGCTAGCATCAGCATGGTAAGGGCAACCTCAACTCTTGCCGATGCGGCAATCAAAAGCCCTAATATGAATCTGGCTGCGGATGAAAAAGTTGATGGGAGTGCGATTCATGGCAGTGGATAACAATCAGGTATTATTCCAACAGTACCAAAACTGTCACTAAGAAAGCCATATAATGAAGGATTGTGGAAGAATTCTACTGCTTGTCCTCACATAACAACTTGACAATGACTAAATTGCAATAAGTAGCAACATTCATGGGCGGACTATGCATGGTTACAAGATCACGTCATGATGTAACCCATTTGGACTCTTAACGAGGCTGTCAAGTTGGCGACCAGAGTAGAGACACAACTAAACCGACCTATCATGAGAAGCTAAGCAGTGGCCAGTGGGGAAGACCACTGATGGACCTGAAGGGCCACGATGCAAGCTCAAAACAAAAGGCCTAGCAAGGGATATTCTCAACCTTCCACTACCATGAACTGAGATTTAGGGAGTGGACAAGCTAGGCAACAGGGAGAAGCAACCAACACCAAAAACACATTCCAGAACCCCTATGCTCCACCCTAGCCAGCCAAGTGTTTCAGGTGAGGTCAAGGGTATTGCCAAGAAAAGCATGATCCCATGTGTTGTACCGACCTTATTAATGCTAAAGAAAGATGGAAGTTGGTATCACCCGATCGAGATTAGACAAAGTGATGAATGAAAGACAACCTTTAAGACCAAGAATGGTCTAAACAAGTAGTTAGTTATGCCGTTTGGGCTTTCCAACCCCCAAGTACCTTCATTAGTTATGCCCCAAGTACCTTCATGAGGTTACCCTTCAAAAAAAGTACCTTAATGAGGTTAATGAATCAAGTGCTCAAACATATCGGTCGAGTTGTCATGGTTTATTTAGATGGCATACTGATATAAAGCCGGATGAGGAGGTGCATGCTGGTCACCTACAGGAGGTGCCCTTAAAGAGAATAAGTTGTACATAAATCTTAAGAAGTGCAGCTTTTTTACCGATAATCTTTTGTTTTCGAGCTACATATTAAGTGCTACGGGAATTCGTGTTGATGACGGTGAGAAACATTGGAGAATGGCCAACACCTAAAACTATCAATGAAGTATGAGAGTTTCCATGGGTTGGAAAATGGAGAATTTTAAGTTCTATTGTAGCAACCATTGCGTAATGCTTGAAGGAATGGCAATTTAGGTGGTTTGATGAGACTAAGCAGACTTTTGCATTTATTAAAGAAAAATTATCTACTGATCATGTTTTAACACTACTGAGTTTCAAGAAGCTATTCAAGGTAGAGTGTGATGCCTCATATATTAGTATTGGGGCAGTTCTTTCCCAAGAAGGTAGGCTAGTAGACTTCTATAGGGAGAAGTTGAGAGATGCTTATAATAAGTGATCAACATATGAGTTGGCATTGTATGCTATGGTCCAAGCTAATTTGGAAACATTATCTCATACAGAGGGAGTTTGTTTTATACAAAAATCATCTGCCATTGAAATTCATTAATAGCCAGACCAGCATGAATCGTATGCATGCCAAATGGATATTTTTCTGCAAGAATTTACTTCTGTATTGTAGCATAAATCCAGCTAGTAGAATAGGGTAGCTGAGACACTAAGTAGGAGGGCTTCTTTATTATTCACTCTTGAGTAATGAGATGGAAGGGTTTAATTATCTAATAGATTTTTATCCAGAAGATGAAGACTTTAAGGACAAATGAGCCAAGTGTTTGACGGGGCAACTGGGAGAGTTACATGTACAAGACTGTTACCTCTTTATAGGGAATTGTTTGTGTATTCCCAGGTTTTCTCTTCGGGAGTGCATTCTTAAGGTGTTGCATGGAAGAGCATTACTGGACAATTAGGGCATGACAAAAGCATCATCCTTGTGGACGAGCGATGTTACCAGGAGCAATTGAAGATGGATGTTAGGAAGTTTGTACAGAGATGCCATATATGCTAAGCGGTTAAGGGGTAGTTCTAAAATACTACCCTCTACACCCCCTTACTAGTACCAGATGCACCATGGGAGGATTTGTCTACAAACTTCGTGTTGTCTCTTCCACAGACTCAACAAGGTAGGGATTTGGTATTTGTGGTGGTGGACAAGTTCTCAAAGATCATGCACTTCATCTCATGCAAGAAGATAATGGATGTAACCAATGTAGCCAACCTTTTCTTTAGACAGGTTTTATGATTGCATGGTTTGCCCAAGACAATTACTTTAGATCGCAACACAAAATTCCTTTGTCACGTCTGGAAGACTTCATGGATGCGATTTGATACACCATTGCAATACAACAGTGCATACCATCCCCAGATGAACGAGTAGAGGGAGGTGGTGAACCGAACACTAGGGAATATCAATACAATGCGTCTTTAGTGACAAGACCAAGTAGTGGAACTTTTCTCCTACTCAAGTCGAGTTCACTTTCAACAACATGAAGAACAGATCTGCAATTCTCCTTTCGAGATAGTTTATGGTCTTTTTCCCAAGCATACACTGGACTTAGTGTTGTTACCAAGTTGCCAGGAATGAGCATAGTCGTAGACAACATCACAGAGAAGATTGTGATGGTACGTACGGATGCCAAGAAGAAGTTAGAAGAGTCTAACACCAAATACAAGAAAGTTGTTGTCCGCTGACAAGCGTAGGCAATCTAAGGTGTTTTAAGAAGGCGACAAGGTGATGGTTCACCTAAGGAAAGAGTGTTTTCCAATGGGAGCGTACAATAAGCTGAAGAACAAGAAGATCAGGCCATTCTAAATACTCTAGAAGATCAATGACAGTGCATATGTTATTGATATCTAAGGACTTAGTGATGTTGTAGACGTTCAACATTGCAGATTTGTTTGAGTATCATGCACTAGAGGATCAATCACAACCACCAACCTAAGGGCGAAGTTGCTTCAAATGGAGGGTAATAATGTGGTACAAGTGGTGGATGACTTCATGGATGGCCAGGAATGGATTGAAAGAAATCAGGCCAGAAGGCTCGAACTAGGCCAAAAATGGCCTAAACATGCACTATAAAGTCCAACTAGCATAACTTTGCTGCCGGTTATCCATTTTGTGTGTATAATATACATTGGAAAGTTATTGACAGGTTATACACCCTGGCCAAAACGGCTTCACAAAATTCAATTGTTTAGAGGTCAAAATTTAGGATTGGGAGTTAAAGCTTCATATTTTTAGTAAGATATGTTTTTTTTTTCTCTCTCTATATTTTAGGGTTTTAAGAGTCTGGTAGTGATCCAAGGTCTTTGTTTTAGTCATCTAAGGGTTTGTTTACGAGCTGTGTTAGGATTAGATGTCTTTTACTATTTTTTTATAATTTTTATTTTTTCATTATTCGGAAAGTGTCCTATTTCGAGTCAAATTAGGAATCTAGGGCTTCTTTTGCTTATATAAGCACATCAAATACATTATAAGCAGCGCATAATATCAATTTTCTCTCTAGTTTTAGAGATTTCTTTATCCTTGTGGATTTGAGGGCTATTTTTGAGAAGACTATGGTCTCCTCTTTTATCCAGATGCCTGCTACATTAATTTGGGTGTGAGAATAGTATAAAAATTTTGGTAGAATTTTAAGAATAATGAACCTGATGCAGCAGGTTTCAATTAAAGTCTACTAGAATCAGTATTGTATGATGTTCAACACGATCTGCTGGTCATGATCTCAATCGTTTTTTTTTTTTTTATTTAGCTAACAATGTGACGGACCTCAATCCTCATGGACCTCATCCCATCGCCCTTGGGAATTAGCGAACATGCACATTTACCCATCCAAAACAAAAGGGAACATGCCTGTGTTCCCTAAAACCTGGGATCTAAACAGGTCAGAGACTGGTGTACCAACTCATATCCGAACTCAACTAAGGGCATCGGATTTTGGTACCATTGGGTTCAGATATGGGCACCACGCATCATAGTGTAAAAACTTGAGAAGACTCGACTCAACTCGACTCTATATCCAGCTGGGTCAGGTTGACTTGAAAACTCAATTCGATTCAACTCGATATTTAATAATTTCATTACACTAATAATAGACAAAATACTTTGAATATAAAAATATGCGATATAGAACATTAGACTAATTCATGGTCGGTAAATGCTGTTTGAGGTCGTGAGTTTGAATGTTGCAACTAGCGCTTTTTTTCGTTTTAAAATAATTAATAGTCTCTTGACTCAAGCAAGGTGACTCGGTTTGAGTCATGCTGAGTCTTTTCAAGTCAACCGTGTTCGTGAGCCGACTCAATGAGTCAAGCCGAGTCTGAACCGAGTCAGATTCCTCAGTGAGTTTCACAGCGATGGGGCTCAATTTTTGGTCGAGTCGAGTTGATGCACCTGAGTTTGAGTCAGATTCCTCAGTGAGTTTCACAGTGACGGGGCTCAATTTTTGGTCGAGTCGAGTTGATGCACCTGAGTTTGAGTTGAGTTACCAAGTTTTAGAACTATGCCATATATAAGGTGCTGGATCTGAATCCCTGACTGGATTCAGGTAACTGAGTGGGTACTCTTGGACTGGATTTGTACCCGGAATCGTGTTTGGATCTGAATCAGTCTAGAATCATAGACATCAAAGCTATCAGAGCTCACTTTTTCATGGAAAGATTTCCTACTTTTTCTAGTGGGCCCACTTATGATTAAACCCCACAAACATGATTCTTGTCTTGTGATATTTGTGTTCACATCACTGGTGTCTTACAGAGCCCATGCAAGAACTCTGGCGTTTCCTATACTAATTGCATGAGTATTTTCTCATTATATTTCTAACTCTTCTTGTCTACTTTGTTGTTATGGCAGGTGAATCAGAAGATGATTCTTACTCTAACTGCCAGCATCATGTATTGGAGCCTCCAACAACCAGTGGAAGAGTCAGAGCCGTCCATCGAAGCTGCAACACCAAAGGAGTCTTCTGTCAATGGTGATAACATTAGCATTACTGGTGATGACATTAGCATTACAGGCGACGTTTCAAGCTTGGCAATCGACGATGCCGCTTCTGATGCTTCCTCACAGTCACAGGTAGAAAATGGAGAACCTTCTGTTGACGAATGACCACGAACTTCAAATCCAACTGTCCTTTTTCTTTCTTCTCCTCTTTAAAGAATAGAAAAGAAAAACAGGACGTAGAAAACACACCGTAGGTATGTGAATACAAAAATACCAATAGTCTTTCTCATTGCATTGCATCCATTGAGTCAGGAGCTTTGATGGGTAATCGCTTGATCATCTTGCCTATACGAAATATCCGTAGTCCTCTCTGCTCTTTGGGTTCTCATCGTTGAGCAAGAAGCTTTAGTTGGTAAAGGGCAATAATTATCTCACAGAGACAAAATAATCTTCTATTTTTTCCACCTACTGGTGATCGTCGAAGAAGCATTGGTGGGCCATGGTTTGCTTTTCTTTGACCATGCAAAGATATCATTGGAGGACCCTTTTTTTTTTAGGGCTGTGGTCATTAAGGGAGATGCTTTGGTGATTAATGGCTTGGTTCATCTCTCGTCGGTGCAAAATATCAGTAGAATTTGTTTTGGGTTATTTTCATCATACAGGAAAAAAAAAAAACGCTTTGGTGGGTAATGGATTGATATTGTATTGCCAATCAAAATACGTTGTTGGGCGGGAAGCTTTGGTGGGTAGTTTCTTATTCAGAATAATTTGTTTTGAAAAAGGAAAATATTGTAATTTGTTTAGGTTTCATTTGAGAATGATTTCTAGGCCTCAAATAGATATTGTATTTAGGTTCCTATAAAAATACTTGTATTCTTTTGACATTCATTTTGCACTGATCATGTTAAATAATGCAAGGAAAAGGGGGGTGATCTTTCTTGGTATTTTTATTGATTTGGATAGCTTCTTGTTTGGCAGTAATTTTGGAGGCATTGTAACTAGTAGGTAGACATGCAGGCCGATAGGGTATAGGTGGGGGCCACCTTTTGGTGATCTGATCCACTCGGGTGAGACCCATGTCCCTGATATCTCTCTGATGATCCTAGCGATCCATTGGTGCCTTGGAATTGGCTGTTTCAGCCAGTGTTTGTAGAGCATATATTGCCTGCCTTTTGGTTATTGTGCATAATTTTCGAAGTAATGAATCTAGGTAAGGGAATCTAAATGCCTATCCTTGAGGTAAAATACTCATTTTTCAAGTTAGAAATTCAGGTAAGCGCCTCAAAGTGTTTATCATGGCATTTTTCTCACTTTCGACGGTAAACATTCTGGTAAGGGCGTCAAAATGTTATTTTTGAGGCATTTTGTCAACACAAGTTAAAAATCCAGGTGAGGGTATTTAAATACCTATTTTTGATGCATTATGCTCATTTTTCAAGATGAAAATTTAAGTGCACCAAAATGCCCATCATTGAGGCATTTTGCCATCTTTTCAAGTTAAAATATAGATAAAGGCATATAAATGCTAATTTTTTGTCTATTTTGTTTCAATTTAAAATTTAAGTAGATCACTTAATTTTTTATTTTTTTAGATATTTTGCCAACTTTTCAAGTTAACACTAACGTAAGAATGCCTAAATGTCCGTCCATGATAAATTTTTGCTCACTTTTCAAGTTAAAAATCTAGGTAAGGGATCCTAAATGCCTTATTATCAAGGCATTTCGCATACATTTTAAAGTTAAAAATCAAAATAAGGCACTTAAAGTACTTGGCCTGCTTTTGGAGTTTAGAATTAAGGTAAGGGCCCGTTTGTTAAATCTGACGCCTGAATCTGGAATCTGAATCTGAAATCTGGATCTAAAGTCTAAAGTGTCGTTTGGTAAATTGAAAAATAAAATTTGAAACTTAAGTGCTGAAAACTTAAAGTACTGAATTTAAGTACTTGCAAGTATTGAAAACTTGCAAATATTGAAAATTATGTTTGGCTATTTGTTTGGAAAAAAAGTCCTGATATTTGAAAATAAGTAATTTTTTCACAAAAACGTGTTTGGTAAAAGCAAACTATAAAGATTTGAAAATTGACAATTTGTCACATTTGCCCCTATTATCTTAATTTCTATCCTTTGTAGAATATGAGACAAAACATAATATTGCCTTGCCACCAAATCCAAATCTCATGTGGACCACCCTATAGGAAACGATGGTAATTGAATGCCCCCAATAAAAACTTCTTGGCGGACAATGGTTTTGGATGAAGTCAATAGTTGTGTTTTCCCTTCATCCAAGTATGTGTGACCTGGATGAAGGGTAATCAACAGGTTGGATGGCAAATAAACATTACAATAATCTGTGGAGTTTTTAATGGTTGGCATTCAATCACCATTGTTTTCTTGTGGTGTGGTCCACCTAAGACTTGAATCTGCCTCATTTTTTTATTACGCCCTAAAATACTTGTCCAAAATGGATAGGCAACATGGATAAAACACATATATCATAGTAGGTCTTATGGGGCACCATGCAATAACACCTAGCTACCGATAACATCACTTGGCAATCTACATCTGGTTGGGAGTAAATTAGATGTTACCCCTATTGTGTGGGGCCTACCTTGATGTATTTTTTGTATATCCATGCTATTCATCTATTGTTACACCTGATTTTAGGATGCAATCCAAAATTAGAAGAAGATCCAAATCTCAAGTGGACCATACCAATAGAAAGAGTGATGAATAATCATTAAAAGCATTTTGCAGGCCACAAAAGTTTTAGATCAATCTGATCTTTAAATTTTCCCTTCATCCAAACATTCTTAACATTATGAAGACCTTGGATTGCAAATAAATATTACCAGAACCTTACGATTGGCTCTTTGGAATTTTTAATGGTGGGCACTCAATCAGCACTGTTTCCAGTGGTATGGTCCACTTGAGAATTGGATTTTCATAATTTTTGGAATATCATTCTAAGTAGAAACGGATGGACGGCGTGGATATACAAAAAACTATTCATGTGGGCCACACGGTAGGGTTAACACCCACTAAGCTGTTCCCGAGTAACACCTAATTCGCTCCCCATCGGACGACGGATTTCCTGCAAAAGCCTTGCGCAGGAAGTTCCTGCTCTGGAAACTTAAGTGGGGCCACAGTGATGTTTTCTGATAAATCTACCATGTCCATCCGTTTTAGGAGCTCATTTTAGGACATGAGAACAAAAATGAACCGGATCCAAGACTTAAGTGGGCCTCACTAAAGAAAAAGGTGGGTAGGGAAATTACTATCGTTGAATCCTCCCTGGGGTCCACAGTGATATTTATATGACATCCATACCGTTCATAACGTCACTAATACTGGGATGAACTGAAAACACAAATATTAGCCTGATTCGAAACTCCTATGGCCCCACAAATATTTCAACTGTGGATGTTCAATCCTCACGTTTTCGGCCCACTGTGATTCATTTTTGCTCTCATGTCCTAAAATGAGCTCCCAAAACGTATGGACAGGGTGGGTTTATCAGAAAACATCACTATGGGCCCCACCTAGGTTCCCAGCGCAGGAACTTCCTGCGCAAGGCTTTCACAGGAAATCCGCATCCCTCCCCATCCGGTTTGAACGGACGCAGATTGGCTACTGACAGGTTGAGTAGTGAATCTCACTACTGAAGTGATGTCACCATGTTTTGTGGGCCTTAGCACGATGTATGTGTTGTATCCACACCGTCCATCCATTTGGAGAGACAATTTTAGGGCATGACTCAAATAATGAGGAAGATCCAAAGCTCAAGTGGACCCCAACACAAGAAACAGTGAGGACAGTGACATCCACCGTTGAAAACTTCTTATGCCCATCGTGATGTTTATTTGAGATCCAACCTGTTCATAAGTTAACATAGACGTGGAAGAAGGGAAAACACAAATATCAGCTTGATTGAAAACTTATGTGCCCCTAAGAAGTATTCAACAATGGATGTCATTATCCCCACTATCTTCTGTGGTGGGGTCCACTTGAGCTTTGGATCAGCCTCATTCTCCATGTTATACTTTAAAATGATCTCTCCAAATGAATGGACTGTGTGGATACAAAACATACATCATGCTAAGGCCCATGTATCATGGTGACGTAACTTCAGTAGTGAGATTTGCTACTCAACCTGTCAGTAGCTAATATGCATAAATGTGGTTTGGTGTGTCATGCAGCACCACATACTTCCTTTTGGTCAGTAATATCAAGTTTTGTGGGCCCTACCATGATGTATGTGTTATATCCAAACCGTCCATCCATTTGGTGAGATCATTTTATCACATAAGCCCAAAATTGAGGCAGATCCAAAGCTTAAGTGGACCATACCACATAAATCAATGAGATTGGACATCTATCTTCTATAACTTCTTGGGGTTGTAGAAGTTTTCGATCAAGCTAATATTTTTGTTTTCCCTTCATTCAGGGATGTGTGACCTTATAAACAGTATGGATGACAAATAAACATCATAGTGAGCCCTAGGAAGGTTTAAAAAAAAAAAAAAAAAACCAAAATCAAAACCTCACCTTAAGATTAACAGGAAGAAAAGGGAAATTTGAGAACGATTTGGCTTCACTTTTGGAAACTCTTGGTGGGTGATTTTGTCATTTTTAAAAGTTAGTAGGGGTATTTTCGTCACAATTCATAATAAATTTAAAGGCAAATCGCTTACCGCATTCAACGTTAAGTTTTAAGTCAATGTGCGATGACTGAAAAAATCTCACCAAATTTCAGTGATATTTCCAATTAAGTACTTAATTTATTTTAGTTACCAAGCGGTCTGAATTACCAAAATCACTAAAATTAGCAATTTTAAGTGATAAGTCATGAAATTAAGTTTTACCAAACACACCCTAAAAACTTGTTTGGTAATTGTAGCTGAAGTTTGAAAATTAAGTACTGAATCTAAAACAACTTATTTGTTAACAAACGTCTAAAATGATCGAAATCTATTAACTTGACATATTTACCCATATCTCTTGTTTGGAGATGTTATGCATTATGAAGAGTTTTTTTTATTAAATGAAAATAAAATCATTAAGTTAACATCCATTTAATTCAAATAAACTAAAGTACTCAATATAAAATTAAAATATTATTATCCATAAAAACATATAAAAAAATCAATTATTTGCATGTATGAGTATGGTGGCAATTTCTTCTCACATATTTGACATAATAGTTTGTTCAAAGTCTCCGAATACTCCCTCAACTTCAGGCATATCATCATCTGATTCGACATTTATCTCCAAAATAACATTTTCATTATTATAATGTTGGAAGAGTGGATCAGAAATATATTCTTTTCTGATGTAGTTGTGTAGTGACATACATGCAATAACTACGTCTCTTTGCGTCAAGAATGAACATGGTGTCATCCGCTTCAAAATTGCAAAGCGCGCTTTCAACACGCCAAATGCCATTTCGATCACATTTTGTAACTTTGCATGCATATGATTGAAAATCTCCTCTTTACTAGTAGGTCGTCCACCACTACGAAAGTCACCTAACTAGTGCCGAACATTACAGTATGGCCCACATGGATGATATTTTGTATATCCATGCCATTCATTCGTTTCTCCAACCCATTTGAAGACATTGGACAAAAAATTATGCATATCCGATGGATTGTACCACTAAAAACAGTGGTGATTGAGTGCCCCACCATTAGAAATTCCAAATAGCCCATTGTAAGGTTTTAGTAATGTTGTTTTGTAATCCAAGCTATTGATAATGTCAAGAAGATCTGGATGAAGGGAAAAGATAAAGATTAGCTTGATTCAAAACTTTTACGGGCCATAAAAAGTTTTTAATAGTCTTCCATGTCGTTTCAACGGTAGGTGTCATTATCACCACTGCTTCCCTCAGTATGGTCCACTTGAGTCATGAACTTGCCTCATTTTTTGAGATCATGCTGTAAAATGATCTGAGAAGAGATGAACAACATAGATAAAATTCTTACATCACGATGGGCCTCACGGAGTCATACCTAACGTCCAAGCGGTGGAAGGACGCAATCCGCTTCTGCCAGGCGGTGGAGGACGCGGATTAGCTACTGACAAGTTGAGTAGCCATCTCGCTACTGAAGTGACGTCACCAACTTTTGTGGGCCCCACTGTGATGTATGTGTTGTATCCACACCATCCATCTAGTTGGAGAGATCATTTTAGGGCAAGATCCAAAGAATGAGGCAGATCCAAATCTCAAGTGGATCTCACCGAAGAAAATAGTGGGGATTGATCTCCTACCATTAAAAACTTCTTTGAGTCACAGAAGTTTTCGATCAAGCTGATATTTGTGTTTTCCCTTCTTCCATGTCTGTGTGAACTTATGAACAGGTTGGATTTCAAACAAACATTATGGTGAGCCTTAGGAAGGTTTCAACGGTCATGCCACTGTCCCCACTGTGTTATTTGGTGAGGTCCACTTGATCTTTGGATCTACCTCAATCTTTGTCTCATTCCCTAAAATGTTCTCTCCAAACGGATGGACGGTGTAGATACAACACATACATTATGGTGGGGCCCACATAAGTTGGTGACATCACTTCAGTAGCGAGATGGCTACTCAACCTGTCAGTAGCTAATCCGCGTCTGGCAATGGAAGGATGCAATCGGACGCGGATTTCCTACGAAAGCCTTGCGCAGGCTGGGAACCAAGGTGGGGCCCACGGTGATGTTTTTTTTTTTAAATACACCCCCTCCATCCATTTTGGGAGCTCATTTTAGGACATGAGAATAAAAATGAACCGGATAAACTCAAGTGGGCTGAAAACGTGAGGATTGAACATCCACAGTTGAAATATTTGTGGAGCCACAGGAGTTTCGAATCAGGATAATATTTGTGTTTCTAGTTCATTTCAGTAGTAGTGATGTTATGAACGGTATGAATGTCATATAAACATGTAACACCCCGAAATTTCGGCACCCGAGTATGGAGACTCTGATCCCGAGTTCCCGAGTGTTAACTTAATAAAATGCTATTTTATGAATGCCACACATGGAAAATGCGCCCACGTATGTCCTCAATCAGATTTACATTCATTTCATTCACAAATAATCAGAGTAACGCATTTCAATTAGCGAATCATAAGCAAAGCGGAGGTAACTAAATAAAAAATATAGGGCTAACACCCTAGATGTACAATTCAATCGCAGTATAAGCGTATATGAGAATTATAAGAATCGCAATAAAAGTAATAGGAAGGGGAAATGCATCTACCAAAAAGGATGAAGCTAAAAGATTATAAGGCGCCCGTGTGCGCCACCAACTGATCCTATTCCTGGGGTGTCTGCATATGTCAAATGGAAGGCGTCAAACGCCAACATAGTGAAGAAATAACCCCAAGGTTAGACTCGGGATATTTAAATTGTAAACATGTTCATATCAGTGTATTAATCTTAAGCATGTTATCAATTTAATCAAGTTTAGGTAATGTCCACATACAAATCATACATCATCCTAGGCTAGTTGATTAAATGCATAGATGTCATGATTTCGCACACAATGCATGTCCCGGGCAAGCCCTGGCCCGACCAACTGATATCAGAATCCACAGTCCACCTGTCTAGCAGGTCGTAAGTCGTGATTGAGTATGTAGCCCGGATGACACAAAGAAATGACATGAAGTGCTCAAGGTAGCACTGACGCCACATCAGGCAACCAGGCTACACGAGTCCCCCTCAAATGTAATGTCATGTATGCATGATTAATTAAAGTACTTATTAGTCCAATTCATTCAGCAAATTGGTGAAGCCAGAATACCACATCGTATCGTAAGTCTAACCAGGACTATCTGGCTCCCTGTGATGCATCACCAATCATCGCCAGTAACCCCTCGATCCAAGGTTGAGTTATCCTACTATGAAAGCCTGGTTCGACTGTGACTTGCCAGCCACACCCAAATCAAATGGCAGGTCTCATCTTTCAAATATCAAATATGTTTAATTTAATTCAGAGGTGTGGACGTTTCACTCGGAATTAACCCAATGCACGCCCGGGTCGTTCGAATGGTGCACAGGCACGCAAACATCGGCCATGGTCACATTTGTCACAAACGCCATTCGAACAACAATCAGTCACCCCTGTCAATGCTCACTGGTCACTACGGGGAGGCACCACCCCAGCGTAGGCCGACAGCTCAGACACGGTATCCCATACCACCATGCCTGGCTCATGAGACTTAGTGGATCGAGTCGCAGTATGGTTTTAAGTGGACTATTCACAGTGGGAACGATGGTATTCTAGATTTCATATAGTGTGATTCAAGTATGAAATACAAGAATGATTAACTCTGAATGGGGCTTATTCGATAGACCCAAGTGCACGACGACAACCCGACAATGGCCATTGTCAATTGACCGTATCCCGCCTAGTCGATAGAATGAGTCCGTGACTGCCAACCTAGTGGCAGGCAGTACATTGTATCAACGGTTTTCAAAGCTTAATCCAAAGCAACGCATACCTTATTATAATAACAATTTAGGTTATTAAATACCTAATCATAAACATATCTAAGCACCTGGCCCGACCGACTAGCCCGACCGATCCAAAGAACCCGGATGACATAGCCCGGATGACACAAGGCGCCACATACATCCACAAGCATAAATATATTACAATATTGTAAATTTATATCATTCAGGCATTTCATCGAGCATGTTATCAAACAAACAACCATACAGGCATTTCATCGAACATATTATGCACACATTAACAATTAACATATAAACTCAAGCAATCATTAATTATGACTTGTTGAGAGTAAGCTTGAGGGTAGATCTTCACCTTGGAATCGAAATTACTCGATTCGGATGAAGCCTGAGCGATCCAAATACAGTCTAAACGTCGGAAATTGGGGAATACCTCAATTACCTATAATGAATCGTAAATCTAGTGTTAATCAATTAGGATTTAATCTAATTAAATGTTTAATTAGGGTTTAAGGTTTTGGTATCTCGGATTTGAAAAAATCCCAAATCAATTCAACGAATCGGGGCCCAAATTCGGTGCACCGTCGGAATCTCAACGGAGTCGAGCTTGGTTACAGCTCCCATAATAGCGTGCGCCACCCCCAACGACCAATAAAGGTCTAAGTCCTAGTACGGACAAACTCTAGGGTTAGGGTTTCGACAGAAACAAATGGGTTTCTAACCCTAATGACATAAAAAGGAAGAAAATGGAAAGAAGAGATAGAAGAAGAGGTAGAGGAACATCATACCTAGCATAGGTTGGAGAATCCGACCCAAAGCCACCGGATTTTGGCCGGAGAAATGCGAGAACGGAGGTGGAGGCCGGAGATAGCTCGAAAATTCGAGATTTCTAAGGTTGGAGGATGATTTGAGGGAGGAATGAGGAAGAAAAGAGGTTTGAGATGGGAGGAAGAGACCTAGGAGGGCTTAGGAGTTTAGGGGAGAAGAGAGTGGAGGAGAGAAATGAGAATGAGATGGATCGAATGGGGTTTGCAACCCCCATTTTATAACCGACTAGCAACGACCGGTCGGCCGATCCCAGATCCGGTCGGCTTGATCCCGCTGACCATCCATTTTTTCCCCCAATATGAGGCAGCACAACCGGTCGGCAGGCTACCTATCCGGTCGGCCGGTTCACCCTGTCCATCCATTTTTTTCTTCCAAAGGGGCAGCAGCAACCGGTCGGACGGTTGCCTATCCGGTCAGCCGGCTACCTATCCGGTCGACCGGTTGTCAATCCGGTCGGCCGGTTCCCCCTGGTCCATTTTCTTTGAAAATTCAGGGTTTCTCCCCTGCACCTTGAGTTCCCACACAGTGCAGGCTACTTGTCAGCCTTATTTACAAAATAACATTTAAGTAAATGTCATGTTTAATTTATGTTTCCATTTACTTTATGTTATTTATGTAAATAAGGAAGTACCCCCCATTTGGATTCAATAAAAAATACAAAAAATTGAAATCCCAATAATAAAGATTTTGATTTTCCACTCCAACTACAAATCGCAACTTTTTGGCATTTCCAAAACATAACGCCTTTTAAAAGAGAGGGTTTTTGCCAAATCTAAACCGTTCAAAAAATCTGAAATACCAAAAATAGGCTAAAACACCAAGGTCCGGTAAAATATTCATGATAGTCTTGTCAATCTACGAGTGGATTGATAATTCAGGGTTCTTTACTTAATCTCTACAGACAGCGACATACCCGAGTCAACCCAATCGTCGGAAAACTCTTCCAAACCATGTGATCTTCCAACTCCTAAACTAATTTCAGCATTTCTTTGGTAAAAACATTCTTTTATGTCCCCAATACATGTGAACACACGCGCGAGTACGCCCTATAACCGACAAACCGAAAGTAGCGCCCAAAGACTTCTAATTTCCAAGTTAGCGAAAATCCAAGGCGTTACAAAACATCACTATGGACCCCTAGGAGGTTTGTAATTCCCCTACCTACCCTTTCCTTTAGTGAGGCCCACTTGAGTCTTGGATTCAGCTCATTTTTTATTTCATGTCCTAAAATGAGTTCCCAAAACGGATGGACGAGGTGGATTTATCAGAAACATCAGGAACTTCTTATGCAAGGCTTTCGCAGGAAATCCACTGCAATCCAGTTTGTTTTAATGGGTTCTACGATGCGCAGATTTTCTGCTAAATGCAGTTCCACGCCGGATTGCTAGGTGGGCTACTGTGATGTTTATGAGAAATCCACCCTAGGTCATCCATTTTTTCTATATAAATTTAGGACTTTAAACAAAAATGAGGTAGATCCAGAGCTCAAGTGGGCCACAAAGATGAAAAACTGGGGAAAGAGTTTTCTACCGTTGAAATCTTCCTGGCCTCACCTTATTATTTATGGGCCATCCAAACCGTTTATAAGTTCATTCACAGTAGGATGAAATGAAAACACCAAAATCTTATCATGATATGAAACTTTTATGGCCATACAAATATTCCAACGGTAGTTAGTAATCCCCACTATTTCCTCTCGTGTGGCACACTTGAGTTTTGGATATGTCTAATTTTTTGTCCAATGTCCTAATTTTAATTCAAATAATGGATGAACAGTGTGGATAAAACACATATATCATGATGGGGCACACATAGCATTGCCTGGTAGCTTGCTCTTTTTTTAGTGCAGGTTGGCAATCCGCATGGGATCCATAGAAGAGGGTTGAGGCAGGAGACGAATGTCCCTGTTGGGCATACATGATGTATATGTTTCATCCATACCATCCATTCATTTTTCCATATCATTTTGGGGCATAAGATAATTAAAAAAAAAAAAAAAAAAAGAGGCAGACGTAAGGCTCAAGTGGGCCACACTATAAGAAACAGTAGAAATTGGGTGCCTACCATTGAAAACTTCTTAGGGCTGCAGAAGGCTCTGATCAATCTGATATTTGTGTTTTCCCTTCATCCACGTATGTGTGACCTTATGAAGAGGTTAGATGGGAAATAAACCTCATATTAGACCCTAGGAAGGTTTCAACGGTAGTCATTCAATTCCAGCCTATTTCTATGGTGTGGTTCACTTGAGCTTTATATGTGCCTCATTTTGGGCTCATACTCTAGAATGATCTGAAAAAGTTGATGGACTGTGTTAATCTAACGCATAAATCATGATAGGGCTAGAGAAGTTGCACGTGTTAAAAGTTGGGTTATGTATTACGCAATGGTGAGAGAACTCTATGTGGCAATTGTGAGAGGGTAATTTTGGAAGCAAATTTATTTATTTTATAGAAAATTCACGGAGCGCATCTGTATTCACCATTAAATCATACCTCTGTTGCCGAAAAAAATCAATGGATAATCACAGATCGCTTTCTGAATTCGATGTTAACAAACAACACTTATAAAAATTATTTTCTCAATTTCGCATTAAGTAACTATTTTAAGTGTTAACAAACAAGCCCTAAGGCTCACTCTTTTTTTTTTTTTTTTTAAACAAAGTGAGGTACTTAAATGACCATTCTTAAAGTATTTTGCTTACTTTTCAAATTAAAAAAAAAAAAAAAAAAATAGGTAATGACACCTAAATGCATATCTTTTAAGCATTATGCCTATATTTTGAGGTAAAATAGTAAATGGCAGATAAATATCTATCATTTGGGCTTTTTACCACTTTTCAATTTAAAGGCACCTAAATGCTCATTCTTCATGTTTTTACATACTTTTCAAATTAAGAATACAAATAATAGCTAGTAAATGGTTATGCTTGAGCTATTTTGCCACTTTTCTAGTATAAATTCAATGTAAGGGGAAATAAATACCCAAGGCATTTTCTCACTTTGCAAGTTAAAAATCAATATAAATGTATCTAAATGCCTGTGCTTGAGGCATTTAACACTTTTTCGAAAGTTAAAAATCCTGGTACGAGCTCGGAAATGCTTATCCTTAAGTTAGTTTGCCCACTTTAAAACTAAAAATTCAGACAAGACCACCTAAATGCTTGTCTTAGAGATTTGACCATTTCTTTTCAATTAAAAAGTTAAGGCCACCTAAATGAAGATCCTTTAAGCATTTTGCTCACATTTTAATTTACAACTAAAGGTAAAAGCATCCTTAATGCCCATCTTTGAAGTATTTTGCCTACTTGATTTTAAAAATTTTGGATGAGGGTAACTAAATACCCATTCTTGAGGTGTTTTGTCTACTTCTTAAGTTAGAATTCAGGTACGAACACGTAAATGCCTGTTTTCGAGGCTTTTTTTTTTTTTATTCAAGTTAAAAATTCAAGTAAAGATGCTTAAAAACACATCATGGAAGCATTTATCTAGTTTTTAGGTTAAAAATCCAAGTAAATGTGCCTAAACAGGTATCCTTGTTGCATTCACTTACTTCTAAGTTAAAATTGAGTTAAGGATACCTAAATGGCTATCGCCCATTTTTCAAGTTAAAAATCTTGGCAACTTTCTCTTGTTTTCAAAGCGAAGAGCACAATCCACATATCTAGATTAGTCCTTGTACAATAATTAAGTTCTAAAATGAATTCAGTAAAAAATTTGTGCAATAATAAGTTCTGCAAAAGATTCTACCCTTCATCATGGTGCAAGCATTAGTTTGGTATTAGAGACAATCTCCTATTCAAGTCATACACAACCTATATGGGTGATTATAGTTAGCACACATGATTAACCATGGCACACATAGGTAAGTCTTCACATGAACAATATGGGGTGATTTTATTACACCAATTTATTGAATGAGCATCTCCATCTTTGTTGCAATCATAAGAACCCTTGACTAATTATGTATGTGTAATCAATTAATCAGATTGTCATTGTAGAGAATTAACATACACCATGCATGGATGATTGCCCTCTTCAATGATCAATGTGAATGATTGGATAATAATGCAGACGCATGTGCATTAAAACAATCACACAAGAAAGACATTAATGGATGTGGGGCCCATATATTAGGCATTGTTGTAAAGAATGGAACCCACTTGCAATAATGCGATAAAAGGTTTGATCATACCATACCAAAAAAACTTAAATAAGCAAATTGGATTGTAAACTCATCATTTACATGCTTTAGCACATGTTCTTAAACCAGTCATCATCATCATCAAATCAAATCTTACCCATTTTATCACATAAATGACTACACTGATGGAAAGATGTTTTCGAAAAACCTTAGGTTATTTCTTTGATTAGATCTTGAATCCACTCATAAATGGTTGATTAAGTCATCCAATTAGATTGTCACACTCTTGACCACAATAGGGAATATGCGCCCTGTTGTCGGGCCCAACACTTTTATGCATAAATGTGGGACCGACTTGTGTACTACTATCAAGATGATGATGATAATAATAATAATAATAACAAGAGTGGAGTATTTACGTATTTGAGTGGGAAGAGGATGAATGGAATCTTAATCTTAAGCACCTTACACTCGCCCTCTTAGTGATATTCAATTAGAGTAAATTTCTTTAAATATTTTAATGTGTAAGTGAGGAGATGAGGACTTATGTATTTATAAGGGATGAAGGATGAGGGATGAGGGATGAAGGATGGAGCAGTTTAACACATTGCAAGTAATCTCCTTCTACACTTCTTCAGACTTAAAGAATTCATGTCCACCTAAAATACCTTATATATGTAGGAGTATGGATAGTGTCGCCAACCCTTTCGTATTTGTGTCTCGCCTGCTAGCCCAGATGGAACATGCCTAGGCGTTTCAACAGCAGGTCTCAAGCTCGAATGCTAAGTAGACCCACTAACCATGGATGCATATCATGTGACTAACCGTGTGGGTGATTTGCATGATTAACGGAAAAAAAAAACCTTGCTAATTTGAATCAATTACATTTAACATGGGGCACATCAATATGCATATTCAGATCCTAATAATCCAATGGTTAATGGGTATCAATCAACCCCTTGATCATGTAAGACCTACCTAATAAAAACCTTACATTTTGGGCCATAGTAATCACTATCAAATTTTAAAAAGATTTTTTAAATATTTCATAAAATATATTTATCTAAAATCTCATAATAATTATCTACTAAATTTTAAAATCAATACCATTCAATGATATGAGTAATATTTTTCACATCTCTTCTATTTTAATGATGTATGTACCACTAAAAGCAGGACCCCTTAAACTTATGTCACTACCTGCCACTTAAATCATGACAAGCAATAGCCTCCTTTATGTCAACCATTGTCTACAAATAACCCAAATGCTATTAACTCAATCCCACTTTTACTCAAAATAATTGTCTGGTCAAGTTATCATGAGCAATTAAAATGGGAAAAATTCAGCAAAACTCAGTGCCTAAGATTAGTCCTAAAGATATGAGGCGGATCCAAATCTCAGGTGGACCACATCACAAGAAAAGCTGATATTTGTGTTTTCCCTTCATCCAGTCTGTGTGACTTTATCAAAAGTTGGGATGGCAAATAAACATTATAGTGAGCCCTAGGAAGTTTTTAATGGTGGAAATTCAATCAACATTGTTTTCTTGCCCCCCTTCCCCCAGTTGGCTCTGCCTCGTTCTTCTTTTTTTTTTTCCTCATGCCCTAAAATGAGATAGCAAACTTGATGGACAGTGTGAATGAAACACATAACATCATGGTGGGGTCCGCAAAGCTTTGACATCAGCTAGCTAGATGGTGTTGGGGTCACTAGCCAAACCTTGTCCGTCCATCTTGGTGTGGATGCTTTTGAGAGGCCCACCATTTTGTATGTGTTTTACACTGTCTAACTGTTTTTCCAACTCATTTTAGGGCAAGAGCCCAATATTGAAGCACATCCAAAGCTCAAGTGGACCACACCACATTAAACAACCGCGATAATGATGTCCACCATTGAAACTTGCCTAGGCCCGCTGTGACGTTTATTTGCCATTCAATTTGTTTATAAGGCCGCACATACCTGGATGAAGGGAAAATACAAATATGGGCTTGTGACGCAGGGAGGACATGGTAGGTCGATCACCGTCTCCCTAACCAAGAGTTTCTCGAATCCACGAGAAGAAATAAAAGGATAATAAAAAAGGAAATTAATTCCGAATAATGTTTTGATAATTGAATGAATAATAAACGGAATTACAATGCATATAAATAAGAAACTAAACCCTAGGTAAAGTATCAGACTCCAACTCCAACTCAAACTCCTAGAAAACGCAACTTACTATAAATAGTAAACTTACTATTTATAGAAGTCGTTCAATCCTTCTAGAATTCTTGGTTTTCGGCCAAAAATAGAAAGTTATCAAACGGCCTCAACCATGTTGTTCTACTAAATATTCTAAGCACTTTTCATGTTGGGCACTAACTCTAAAGCCCTACAGATCCAAAGTTATGATCGAATTAAAACTTACTATAAATAGTAAACTGAAAATAAACTAGCCTAATGACCGTCAATATGGTCGAATCTCGCGATTCCGGCATGGGCAACCCGACATAGCGGGTTGGTTGACTAAAGTAGCTCGAGCTACCCCAAATTGATATATTATATGTCCTGAAACTCATTCCGGATTGCGAGATACAGCTGGTTTATGATCCTGACGGTCCGGATCACTTTCAATTCCGATCGGTCTTCTCTTGATCCATCTGGGCCATGAAATAATCAGCGACCAGTTCTACATTTCAGCTTGACCCAAAACTTTTGTGGCCTCTAAGAAGTTTTCAACGATAATCATTCGACCCCAGTGTTTCATCTGGTGCAGTGCACTTGAGCTTTGGATGTGCTTCAATGTTGGGATCATTCCGTAAAATGAGCTGGCAAAACTAAGGGACGGAGTGAGTGAAACACATACATCGTGGTGGGTCCAACAAAGTCCGGTACCATAAGGTAAAACTTGCGCTGTAAATGGTCGGGTTTAGGGCAGGTTTAGCCAAAACCAGACCCCCCATTTACTAAATGGGTCTATGTCCAAATTTTTTACCTAGACCATTTTACTAAGTGGGTGGATTTGGGTCGAGTCTGAGTCAACCCCATCAGACCCATCTGGTAGAGGGAGATCCACCCAAACCCATTTATAAATGGGTCGTGTCTAATGGGTCTGGGTTTAGATCTAGTATAAAAGTATTTTTACTAGGTTTAAAGCTGGGTCTTGACGGGTCCGGGCCTGGATGGGTCCCTTGGAACATAAACCAAACCTGCCCATTTACCAAATGGGTACAGGTCAAGCCTAATATAAAGGAAACAAGATCCAGACCCATTTAGCAATTGGGTCTGTTCTTGGACCCAGACTACCATTTAACAAATGGGTGGGATTTGGGTTGGGTCTAAATGGGTTGGGTTTGGGTATCCCTTCAGGTCCGCTGACCCATTTACAGCCCTAGCTAAAACAAACATAGATGAAGTAAAAACATAAATGTCAGCTTCATCCAAAACTTCTATGGCCTCCGAGATGTTTTCAACAGTAGGCGTTCAACCCCCACCGTGTGGTCTTCTTGAGCCTTACATCTGCCTCATATTTCTATTCACATCTTAAAATGACCTGGAAAAATGGATGAACGGCGTGGATGAAACCATACATCACGATGGGCCCCACAGAGCCCCTATCCAATCTCAGAACGGTAAGGAGTAGTACCCAATCCCTGTTCTCATTACATGAGCCTTTTGGATCTGCCTCATTTTTGTGCTTGTACCCTGAAACGATATAGAAAAATAGATGGACAGTGTGGATAAAACCCATACATCATGGTGAGGCCCACAAAGCCCTGTCCAGGCGAAGGCCGTATGCAATCCGCTTCTAAATCCCAAACCAATCCTACAAAACGCAGATTTGGTACTGCTTCCGCGACTATGAAGGGCCGCCATGATGTGTGGGTTTTATCCACACCGTCCTTCTATTTTACCATATCATTTTAGGGTTTAATCATAAAAAAGGAGGCAGATCCAAGGCTCAAGTGGACCACATCACAAGAAGCAGTAATGACAATGAAACCAGTTTCTATGGCCCAACAGTAATGATAACAAAACCGGTTTCCCATGGCCCATAGTGGTGGTTAATTGCCATCCAACCTGCTCATAAGGTCAAATGGACCCAGATGAAATGAAAACACAAATATCAGCTTGATTCAAAACTTCCATGGCCCCAAGGAGTTTTCAACAGTGAGTATTTAATCTCCTCAATGAGGCCCAATAGACCCTCTAGTGGAGACATCATACTTCTAGGTTCGGGCAGGTTGGAGTAGGTGGAAATCTTCATGGCAGTTTCGTTATCAAAATTTGGGCCGAGACACTAGATTGTTGGGTTTGTCTTATTTTAAACATGTATATCGGAATCCCCATCTGGGTGGACTCATTGGTTTGGTTGGAAGTGTATTGTAGTTTGTATAATCCTCATCTAGGCAAACACTACTTATGAAATTGTATACTTTCGAATTTTTAATTTGCCATATATGTCTGAGTTAGTTATTATTGCCTAACTCATGATGTCACTGATTTAAAAAGTTACTCTAATTATTAGTTATATTTGAGAGTTAATTGGTCTACGTGGGCACGTGCGGATTTGCCCACGTGTATCTTTCCTAAGTTAACACTCGAGAAATCGGGAGTACTCAACTCACGATTTTCGAGGCATTATAGATTGTCAGGGATGTCTTCAATCTAGATAGATTGGGGGTCATCGGTCAACCGACATGCTCGGCTCGGTCGATCGAAATTACTCCGGATATGCCGTTTGCTCATTAGACATATTTGGCCAAGTTCGGTCGACCGACGGTCATGTGCTGTTCTGCACAATTTTGCGCGTTTTGTTTTCTATTCCGATTTGTTACTATATAAGTGGGTGTAATTGGGATTAGTGTTGAACACTTGGTTTTTAAATGTGCGAGAGGGTTTTGAGAGAAGAAAAGGCTAGGGTTTTCTCTCTGGGTTGATTTGTAAGTGTTTTACATCTCTTGTACTTTTGTTTTCACAATAATTCGCTTTGTGCCATGGTTTTTTTCTGTAAGGGTTTTTCCACTTAAAATTTATTTGTCTTTAGTGGTTGGATTTGCTTGGTGAAATTGTGATTACTTTATTTGATTTTATTCCGAGTTGCCTTGCGGTCCCTACAATTAATGGGCATGAGAAATGTGGTGACACGCAAACGCTGGTCGGTTTTTTAAACGACAAGCATAAGGGTTCGTGCCTTCACATTAATAACACGTGATGACCTTTGATTGGTCTAATTAGGGCATCGAAAATGGGTATAAACACCACCTTGATGTATCTATTATGTATATGCGCCGTCCATACCTTTTTGGGATCGTTTTAGTGCATCATCCCAAAAAAATGAAGCAGATCCAATTATCAAGTGGAGCATACCATAGAAAACAGTGGTGATTGACCGTTAATGGGCCACAAAGGTCTTGGATGAAGCTTATAATTATTTATTTATTTCCCCTTCATTCAGGCTTATATGACGTTATCAACAAACCGGATGGCAAATAAACATTACATAACATCAAGGTGCACCTAAAAAGTTTTTTTTTTTTACAGTAGTGATAAGTGGATCTGCTTCAATTTTTTGTGATCATTCACATGCACTAAAATGATCCCAAAAAAGGAATGGATGGCATGGATGCATAATAGATACATCAAGGTGGGGCCCAGTAAGGGTTGCACTGTCTTAAGTGAGGCTGCATTCTTACCCAATCTACTCGCCATTGGCCATTTTTAATGGCCATCTTCTCTTCCAATTAATAGAAGAGACGGTTAAAGTTGCCTAACCAATGTAATTCTTTAAGAATTATAAACAATCCATTACGAGTCCTAAGAAATAGATGGTTTAAATGATTAATTGGACCTTTTTTCTAAACGGCCCTACTCTGAGTTGTCAAAGGCTACTAATCGAATGGTTAATATTAATTTGATTGGTGCGATGTTTGCATGGTCACTCATGAAACGTGTGTTTGACCTAATGAACGGTTTAGATCAATTGATCAGTCCAAGTGTCCCAATGCAACTAAGTTCACTAATCACCATGACATATACTTTTGATCTTGACTCTGTAGAGAAGAGAGAAATTATCATTTTTTCTCTAGGTAAATATGAAAAAGATTATCCCAACATTTAGATGGTTTTGATCCACCACTTTTAAATGTCTAGATCGAATGCCATGCATGGCCCATCATTGGATGATCCAGATCGAGTGGGCCATAGTGATGTTTATATAACCAACTTATTTGAAAATCAGTTAGAATGAGCTCTATCTCATCTATGTAAATGACAAAAGTGTCACTTTATGTGGTCGAATGTGACTCTGCCACTTGTTCAGTGCTCTGTGGGCCGCACTACGATGTATGTGTTTTATTCATGCCGTTCATCCATTTTTATATATCATTTTTGGGCTTAATCCCCAAAAATGAAGGGAATCTAAATCTCAGGTAGACCACACCACAGGAAAATGGTAGTGATTAAATGTCCACCATTAAAAACCTTCTTAAGCCCATTGTAATGTTTTTTGGACATTCAACCTGTTGATTAGGCCTTACAGACTGGGATGAAGGGAAGAAAAAAAATCAGCTTTATCCGAAAAAATTTTTGCCCTAAGAAGTTTTTAATGTTGGATGTTCAATCAACACTATTTCATATAAAGTGGTCCACTTGAGATTTGGATTTACCTCATTTTTGGAATTATATCATCTGTAAAAATCAATGGATAGCATGGATGAAACATATGCATCATTTTGGGGTGCACACAGCACCGACGACTACTCATTAGAGTGTGTCAGAGTCACTGGCCAAGCCAAAATTGGATTGCTTACTGAGGTACTGAGTTACTCAATACTGGGGATCCATCACAAATGTATTGATGGAGTATTTCTCTTTAGTGAACTCTCTTAATATTTTTGGGCAATTTCAAGTGACCGATGATGAGGTTGTTAGGCGACCGAAGGGGTGGTCGGGCGATGTCGATCAATTGACAGATTTCACAGATTAGAGCATTTTTGCACAATTTGCTTCTAATTTTGGCTTAAGTACTACTATTTGGGCATTGTTTGATATTGAATTCGGGTGTTATAATAAACTCACGATTGTTGTATAACACATTTACACGTTAGATTTATTGACTAGACTAGGTCCCATGGTTTTTACCTCTATTGCTATGTGTTTTCCAAGTAAAAATTGTTGTGTTGTATTTAGTGATTGTGTTTGTTTATCATGAATAGTTGATGTTGTTTCACACAACTTAAATATTTCATAATTCAGTGAATTGAAGATTACGAGATCTAATAGTTTGTGCATCCTTCCCCAGCATGTATATGATTTATCGACGTTGTCCATCCGTTCTTCTACCTCATTTTAGCAATTGAGATCAAAATTGAAGCATATCCAAAGCCCGAGGGGACTATACTATACGAAACAGCAGGAATAATGAAGCTGATTCAAAACTGAAGCAGTTTCTCCCAGTAGGCCAATACATGATCTCAAAAATGAAGCATGTCCAAAGTTTAAATGGACAGTGATGTGGAAAAAGTCGGGATGAGAAACCACGGTCAATATTTGTATTTTCAGTTCATCTCAGTTACAATGATCTTATGAACAGTTTGGATGGTGGTATGTTTTCAATGGTGGGCATTTCTGTTCCTGCTGCTTCCTATAGTATGGGATCATCTACTAATATCGGTTGGAGAAATTGATGGATGGAGTGGATTTCTCATAAACATCTCAGCTGGCCCACGTAGCTCCCATATGCAGGGGCACATAGCAGGAAAGGGTGGGGATTGAACGCCTGCCATTGAAAGCTTTATGAGGGCACAAAAGTTTTGGATTAAGCTGATATTTGTGTTTTCCCTTCATCAAGTTCTTTCTGACCTCATAAACAGGTTGGATGGCAAATAAACACTATACATTTGGGCCTGTGAAGTTTTTAATGGTGGGCATTCAATCACCACTGTTTCCTGCAGTGTGGTCCACCTGAGATTTGGATCTGCCTCAGTTTGGGGTTCATGCCCTAAAACGAGCTAGATAAATGGATGGATGGCATGGATAAAACACATACATCATGGTGGGGCCCACACATCACCGAGACGGGATCACTACCGAATCCGAGTCCAAACTGAAAAAGCGTAACAGTGTCACGGATCCTTGCCGCACACTGGGCCCACATGGCGAGTAGCTTGACGATCAGAACCATCCATGTTTTGGAATTTATGCTATATGCACCACCATTAAGAAAAAATTCAATGGCGTCCATTCAACTCTAAAGATCAACGGCTAGGATCACAGAGAACCAATTACTAGCCTCAGGAGGCAGCCATTTTTTGTACATCCATATTGCAGCGAGCAGCAGCTGTAGTTGACTGACGCTACCTCTGCCTCCCTGACGCCCACCTATAGCACTATCACACAGTGCCAATGAACAGCGTTGCTCCTCTGTTTCGAGAGCGGATCAGGTGAGACCCCGGCCTCACCCAAGACGGTGCGGCCCTTACCATGGGTTACCGTGGGGCCCAACTTGATGTGTGTATTAAGCATCCACGCCGTCCATTCATTTCTACAGATCATTTTATCATTTTATGGCACTATCCTAAAAATGAAACAGATCCAATTATCAGGTGGACCGTAACATAAGAAAAAAGTGTTTATTGACCATTAATGGTCCACAAAAGTTTTGGATCAAGCTGATATTTGTTTTGTACCGTTATCCAGGCTTATGTGATCTTATCAACAGATTGGATGGTAAAGAAACACTACGAAAACTTTAAGATGTGCCCTAATAATTTTTTAGTGGTAGGAAGTCAATCACCATTGTTTCTTATGGTATGGTCCATATGATAATTAGATCTGCCTAATTTTTCTAATAATGCCTTAAATTGATATGGAAAAATGGATGGACGACGTGGATACATAATATAAACATCAAGGTGGGCCCACGGTAATCCAACGGTAAGGGCCGCACCATCTTGGGTGAGCATGAACGGACTGAGCCAGATGAGAGAGTGAAAAGAGACAAGAGAAGTGGTAAGAACGTTCGGCCAGAGATATGGGTCAGAAAGGTACTCAACTCACCAGCCGCGAATAGGAATGATCATAACAATTAGAGCTGGGCACAAACCAAGCCAGCTCGAAAGCTCGGCTCGGATTGGTTTGAAAAAGCTTGGCTTGAACTGGTTCGAAGAGAAGTTCAAACCAAACCAAGCCTTAGAGTCAAGCTTGTTTGAAAAAACAGATTAAGCTCAAACTAGGGCAGTATTGACTCGGCTCAGCTTAAAGTTTGGTTTGATTCGGTTGATTCAGGTAGATCGTAAGCACATTGTTTCTTATGGTGTGATCCACTTGAGCTTTTTATATGATTCCATTTTGGGATCATGTCCTAAAATGATATGTAAAAATGGATGGACAACGTGGATAATACATATGCATAATGAAATGGATAATGCATAATACATATACATGAATGCATACTGTTTATTTGCACTCGTAAAATTATGCTTGTGTACTTGTTTGGAAAACGCTATTACATGTTTATTTTAAAGTTGCACTCCTCCTTTGGAAGATGTTAAACATCGCATAAAAAAATGTTTTTATATTTTTTTTCTAACTTTTTAAATTCTTTTCTATTTAAAAAAAAAAAAAAAAAAAAAAACAGCCACCTGTTTGAACTCGACCCGACCTGGTTCAAAATTTTTGACCAAACTGATCCCGGCTCGAACCAGATTTTTCTAGAGCAAACCAAACTTAGGCCACATGGGTCGGCCCGAAGCCCAAATTGATATAATCTGCAAACTTAGGTGGCATAAGAACAAGCCAAACCAAACTAGGGCTAACTCGGGTCGGCCCAGATCGTTGTCCACCTCTAATAACTGCCGGAAATTCTTGCTATTCCAGAGTGCAATCCAAATATATTTGAGGGCTCTCACTCAAGTTCAGTAGCTCTCGGTCTCCACTAACTTTCCCTGATGACAGATTACCGATATGGTTTGAATGAAGAGTAGGGGGTATAGTTGGGGACATTCGATCATCTCTTTTGTATAAGAAGAGTATTTTATTTCCCCTTCCTCCCTGCCTCTTCAGAACCACTCAATTCCAAGTTTCACACATTCCGTACAATCTTCTCCTTCTTATCTCTAATCTTGCTTTTTTTTTTTCCTTTTTTTTATAAGTCATCATAAAATCCCTTAAAGAAATCATTAAAATCTTGTACATGTGGAAAATGGATGCCTAACCCCTTCCCTTTTCCATAACCGATACCCTTACCCTGAGTCAACGGTGCAAATTAGTGTAGGAGTCACTTCAGGCGAGGGGTTCCTCGTCCTTTTCATCATTTTCCATTTCTATGGCCCCTAGCTAACTAACTGTAGAGATCAAAACTATTTTCCTGGCTAGTGACTACTCTATATGGACCATCGACCATCCTTACAGCCCTAAAAAAGGCATTGCACGACCTAGGTAGCCGAATCTGCCTTAATCAAATCATATACACCTTTGTGTGCTAAATTTAAAAATTGTGACGGCCGCACGTGCACACCTATTCCTTTCTCGCCTCGCACTAGGATGAAAGGAACCAATGGCGTTGTGCTTATGTGTCGGGAGGGCATTCACACCTCTAAACACTGATTTTTGGGTAATGGCTAATCACGGATGGAAGCAAGAAATGGACGATTTCAATCTCATATATGTATGCCACATGTTCAAAATGACATTGATGTTAGGCAAGGGGACCCGCTTTTCCCTTTCCTCTTCACCATTGTCATGGAAATGTTCTCAACCATGTTGGAAAAATGTTATGCCAACGGTTTAATCCATAACCCCTTCAAGGCTGGGAACATTTCTATTTCCTGCCTTCTATTTGCAGATGATCTTATGATTTTTTTCCAACATGGACCCTTATTTTGCTTACAATTTATGTAACTTTTTTTTAGAACTTTTATGATAACTCTGGGCTTCAAGTAAATATTCAAAAGAGTGTGCCTATTTAATCCGGCGCTTGCTTCTGCAAGTATGAAATCAAAACTATACTTGGAATTGACGTAGGAAGTCTGCCTATCAGATACTTGGGAGTCCTATTATTTTCCATCAGGCTACATATTTCTGACTGTCAACAGTTGATTGATAGCCTTAATAGAAAGCTTGGTGGATGGACCATGTCCCTCTTCTCATTTGCTAGTAGACTTAAGCTTGTAAATTTTACCCTTTTTGGCCTCCACATTTTTTGGTCACATGCATTCTTATTGCCTAAAACATGTTTTGATCTTATTGCTAAACGCATAAAGATTTTTTTTGTGGAACTTCAAGCCTCGTCATACTATTAGTTGGGATTAGATTTGTAGACCCAAATCGGATGGCAGCCTTGGTATAACCCACTTGGAAGCTTCTGCCAAGGCATGCCTGTTGAAGCAATTTTAGAAAATTATTTGCAAAGAAGACAACTCGTAGGTTAAGTGGGTCCATGAGAAATATATTGGTGCAACTTCTATTTGGAATGTCCAAATTCCTCCCAATGCCTCCTTGGTTTGGTGCAACATTCTTAGTGTTTGTGACATTACTAAGGCCCACACAAGGTTTCTGGTGGACAACCGGTAATCAACGGATTTCTAGTTTGACCTGTGGCTCGAGAATTATAGCCTTTTTCATCACCTGGGTCTTACTACTATTCACGATCTAGGTCTAGGTACTAACTTCCATGTTAGTACCCTAATTCATGATATTGAGTGGCAATTCCCCTACCCAAGTAACTCCACGCTGGCTAACCTCTTCTAAGAGATTAAGTAGCATCAAATTATCCCGATCAATGATGAAATTATTTGAAGCCTCTCCCCCAAATGGTGACCTTACCTATGCTTCAGCTTTAAAAGCATACAAGTCTAAAAAGCACCCATCCTCCTTGGTGTGATCTCTTATGGTTCATGGGATCTAGGCAGACCATTACCGCTTGGATGGCTTTTCTTGTGAAGCTCAAAACCAAAGACTTACTCCAGTCCCTCAACATTATTGATGATATTGCTTGTGTCAGAATAACTTAGAAGCCATTAATCACTTATTCCTTTTCTTGTAGGTACACTGAATGGATTTGGAGTAATTTGCACTCCAAACTTTCTATCTCCTATATTTATCACCCCACTATCCATGAATCAATTGCATATCTTGTGAAAAATGCAACAGATCTCATTTCCTTCCTCCTCACCAAGCTTGCTTTTCCAGCCCTTGTGGGGAATATTTGGAGAGAAAGAAATAATCACATATTCAATCACAAATTTTTTTTCAAAAAAGTTGATTTTTAGAAATATCGTTTGAGAGATGAGAGCTAGGGCTCTTTTTCATTTTGGTCCTTCTATAGCTGCCAAGGCCCCTAGCATTGTCTCTGCCGCTTGGAACTTTCCTACTTCCCTATTCGTTATTCGACCTCCTCTTCGCCATCCTACTCGGCGTTCCAAACAGGACCCTAGGTGGACTTTAGCTTGCGCTGAATCTCACCTACTAGGGTCGGGCTTTTCTACTACTCTCCCAATCCTAATCCAGTTTGGGGAATTGTCTCCAAATATAACACTTAAGGGACAATGGACAGATGCTTACAGCCGTTAAACACTGCCTTACCTATTCTGTCCATTGATCATCTTGTAAGATCTAGCATTTTGGTGGGCAACCAACAAAGCTCTCGAGCTATTGAAGACCCGTCAACCTCATCTTGGGAGATGCGATTATTCGCCAAGAGGTTGCACTGCTTTGCCACTATAAACAACCACCGCATTTGGATCACTCCAAATCACATCAAAACAACTCTTTCTACTTTGAACGACAGTCTCTTTCGTTTGCCCACCTGATTCATCATTGGGATTGAAATAGAAAATATGTTGTAATGCCTAGCCCGAGTTGTGGGTGCCCCTATTGTTTTTTCTCTCTTCTTCCCCCTTTCTTTTTCTTCTTCCTTCCATTTCTTCCTTGTGCTCATGATGTGGGTCGCTTTTTTTTTTTTTTGTACATTTCTTCCCCGCTTGTTGTTTTCTTTTTCGGGCTTTGCCCTATATAAGTAATAAGAGAGTCTTTTTTGCTTGCTTTTTTAAAAAATGACATTGATGCATGGAAAGCAATGCAACTCATAGGCCGTTTAAAAAAAAGATGACCAGAAATTTTATGCACAATCCAACCCTAGCTAGTGTTAAAGCTCTATGAGCCCTACCATGATGTATGTTTTTTTTTTAATTCATGCCGTACACACATTTTTCCAGCTCATTTTAGGGTATGAGCCAAACAATGAGGCAGATCCAATTCTCAGGTGGACCACACCAGAGGAAACAGTGGGCATTAGATGCTTACCGTTGAAAACTTTTTAAGGGCCGCAAAAGTTTTGGATCAAGGTGATACTCATGTTTTCCCTTCATCCAGGTCTGTGTGACCTTATCAACAGGTTAGATGGCAAATGAACATTACAGTGGGCTCTAAGAAGTTTTTAATGGTGGACATTGAATCAATACTGTTTTCTGGTGTGGTCCGACTGAGATTTGTTTCTGCCTAGTTTTTGGTCTCATATCCTAAAATGATCGGAGGAAATGGACGGACGGCATGGATGAAACACATACATCATGGTGGGTCCATAGAGCATCGACCACTAGCCATTGCCTAGTGGCCCGGCAGGGTCACTAGCCAATCCGCGGGGAGCGGATTAGGTGTTACCGTGGGGCCACCTTGGTGATTATTTGTACATCCACGCCGTCCATCCGTTTCTTCAGCCCATTTTAGGGTAAACACCTAAAATTATTCAGATCCAAATTTCAGGTGGACCACACCACAGGAAACAGTGGGGATTGAGTGCCTCACCATTAAAAATACGAAAGGTACCACTGGAAGATTTTCATAACGTTTATTTGAAATCCAAGCTGTGGATAATGTCAAGAAGATCTAGATGAAGGCAAAATACAAAGATCATATTTAGCCAAAACTTATGTGGACCTTCACAACTTTTTAATGATCATACATCACTTTTTGTAGTGGAATGGTCCACCTGAGATTTTGATCTTCATAAGGTTTGGGTTCACGACCTAAAATGACATGTAAAAACCAATAGACGGCATGGATATAAAAAAAATACAACAAGGTGGGCCCCACAGAGTAAGGCTAACACCTACTAAGGTGTTATCCGGGTGACAGCTAATCCGCTCCCAATCCGTGGCCAAAATTTACGGGCTATCATGCGAAAAATTGTACTAATCAGAATCCAATCCTTCATTAATTTGGGCGCGAATTAGGAGAGACACCATCATCCAAGACGGTGCAGCCCTTACTGTGGGCCCACCTTGATGTATTTATTTTGTATCCACGCTGTCCAACAATTTTTTTTTTTTTTTTATCATTTTAGTGCATGATCCAAAAAATGAGGCAGATCTAATTATCAGGTGAACCATATCATAGCAAACAGTGGTGATTGACCGTTAATGGGCCACAGAGGTTTTTGGACCAGCTTATATTTGCCTTTTCCCTTCATTCATGTTTATGTGACCTTATCAACGGATCGGATGACAAATAAACACTACGGGAACATCTTATTGGTAGGGTGTTCATTCACCACTGTTTCCTAGGGTATGGTCCACCTGAGATTTGGATCTTCTTCATTTTTGGGATCATGCCCTAAAATAATCTGGGAAGCGGATGGACAGCATGGATATAGAATAGATACATCAAGGTGGGCTCACAGTAATGGATGCAGCATCTTTTTTGACGGCCATCTTTTTTCCAATCAATAGATGAATGGTTTAGATCAATTGATGACTTTGTAGAGATGAGAGAATACCAAAAAGATCATTCCAACGTTTAGATGGTTTTGATCCAATATTTTTAATAAAGTATAGATCGAATGCCATGCATGGCCCATCATTGGATGGTCCAGATCAAGTGGGCCATAGCGAGGTTTACATAACCAAGTTATTTGAAAATCAGTTAGGATGAAATCTCTCTCATCTATGTAAAGGACAAAGTGGCACTTTATGTGTTCAATGGTGGAGTTTTAATGCTCGACTATTCTCTTTACCATTTCAGAATGTGTGGGCCCCAGTGGATGGCGACGGATACGCGGATTGCCTTAAATGGAATTGCGTAGGTGGCTTTTACTGGCTATTTTTTATTAAAAGTCTAATTTTTCGTACGGTTGATCTTTCGGACGCGACTTAGGTGAGACCCCGAACCAGCTAGCTGTGGGTGGGACCCTGATCATAGGAGCCCACCTCTACGCATGAATTGTATATCCATGCCGTTCATCTGCTTTTCCAGCTTATTTTATGCCATGTTACTAAAAACGAAACGGATAAAAATTTTGTATGGACCACACCTAAAGAAACATTAGTTAATGATCATTAAAAACCTTTTGCGGGCCAAAAAGTTCTCAATTAACCCATATTTGTTTTTTACTTACATCCCTTTCAACGTGACCTTATCAACCGATTTGATGGCCAATAAACATTACGGTGGACTCTAGGAAATTTCTAATGGTAGGTGTTCAGTGAGCACCGTATCCTATGGTGCGGTCCATCTAAAATTTACATCTGCTTCATTTTTTAGGACTGCATTCTAATTTAATCTGAAGAAACAAATGGATGATATGGATATATAACAAATACATCTAAGTGGGCCTTAGGTTCAGGGTCCCACCCACATCACTGGTTCGAGGTCTTACAGAAGTCACGCCCATCTCTTTTAACCTCTTGACAAGAAATTGAAAATTTTAGAGACGAGAATGCACCTCTAATAAAATTTCAATTTCTCGTTAGAAGCCCGAAAAGATGAACCAGATTAGAAATTAAACTTTTAGTGAAAATAGCCGCAACTGAGGGTTATTGGAGTACAAATCCCATTGCGTAGTGGGTAACTCGGTGCGCCAGCCACTAGCCAGTGGTCGGTGCTCCGTGGGACCCACTATTATGTGTGTGTTTTATCCCTGCCGTCTGTCCATCTTTACGTATTATTTTAGGAATTAATACAAAAAATGAAAGGGATCTAAATCTCAGGTAGACCACACCACAGGATAATAGTAGTGATTAAATGTCCACCATTAAAAACCCTCTTAGGGCCCGCTGTAATGTTTATTTGACATCCAACCTGTTGATTCGATAATAGAAACCTGGATGAAGGGAAGAAAAATATCAGATTGATCCAAAACTTTTGTGGGCCCAAGAAGTTTTCAATGTTGGATGTTCAATCAACACTGTTTCCTGTGATGTGGTCCACTTGAGATTTGGATTTTACTAATTTTTTTTAATATATCACAAAATTTTCTTTAAAAACGTACGAACGGCGTGGATGAAACACATACATCATGGTGGGTCCTAGGAGGGTTTTTTTTACTGTGGACATCATATCCCCACTGTTTCCTGGTCCATTTGAGCTTTGGATATGTTTCAATTTTGGTATAAACCCCTCAAATTAGATGAAAAAGGGGATGGACAGCGTGGATAAGCCACATACATCCATGGTGGGCCAAACAGAGTTTACTCCGGATAAAGCTTACGAGGCGCGGATTTCTGCCTTGCGCAGGAATTTCCTGCACTGGGAACCACGGTGGGGCCCACAGTGATGTTTATTAATAAATCCACCCCGTCCATCCGTTTTGGGAGATCATTTTAGGACATGAATGAAAAATGAACCTGATTCAAGACTCAAGTGGGCCTCACTAAAGGAAAAGGTGGGTAGGTAAATTACTACCGTTGAAACATCCCTGGGTCCACAGTGATGTTTATATGACATCCATACCGTTCATAACGTCACTAGTACTGGGATGAACTTGAAAAACAAATATTATCCTGATTCGAAACTCCCGTGGCTCCACAAATATTTCAACTGTGGACGTTCAAATCTCACGTTTTCCGCCCACTTGAGTATTGGATCCGGTTCATTTTTTGTTTCTTAGCCTAAAATGATCTCCCAAAACGGATGGACGGTGTGGATTTATCAAAAAAAATCACTGTGGGCCCACCTTGGTTCCCAGCGCAGGAAATTCCTGCGCAAGGCTTTTGCAGGAAATCCGCGCCCTTAAGCTTACTGGGTTACCCAGTACGTAATCCAATTTCGGATTGCCTACTGACGCTGTCAGTAGCCAGTTTCTACTGCACGGTGCTCTATGTACCCACCATGATGTATTTATTTCATCCCCTCCGTGCATCCATTTTTTAAAATCATTTTGAGATACGAGAAAAAAAGGCTCGTGTCAAAATCTTATGTTGACCACACCGCAGTAAACAACGATGATAATGGTGGGCATTCCATCATCACTCTTTTCTTGTGTTGTGGTCCATTTGAGATTTTTTTTTCTGCCTATTTTTTCTTAAAATGATCTCTAAAAATATACGGACGGCTTGGATGAAAACTATATATCATGGTGGGTCCCACAGAGCATTGTACAGCAGCCAGCTCGACACTGGCAGCGTCAACACGCAATCCTTGCCCCTGACACACGCTGGAGGCTCAGTCGCGACTGATGGAGAACGAAGTATCGTACAAAAATCCGTCTCCCTCTCAAAAACGAAGAAGGAAATCTCTCTGACGCTCTCGCTCCCTCCCCCTCTCTCTCCCTCCCTCTCTCAGGTAACAGAAAACTAGGGTTTGGGATTTACATTGTCTGACGTTGTCTTTTCATTTGGAGAATACATTCATCTGAATTCTCATTATCTGATTTTCGGACATTTTTCTGTTTGAATTCATGGTTAGATTTTTTTTTTTTTTTTGAATTTTTGGAAATTTCCCGGCATTTTATTACTGCAGTAGGGTTTTTACATTTTCATTGTTACCCTCGTCCAGCAACTGCACTGGTGGGGCCCATGATTTTGTGATTCAGGACGTTCATCGGGTGGGGCCACTGTCCTAGATGGGGCATGTCTCGAGAAATGACCTTAGTTGCACGGTCGGCCTTTCGTTACTGGTGATATCTGTACCATTGGCTGATCTATCCATTCTCATGTTGCTGATACGATGGTTAGGATGGTAAGATGGTTAGTAGCACTGCCTGTCCTTTGTGGGGCCCACCAGATTGACGGTCTGTATCGCTAGTTTTGCTTGTTCATGGGGTGCGTCGCTGTCCCAGATGGGACATGCCCTGAGAATGACCTTAGTTGCATAGCTGATGCTTTGCGTCCATAAAAATGTTGCCGACACAACGGTTAGGATGGTAAGACGGTCAGTACCACTGCCTGTCCATTGCGGGACCCACCTGATGGACTGTCTGCATCTCTTAAATGTGGTCCAATCTCTACTCTTTTGGTTGTTCATTGGGTGGGACCACTGTACCAGTGAGACATGCCCTGAGAAGGACCTTAGTTGTTGGTGAAATCTGCATCATTGGCTCATCAGTCCATTAGCATGTTGCCGGCTTGATGTTTAGGCTGGCAAGATGGTTAGCACCACTGCCTGTCCATTGTGGGCCCTGCCAGTTGAACAGTCTGTATATGCTAAACTGTGGGTCCAGTCTCTACTGTTTTGCTTGGCTGAGCATCATACAGAACCTCTTCATTGTGTAGGCTTTGAATGTTTAGCTTGTTTGGGAAATGGTTGTGTGTGCAAAGTGTGCATTGAGAGTCAGCGCTCATGTTTGTTCTATCGTTCAGTGACAGTGGGTGGGAATCCAGAAATGTATTTCAAAACAGGGGTTTGAAAATCCAATTTCAAAATATTTTCTGGATTCCTGCAAATTGTCACTGGATGGTATATGATGTGCACCAAGACTCTGTGAACACTCTGTGCAGCAAAGTCGGTCTCTCCCAATTAGGAGCATGTGCGTATACCAGCATCGGTGGACTGGACAATGTCTCACTCTGTCCCATGCCAGTAAGTAGGAATCTGGCGCACATTTTTAATCTCCGTTTCGAAATACATTTCCGGATTCCCAGCCACTGTCATTGGACAACTGGAGAAATGTGTGCATTGGGTGTTGATGCACACCATGTTTGTACAGTCTTTTCCCAATTTGCTCGTGTTAGAATTATTTGGTACTTAGGGTCAGTTTGGACGCAATTCTTGAAAAGGAGGTTTCTGAAAAAGGAGGGTTTTGAAGCCTGCTTGTTCGGGTGATTGGTTTTTGCTGAGTCCACGTTTTGGCACCTATCTTGTCTAGCAAGATGAGACGGAAGTTTGCAAAGCCTGCTTGTTCAGTTGTTCGGGCGATTGGTTTTTGCCAAGTCAACGTTTTAGCACCTATCTTGTCTGGCAAGATGAGATGGAAGTTTGCAAAGTGCATCCAACCACACAACATAAATTGCTGTTTGGATTAAACAGCACGTGGCTTCAAACGCCTTCTTGGGGGTGCATCTGAATGAGCCATTATGTTCAGTTAATATGCATGTTAGTAGGGACTGAATCTAGTGCCCCTCAATGCATGGGCGGTACAGTTCCTCTTTCATGCCATTGCTTGACATGTGGCTGATCAAAACTGCTCATTTGATAGGTCAACAGTGAATGTGAGAAAAGGGAGAGAGTTGAAGAGCTCCTCTCTCTTAGCATCTTATTTATAATAAAGCTCAACCACAGAGATGAGTACGGTTGGTAGAAAAGATAAAGACTACATGAAATAAGAACAAAGAGTTTGGTGCTCCACAGGAGCAACAAAGCCAATGTAAACCATGTGTCATTTCCAACAAATTGGAATCCTATTTACGTATGGTGCATTTTTCTTTTCTTGACTGCATGAGGACCCTCTGATTTTGATGCAATGCTTCTGTTAATGTCATCAAGCAGACTTCCATTTTTTTTTATTTTAATTTTATTTTTAATTTTTTTATTTATCAATCCACAAGGGTGGTTCCTCACTCATGCCTGGGTGGTAAACTGACAAGATTTTCAACACGAGGTCACGGCTTCGAGTACCCACTGTGGTGTGAGTGCGTGAGTGTGTGTGGGGCTGTGAGTGCGTGGGTAAAAAAAAAAAATAAATTCTAGGGTCCAAATTTTGGCCCTATTAGTATTATAATTTTTTTCCCCTCCTGATGTTGAATTTTCTTTTTGAAATTCAGTATCACAGAACATGAAATTGCTGTCAGATTTGTTTCCTGTCTATTTTGCATCCTTAATCTCTCAAATCTAGATATTTGTGAATACATAGCATTTGTTTCATATCCATGATACTTAAATATTTAGTAGCAAAACTGTATTCATGTTGTATCCAATCCATGCCATGCCCTTGCCATATCTGGGCACAATATTGCTTCTAATAGCTGTATTTTTTCCTTAAATCTTTGACCCACAGAGTGGTTTCTGTTTCCTTTTTTTTTTCTTTTCAATTTTTTTTTTGTCTTGCCCTTGCATATGGTTTTGATTTGGTTTGGTTTGGTTTGTTGGATAATTTCAGTCCATGTTATGATTTCTTCATTTCTTTTCTTTCTTTCTTTCTTTCTTTCTTTCTTTTTTTTTTTTTAATTTTTTTTTTTGTAGGGCATTCGTAGAATTGGGTAGATGAATTATGGCTTCTTCAGATGATGAGGAAGAGGTTGTTCTGCAATCTGTGACAAATTACCACTTTGTAGATGATAAAGATGAACCCATCTCATTCTCTGTTTTGCCAATGCAATGGGGTGAGGGGACAATCTTAGATGGGACAAAAAAGCCGATATTCCTTTGTGGTATTGCTGACGATGGGCTCCAAAAAATCTACAAACAGGTCACTGCATGGAAACTAGACCTATCAGATGAACGTCCTGAGATTTCTGTTCTTTCGAAGGAAAACTATTGGATAAAGCTTCAGAAGTCAAGGAAGAGCTTCGAGGATACAATCAGGACAATCCTAATCACTGTCCACTGCATTCATTTTGCTAAGAAGAATAGACAAGCATCAGACGCAACCGTCTGGGAACACTTGAGGAAAATTTTCAGGTTTGGCAATCAATGTTATTATCATATCATTATCATTAGCAATTCACCACCACCAGTACCACAGCCTTTCTCCCAGCCATTGGGGGCTGGCTTTAAAATCATATAATGCCAAAAGTTTTATGATTGGTTGTCCATTGGACATCAACCTTCCTCTTTTACCTGGGCTTTTCAGCTGGTAAGGGCAGATGCTTGCTAGAATGTAGATAAATGCATACTGCTTAAGAAAAGGCTTACTTGGGCACCCTAGGAGGATGGTTTAATAGAAAAAAAATACATATAAAATAAAATTCTACTTCTTGGTTGACCAATATCAGGCAATATATTTGTTTAAATTGAAGTGAGCCAAAAAAGACAAATGCTGGATCCCCAAAGTTATTTACGAGTTTATAAGAGCGGTGCTCAAATTTCAGTGACAGAATGGCAAAACACACCCCATGGTAACAACAAGGACAACAATAACAAAGATTCCAGTAATGCCAGCTTGCTGGAGAAGGTTGAGTCCAGATAGCTTCCCATGAAAATTAGTTGACAAGCAAAGCTCGAGGATAAGGTGTACTTGGACCTTAAATAAACTGCACCAAATCATGTGGAGAATCATCTATTCTTATCAACTGTTCTCAGTTTTATGTTTGTCAGATTGCTAGTCTTATGGATTTCTTTATAACTTGCAGCTTATATGAGGTCAGACCCTCTGGTAATGATCTGTTGTATCACCTTCCTCTTATTAGAGCGTTGGTTAAAAGAGATGAAGCACTTGCGAAATTGAGGGTTTGTATGCTTCTTTCCTTGAACTCATCTGATTCTTAATGTGTCAACTACCATCTTTTTATTCTTTGATGTGCCCCAAATTATTGGTTGGTGTTGAACTATTTTTTTTGGACATGTTTTTGACCATTCATTTTTTATAGTCAATAGAGATCATAGTAGAATAGGAAATCATGGCAGTGCAGCTCCCTTGATTTCTGCCCCCTTGCTCAAGTTGCAGGGAGGACTGAATGAATCTTGGCAAGACATTTAAAAATCCTTTTTTAACACTGGAGTAAGATATTTTATTGTGGAGTGCTGAGGTTAAAAAAAAAAAAAAAAAGGAAGAAGAAGAAGAAGAAGAAGAAGAAAAGGAAGGAAAAATAAAAATAAAAAAGGAAGTCTATAAATATTTCATCGATCATTAGCATAGAGAAGTCTGCCACTCAACCAAAGATCTGCAGTTGAAACTAGCTCTGACTTTTGCTGCCCAAATGGGGAGCTGAAGAAGTGCCATGTCTGGTTAAAGAATGAGAAGATGATTGAGAACTTGCCGTCAATTTGCTTATGTGGCATTGAAAACTGGCACATTCGTGGTAACTCTGTAGTTTGTGGCAACTCTGTAGGATGGTACCTTCGGTCTTTGTTCTTCTTGTGGAGAATGTCAAACTGCAATTGCATACTTTTCTTTCAAGGTGTTGTATGCATTGTGGAGAGCGAATTATTGTTTAATAAAGTCAATTACTGAAATGCAAAAGCATCCTTTTCAAGAAGACACATAAAAAATTAATTGGAAATTTATAAACACAAAAACTTTTTTCAAAGTTCTTTATCCAAAATCTACTCTTCCATTGGAGATTTTCCAAAACAGTCTTCTTTGGGGTATATTCCATAATCACTTTGCTATCACCTCTACCCCACTCTCCCTTGAACTTTTGCATCTTTTGACGAGTTTTTCCTCTATTGTGCTTCCATGTACGAGTACAACACCTACATGATGTGTTGGGCTTTATTCCCAACAACATTTTATGTACAGTTGACATCTTACCCGTTGAAAAGGTTGGTCTCATCAAGAAGATCACCTGGCCCAAAATCAGTCTGTTCTACTCTTCAGGTGACTTAGCCAATGAATAGACCCAACATACCTGCTTGGCCTCATAACAGATTAGAGATACCCTAAATAACACTTGGATTGGAATATATCAACCATTTGATCTTTTAACTCTTTTTCCTTGAATATGGTCTGTCTTCTTAACCATTGCTTTGTGGCCATAGATTTGCATTTTAGGATTTTCCAATTATGATGATCTTAGGCAGCAATTTTAGGCAGCCATCATACGTGGTGTGTCTCTCTAGATAAGTGGTTTGGATTAGCGAATATGACCTCATAAAGTTGTCAATATTGATATTGATGACTTTGGATATGGATGCATGTATGGATATCATGGAAAAAATCACAGATGCCAGGTAAAAATATTGTTATTTGAGGGAAACATTGGAAAAAGGTGGAATGTTTTTTAGTAACCTTTAGGGCCCATTTGGTTGCAGAATCCAGGTTCTAGATAAAAACTAGATTCCACTGTTGGAATCCAAAATTGAAGAAACTAGACAGGAAACCAGGTTCGATATAGAACTTGCTGTTTGGTTGAAAATTGTGTAATCCAAATTATGTTCCAACCGTTGCTTGTGGCATGGCCCACTTGGGCTTCGGATCTGCCAGAGAACCTGACCCCTCATCTATTGTAGTCCCGCAAGACAGATGGCCGGGTTGGATGGCAAATAAACATTATAGTGGGCCCTAGGAAGTTTTTTATGGTGGACGTTCAATCAACACTGTTTTCCTGTGGTGTGGTCCACTTGAGATTTAGATCTGCCTCATCTTTTGTCTAATGCCCTTAATTGAGCTTTCAAAACGGATGGACCGTGTGGATATAAAACACATATGTCATAGATGCGCAACGCTTATATGGAGGTGGGTGACACTAACTTCCGCCCCTTTTTCCTTCCGTAGAAACGATGTAGGGAATCGTTTCCACTAATCCCTGTTCCAGCCAAATTAAGCTTCCGTGCGGAATCCTGTTTGGGTGGAACTTGTCACCAAACACACCAGTTAAAATTGAATTCTGCTGGAATTTTGATTTTAAGCTGGAAACGATTTTCCATGTGCCAACCAAACGTGCCCTTAGCAGATGTTTAAAAAAGACACATGTTTACACACTTAGGACTTAAAACACACACATATATAGGATTCCATTCTATAGGTGTCTCTCGCTTTTTAGATGAGCTGGTAGAGATAGTGTGGTGTAGTGTGTGTGAGTGATTGAGGGTTCCATCCCTTGTAGTGTTACCTTTCAAAAGCAATGCAATTGTATCTAAAATGAATTCATTGCATTCAAATGTCATATAATGCAAATTGATGCTTGACAAATAGCCTAAACTATAATGATGCGAATGAATTAATAAACGGATTATTAGAGTAAATCAAAATATAAAATGTTGCCAATCTATCACAAATCTAAAGAAACCAAGTAATCAACTATACTCATATTCAAGGCCACATCACAATACCGCGGATTGATCTTAAGATTATTGATCGGAAACGGCCCAATGGAAGGTAGAACTTTCATCCAGCATAGATCTGAGGACTCGCGCTTTGTTAGGGTTTGAAAGAATTAGGATTTGGAGACTTAAGGTTTATGGAATTTTGGAGATTAGGGTTTGGAATTCTAAGCTCTAGGGTTAGGGTTTTGGGCTTTTAGGTTTAGGGTTTTGGGGTTTCAAAGGGAAAGGATCAAAGACCAAAAAGAGGGAAAGAAGGGGGGATGGGGCCGACCGTATGGACGGTTGTACAGTTTTGTCTGTATGGTCGTACGGATAGGGGGTGGTCCGTACGGTTGTACAGTTGGGTACTGGGTAGGGTTTAGGTCTAGAAGGTTTTTGGGGATGGTAGGGATGGGATTTGGGAGGAAAACAAAAGAAAAGGAAAGAAATAGGAAGAGGGAAGACGAGAAATGTGAAAAGAATACCTTAAAGAGAAGAAAAAGAGAGAAGATAGTTGGAATCACTCCATGGGTGGCTTCCTACCAAATGCCAATCACAAGAGGCTTTTTCCTTACACAAAGCAATAAAGAAGAAAATTTTATTTTCAATGTCCCCCCAGGGCTTCACACGCCCAACCCTTTAATAGTCTTTTTGGGATGTTTGTACATAAATACCCTTATTGCATATAAAATGTCTAGAACACCCTTATTTCAACCAAATTATAAAATAAACCAAAATACTAAAATAATAAATGAAATAACTGAATTAAGCCATCCCAATGGCTTCATCATGTCCAATGGGTCCACGTTTAAGATAATCCCATGATCAAGATGGTCCACGTGCGAAATCCAACGGTCCAACACTCCCAACTAAGCAACCCATATGCATCTTCCTAGTGTATGGTCTTCAAAGATGCACGATCATGCATGTGGGGTCTTCAATGGGGCTAGGAACTTAAATTGGGCCCACTACGCCCCTTGTAATGATCATCTAGCCATAATGAAATTGGTGTAGCTCTCCTCTATTTCTGATAAACTCTAAAAGGAGCTTGGATGTTCTCATCACAAATATAAAAACACAATCAATGTTGTCAAAACACATGTGATCTTAAGCCATTAGTCTAGGTTGATCGCTTATGCGATCACATAAACGCATAAGCGATTGCTCAAGTTTTTCTTTTCGATAAATTTGAAAAATTAAAAAATGAGAAAAATCATAAAAATTCTAAAAAATTAAGAAAGACCGTCTAATTACTACAAGTGATTGGATTTTTTTTTTTAATTTTTCATTATAGTTTGTTACATTACATGATTATATTTACATATAAATTACTATTAGAGACCATCTTTAAGTTATATAATAAAACAATCAACAAGTTACACTAACAAGCAACAAATTATTAAAAATATAGGAATTTTATTGATAACTTGAATCTTGATGTATAAATACTTAAATAGTACAAACTAGTGAGTAGTGAACCACAAAACTAAAACAGTAAAAAAAAAAAAAAAACGACAAGTTACAAGTTGCAACTTAGTGACTTATAAATTTAAAATCTAAAAATTAAACGTAGGCTACTAATTAATATACTCATATACACATTGATCCTTAATCCACTGTGGCACAACATCATCATTACTATCATTGTCATCATTGTCGTCATCAGAGTTAGCTCTTTCTTTGACGTATGCGTCGTTTTTTCTGTTTCTTCATCATCGATTTGCAATAGTTCTTCATCCACTCTTAGTAGTTTGAGTAAGAGTGGATGAAGGCAGCCCCGACTCCCGTTCCCTCGTAGTAGTTTTGAGTTGTTTTTGTGGGTCTTGTTTTCTTTTCTCGCTTTGCGGGCTTTTGAATAAAATTTATGTTATCTCTAAAGATCATCTTCTTCCTGTATCTCCTTAATCTTGTTTTACTTGGCCTTGACTATTATTAGGCCTCCTACTACTGCTCGCCCCTTGTCTCCGCCTTTGAGTAAAAGAACTTTTTCTAAGTGCCAATCCGAATGCGACATCTTCTACTTGGGCCCATATTAGGTCCTTATCTGCAAAGACCAAATCCTCTGTCTTTACAAGTCACTCACCGTCTGCCTCCAAATTATCTAGCTAGATAGGATCATCGAACCTAGGCTTTTATCATCTAGCTTGGAATTGTTCTGGCAACTTTTGGTTGTATTGGACAAACACCAGGTCATTGAGCTCCTTTCGTTGAACAGGATTCCAATTGAATTTGTGAATTAGAGATGGGTTGACACCCGTTTACTTTTAACTATCTAAGTCTAAATTTTACATTTGATGAGTGAATTGAACAACTTACTGATTCAAACACATTCTAGTTGCACTCACAACCACTAGCAGAACATGTAAGGCTGAGAATTTTAATGGCTAGCTATGCAAATAACAGTTAAAGTTAGACTTTGTATGTTGTAAGAAATTATTTTTAAGTTAGAAATTAACTTAGAAATAATTTCATACTTGACAATTTCATAGTTCTATGTATGATGACTATGTCTCTTGAGAAAATCCCAACACCCTTTATGTAGAAGTCCAATAGAGCAGAAATCCTTTCTTGTTCATCTTTATCTAGAATCGTTCTTTCCAAAACATCAAGAAAGCCTGCCATATGTGTTGCTTTTGCCTCACTCTAATTGATGAAAGCAAAAAATATGGCTAAACTAAGGATGTAGGCAGCCGAATACAATGGAAAAGACATTTAGCTGCCCCATCTCTTATCTATAATATTCAAAATATGCCTACAATCACGGTCTCTATAGTTAAAATAGTTCATACTTTTGTAGGGCCCACCATGATGTATGACCCATATCCAATCTGGCCATAAGGTTCACCCATTCATGTTTACCATGAACACGAAAGTTCAGGCTGATCCAAATGACAGGTGAGTCACACTATTGGGAAAAGTTGGGATGGTGATGCTCCGAGACTGCATATCATTCTCAATGTGTTTTGCACATGCCATCCAATCCATTCGAAAGATGCACTGCACCAGAATTAATACACCCCCAAAATCAGGCCATTCCAAAACTCAGGTGAGCTACACCATGTAAAATTATAGAACATGATGAGGCACACATGATGGACCGATTAGATGTCATGCACACATCATAGTGCCCTCTGCCCCCCCACTGCCTTGTAAAATAAGCTTATTCTACAAATGTTGTAGAGGAACCAGCCTCCCAAATTATTTGGGATTCTCTCATATCTTTTTGTCTCATCACATTTGGAAAGATGGTACAATCTTATAGAGTTCTGCTAATTCCATACCCACGTATTGACCTAGCCATCCACATGCAGAAAGACTTGCTAATATGGACCACCTGTGCAAGATAATGCATAGATCTTATGCCTAAAATATCAGAGGGTTCGCTCATGTGGATGGTGGACCTCAACATACAAAATACACACACACTCTCTCTCTCTCTCTCTCTCTCTCTCTCTCTCTCTCTCTCTCTCTCTTCCAGGCTATCCATTTGCTTTATGTGTTGTGGCTTACTGCTTAACTGAGGTGTAAAATAGCCCGATATTTAAGATAAAAGATCTAAACAGTGTAGCTCACCTGATGGAAAGCTCAGATCTCATGTGTATTTCATATTGGCACATGTCTCTTTGATTAAAGAACCTGTTAGTGTATAATACAATGCTCCGACCAAGAGCATGTACGATAGTGTAGGTCTAACATGCCTATGTGGAGCTGTTTCTCAGATTAGACAGTTGATATTATGGATGGCACTGTCAATGGCCTGTGAACCAAAAATCTCCCAAATAGGAAAATCCTAGCCCTTCGATTGTGCTGCAAAATATATGTTTTATAAAAGAATAGCAATACACACTACTAGTGGTCAAACACTCAATGGTCAACATTCATACCATGTGTGGGATATTTAAGCTGTGAAAATTGTTTCCATGAAGAAGATCTCCCGATTTGAAATCTGGCTGATTAACTCATCATGTCGGGCAAGCATCTATGTTAGGTCAGATCATTGGTCATCTGCTTACCTGATGAGTGGAATAACCTGACTTCACACTAAGTGATCTTGTTGATTAGGCCAACCTTTTCAATTGCATGGATTTGTTATATGCATATGACACATTTGGCAGGAAGAAAGGCTGAGTATAGTAAGCTAACATTAGTTGGGTACATAGTTACCTGAATCATAGTTTGACCCATTCGATTTCGAATTCATAGTCTGCAATTCGATACCTGTCAAAAATTTAACAGTTCGAAGGGGTAGGCTCATTTAGTTTGTTTTTTCGATTCACTAGGTTCTCAGTTTGGATGTCTATTTTTCAATATATTAGTACAACTCTAGTTCAACATAATTCTTGACCATTCAGATGATTCATCGTTTTACTATTAACCATACATTTGATATCCATCACAACACCCCCCCACCCACTAAAAAAAAAAAAGAAAAAGAAAGAGAGAGAAAGATATCCATCACTTTGGTGATAAGTGTTGCTTGTTCAAAATCAAAATGGTGGTAAATTTTGATAGGAGTGAAGCCCGTAACTTAGTATTGGGTTCTGAAGGTTTTCTCGGCCAATTTGGTTGTTCAAGGGAGTCCATCTTCACGGCACTCTCTGTGCTAACATGGCACCCATGTGACATCCAGGCAGTTGATCCAGTGAAACCCACCTTGTACATTCCATTACTCAAAAGTCAAGTCTGGTTCACCTGTGAATGCAAGAAGTAATAGGATGCCTCAGAAAGACTTGGACATTTTTAGCCATTCATTGGGTTTTTGACACGCAGCTCCACTGTCCAGGGCAGTGACCTAGTTTTGGCCAATATCATTTTCATAGTGCGATTCCTCTAATGGATGAAGTGGATTGCCACACAAGTGACACTTTGGAACATGAGGTGGCATGTAGATGGGCTTGGCTGTACACGCCTTGTGCACTTAGTAAAGCACTTAGTGGTACGTCTAGTCTGTGAATCCTATGAGAGAAAAATTAGATATACTTGTGCAGAGTATGTAGATGATGCACAGGCACTTGGAGAATTTTTTTTTAAAGATAACGGAAATTTTATCAGAAAAAAGTAGAGATAGCAGCATAGCACTAAAGCTACAAGGCTAAAAAGGAAAGGAATAGCCTGTCAAAGCATCTATACACTTAGAGATTTTGCATGTGAAAATACAAATAACTTAAAACTAAACAACCCAAACTGTGGGTCCCAATTCAGATGAATTATTAACCACAAATTATACAGATTCAACATCCGAACCAGCAGATTTGTGAACATTTAATATATGGTTGGACTGTAGAATAGCCAACAGTCCTAATTCAGCAAAAAGGTGAGCCTAAATCTGAGGTGTGGATAATTCAGCCAGTTAGATTTCTAGGTCATGAATATCTATAGAGGGTCCTACAGTTTTAACTATCTATTTAGAGTTTGTGTTTTGTCATGCCCACAGTTACTAATTGCATGCGTATCAACCAATACAATCTGCCCTTTGAATCGATGAATATCATCGAATCCAAGGGTTTCAAACTTGAAATTAGGTCATTCAAACTGATTCACAGTTTGAGCTTAGATTTAATGAATTAGGTAACTATGGGTGCCTATTACTTATCAAACCCTAATGGTGAGAAACTTGGCACAAGAGACAAAAGTTAACAGAGAAGAGAGAAGTGTGAAGGAAGTCTATTTTGGCAAATAATATGTTAAAAAAAATCAGTAATACGTTTTAGGAAACCTTTAATACTATAGTAGTTTTTGAATTATGTAAATTCAAAATAAATTTGGTTGGAAAATTTCATAACAGTTTGAGAAGTAAAATCTAAGTCAGAATTGCTGCACTTAAATTTTGGAGTAGACATAAATATCTAGAATGACTTAAGTTACAGATTTTAATTCAATGTTCCTTACATTTGAACTCTCAGTTCCTTTATGCTCTGTTTGGGTATAGGACCCTGCAGCAAGCCTTAATCCCATTTTTGGTGGGCTCCATGCCCTCATGCTAGATTAGTTTGTGCCAAGGAAAAGGTTGAAGCTTTAAAAAATATGGTTCTTTCCTTGCTTAATTGTAATTTTGGGCAGTTAAAAAAAGTAAGAAGTCAGAAAATTGCAATTAAGAGGGTGAAATGGCTTCCTTTTTTACACGAATTTGTATAGAGGGTATTTGGCTGCCAAGATCATGATGATGCTCTTAATCCTTATATTTCAGGATCTCCTGCCCATTTGGTGCATTGTATACTATGTATTTCTTCCCTTCCTCATGACATTCCTGTTACTAAATCTTGTCTTTTTAGTCATTTCTAGTATGATACAGTTGCTTCAGTTGGCTTTTGGTTTGAAACTCTCTGTTTCAACACTGTTTTTCCTTTAGTTTGCTTTGAAAGCCTATTTCGCCATCAGATACATGGTTTGTTGTCATGACAATTGTCTTTTGAACAGTTTCTACGTGTATTTTTGGAGAATCCCAAGAAGAGAACCTTTAATGAGGTTAGTGCTGCTCTCTTAGCCTCTTTCTTGCATGTTATTTGATTTCTAATCTCTTTCTTAAGCCAATAAGAATAATTTTGTTTTAGAGCTTGGATATGGAATCTGCTCCTGAGAGGTTGCTTTGGCAGGATGTATGCACTGGTTCAGATGCCAATAAATCTAATTTCATAGTTGATGATGATGAAGACATGGGCGATGAATTAGTGGATGAAGATGAAGGGTCTGACTTGTTCGATTATGTTTGTGCCATTTGTGACAATGGTGGTGAAATCTTGTGGTACAATCTCTTTTCTTGCAGTTTTTACTGTTAGTATTACTTCCTTTCTCCATGGCATGCATGCACAAATACATATTAGTATTACAGTATTACTTCCTTTCTCCATGGCATGCATGCATAAATACATACGTACAAACTTACATCACGTATGTATTTATTGTGGCACTCTTAGAACAAAACTTGGTGGTGGAAGACGTAGTCTAAAAGTCTACTAGCAAGAAACAATTATGTTACAAGGCTTGGCAAGGGCCTATAAATGAGCAAGATTTATAAGAATATAGAAAAACAAGAATGCTAGGAAAGTAGTGAGGCTAAATTTAAGGCATATGATGATGTGTAGAATAGACTGGGGAGAAGAGAAGGTGAGAAAGATGCCTTCATACTTGCAAAAATGAGAGAGCGTAAGTGTAGGGACTTAGATCATGTTAGATGCATTAAGATCCATGACAAGAAGGTATTGGTTAAAGATGACAAGATCAATGAAAGCTGGAGCTGTTATTTCCAGAACTTGTTAAATGACGACTGCTTTGAGAGCTTAAGGATAGAGGGAATCATAAGCTCAAATGAGGCCAATGGTCATAGATACATTTCTAGGATTAGGATATTTGAAGTGAAAGAAGCTTTGAGAAAGATGAAGATTGAAGACATAAAAAGGCCATAGGAGGATGTTGGAGATAGGCTTTTTAAGTTGACTAAGTTGTTCAACAAGACAAGAAAGAAAATGTCTGATGAATGGAGGAAAAGTGCTGTGGTACCTATTTTCTTGGATTGCCAAAGAGAAGATGTTGGAGCTAAAAATTGCTTCCACCTATAAGTGCCTGTAGAAAGACTTAAAAGACACTTCAGAATTTTATTAACAGAATCTCATGTCATCTTCTAAAAAGAAAAAAGAAAAAGATAGCTGTCAGATCTCATTGCCACGCCCTTCTCACTAGCCACCATTGGACAGACTTTTTCCAGCATGTTCAAAAGCTGCACTAAAGGAATTGACCATCCCTAAGTTTTCTTCTCATTGGAGGATGCCACAATCTTAAAGCTTTGATGAGTTCAGAAGATACTAGGGAGAAATCTTGACATTTACGGTTATTATCTGGTCCATATATGATTTTGAATGTGAGGCAGCTATGCTGCTGCTGCTGCCTCCATCATCATCATGATCACTATTTTATCGTGATTTTCAATTTTTGTATGTCATGTGCATTCTGATATTTTTGTAACACAGTTGTGAAGGGAAGTGCTTGAGGTCTTTTCATGCAACTAGAGATGCTGGGGTTGAGTCTGATTGTAAATCTCTTGGCATGTCTATGGCTCAAGTACAAGTAGGCACCCTAATCCATTTCTCTCATTTCTACATTTTCTCATCCTTTTTCTCAAGTCCGCTTCCAAATTCTAGAGATGTTAACTTGTCATTTTTTATTTTCTGCAGGCAGTTAAGGACTTCTTCTGCCTGAATTGCCAATATAAACAGCACCAATGTTTTGCATGTGGGAAATTGGGATGTTCTGATAAATCTTCCACTGTTGAGGTTAGGGACATCCTATTAAAATTTTCACTTTTCTAATTCAATATCTGTTTATCTATTTTTATTTGAAATGTTATTTCTGAACTTCAATTCATCATTAATACTGGATCTTGATAACAGAGTTCTTGTTGCCTGTTAAAATTAATTTATGGTAAAGCTTGATAATTGCTGCATACTTCTATGGTAAAATTTGCTCAACTACACTTTTGTGCTGGTTTCATGTGTATCATCAACTCTTCATTGTTCTTTCATTCTAGCTTCCAACTGGACTCCATGCCTGTATCTTAGATATGTTTGGGTCCCTTTCTAACTTTGTCATTTCTTTATGTTTCAGACTTGCTGAAGGATATGTTTGTTCTTGTCCTTCAGGTCTTTCGTTGTGTTTCCGCAACATGCGGGCATTTCTATCATCCAGAGTGCATTGCCAACTTACTACATCCAGAGAATGAAGCTGAAACAGAAGATCATCGAAAAAAGATTGCTGCTGGACAGTCGTTTACTTGCCCTGTCCATAAATGTCATGTCTGTAAACAAGGAGAAAATAAAGACGTTGAGGAGTTGCAATTTGCTATATGTAGGCGCTGTCCAAGGGCGTACCACAGAAAGTGTTTGCCTAGGTACTTTCTAGTTGTCTATAACAGTCTTCTTGGGAGCAATCATAGGATCTCGGGTCTTTAGTGTGTGTGTGCATGCGTGCTCAGTCCCAAGTTCCTGCAAATGAGGTCGGCGATTTGGGATCCTGACCTTTGATCTTATGGGCCCCACCATTTATGGACTGTGGTCTAGAATTGTCCCTATGGAACAGTCCTAACCTTTCAATCCATAGCTCACTAATAAACAATTAAGAGAACACAGTGAGGGACCTGGTTGATGAAAAAGAGGCTAATTTTGAATGGCTAGCTGCAAGATTTTTTTGTTTTATTTTATTTATTTTTATCCATGGCCCATCCATGGTGGGCCCATGCATCCAATGATCCAGATCACTGAATCATCCCCCGCCTGTAAGAAACTTGGGCCTGAGGAATAGATATCCTTAGGCATAGTTCAAATAATTCCTGATGTACATTAATGTAGAAAAATTGCCTGCATCTAAATTACTAACATTGGAGTACCTTTGACCAGGAAAATTGGTTTTAGTGATTCAGCAGATGGTGTACAGAGGGCTTGGCTAGGTCTAATTCCGAATCGTATCCTGATATATTGCATGTAAGTTTCCTTTCTCTTCTGACACTTTGGTTGCTAATGGTCTGTGGGTCTTTGTGCATTATTTATAAGAAAATGTGCATTATCTAATGAGCAAATATATCTTTTGACCAGGAGGCACAAGATCGATGAAGACCTTAAGACACCGATAAGAGACCATATAATATTCCCCAATATTGTAAAAAAGAAAAAACTGCGTCTTTTAGATTCCCAATTGATCAAGGGAAAGGTTATGTCAAAGAAGAAAGATGCAGCTTCCGAGGACTCTTCCAAAGAAAGGACTGCCACGAAGACACCAATGATGATAGACAAGAGTCCTGAATCTCTGAAAGATAGTGATTCTTCAAATAGGATAGAGAAACCACTTCCCAAACTGGGATTTGAACCATCCAAGAAATCCAAAACACTTGATGCTTGCAAAAAGCCTTTGAAGCATGGTGTCAAGCCTACCTCACTAAAAGTGGCGAGGTCGTCTTCAGCAGAGGAGAGTAGGGTATCAATGAAAGGGGAGACGTCCACAAACTCCATGCTGAATAAGGGTGTAGAGCGAATTAAATCTAACACAAAAGTCATGACTAGCGGTAAGCTTCAAAAGATTGCATCCCCGCTTCTGAAGAAGAAAAGTAATTCAGCCCCTGTAGTAGGCATTGAAACAGAAAACAAGTAAGATAGCCTGACCCATTCATTTTTTCCAGTTCAATCTTGGTCCTGTTTTGTTGGATTTTTTTTTTTCTTTTTTTCCTTTTTCAGTTCAATCTGGTCCTTTTTGTAGGAATTTAATACCGCGATGCTTTTATTTAGTACCAACCTGGATATATACTTTCTCAGTCTTCTACTTTCTCTATTCTTCTTTATTGCATGTGAATTGTGAGATTTTCTTGGGCAATTTTAGCTGGGAATCTGGATGTAGTTCTACAATTAGCAATTAGTTTCTGTTCTTTAGATCCTGGTTGCATCCCAAAATTGTCATGATAAGCTGACCAGTGGACAAACTCTTAAACAACTTCAATCCTGCATCCTGCACACACACACACACACACACACACACACACACACAGACAGCTTCAGATATTATTTTTAGCAGTAAACTAAGCTTATATTCTGAATTTTCTTGGAGTTCAGGATACTCGCTTTGATGGAGAAGATATCATCTGAAGTAACATTGGAAGAAATCATGGCAAAGCATAATCACCCATCCACACATGTATATACATCAAGAAATGTGGACAAGACCATTACGGAGGGAAAGGTGGAGGGTGTTGTTGAGGTATATCATCCGTCTAACTGTGAAATGTCACCATTGCAATGTCCCAACTATTTAGGGTTGGCTTATAATGCAACATATAGTTTATTTATTTATAGATTTTTTAAACTCAGTAGTGTTTATGTTAGCGTTGATATATTTGCAGGCTGTTCGAACAGCTCTGCAGAAGATAGAAGAGGGCTGCAGCATTGAGGATGCCAAACTTGTTTGCGAACCCCAGATTCTCAATCAGATAATTAAGTGGAAGGTGTTTTACCATTTTTGTCCAACATGCTGTTTGTCAGATTTCAACTCTCTCTCTCTCTCTCTCTCTCTCTCTCTCTCTCTCTCTCTCTCTCTCTCTCTCCCTCCCTCCCTCCCTCCCTCCCTCTCTCTCTCTCTCTATAATGTCTTGATTCTTATTATGCACAGTGGTTATACTTCGATTATTAATCATGCTCTCTTACCATTTAATTCTCTTGGCAGTTAAAAAATCATTACACATCCTGTAATTCTGCATATGCTGAGGCTGACTTGACAACCATTACACAACATATCTTAAATTCTGAGGGATGCTCTTATAGCTTGCCTGATTGTTCACTTTGCAATTTGATGCTGATATTGGCAATGAGTAGGAATGTAGTTAATGATTTGCCAAGATTGACATTGTTTTTCTGTGGAGCACAAATAATTAAAAAAGAAACAAACCTATTGCAATCTTCTTGCTGGGTTTTAGTTTAGTGGACTTTGTATTGTAATTGGTGCATTTCGAGTTCTGAAAATGCAGCACAAGAGGTAGATGATAATAGATTCAACCTGGAGGATGCAATTTAATGTTTCAACTTTTCATTATGTCTTTTTCTCTGTTCTTAGCTGTTTCCATGTTGGCGAGCAAACCAGTTCACCATACTCCCGTATGTTTTCACCGATAACTTTTGTAATACAGAAAGGCTACACTCACCATACTCCTGCATGCAATTCCTTGTTCTTTTGATTTATTTTGTACTAATATTTATTTGGAGTTTCATACCTTAATATTCAGCATGGAGACTGTGGTAGCATGTGGAAGCTTATTTTTGCATCAAATTCTGCTGTTGTGCTGTGCTATCAATAGAATAGTTCTCTGTTGCAATAGAAATGTATCAAGTTTCTATTTACATTACTGCAGAAGAAGCTCAATGTTTACCTGGCCCCTTTTCTCCATGGCATGCGCTATACATCCTTCGGTCGCCATTTCACAAAGGCGGAAAAGCTTAAAGAGGTATGGGAAAGGTTGCTATTTGTAGCAGTGATCTCCTTTACTGTTGTCTGAGGCCAAATTCCTTCTGCAGTGTAATGGCATTAGTTTGTTTCTATATTTCTTTTAAAACGTATAAAAAAAAAAAAAATCAGTTCTGCTTCTCGACCTGATTTAACAGTATTTGCCATGATATGTTGTTGTGTATGAAGAACTACCCATCTTGGCCTTCATCAGTCATTAAAATATTATTGAAGAAGTTTTTTGGAAGTTAATAAAATAAAGTTACTATAAACTAGAAGAGAAGTTAAATGTGTAATTTTATTCAACAAATTGATTGAACAAGCACTGTCCAAGCCATAGATTATTGCTACTACCTTTTTGTACCCATTTTATTTTTACATCATATAGACTTCAAAAGGTTACAGGCACCACATGCTTATGGTAAACTATGGTTTTTTTCTATTAGCAAATGTCTTCCTTGTGTCACAATGCGGGGCAGGATCTGTTGCATGGAGAATTTTGACCTTATACTTTTGTTCTTGAAAGGACACTCATTTTCCTGATCCTGGATGGATTTGCTCTCATTTGAATTAGGCCAGGTTATTTGGACTCCCATGAACCCGATGCTTTCTAAAAGATCTTATGGGATATTGTTTGATTTATTTGGAGCCTCTCTAATGCTGATAAAGAAACATCTATCATATAGCCTTTTCAATATGTAACATTATATTTCCCCAGTGGATTTGAGGATTGAGTATGACTCGAGTCTCTTACCAGTCATTTATAATATGTTAAAAATTGCCCCAATGATATCCACAAATTGATTGTAACCTAATTGGTGATTTAACTCCAATAAATAACTAGGTCTATTGTTGAAGCTCGGCTATGCTAGAGTTCTAATAACTAGGTCTGTCAAATATTTCCAGATTTCTTAGTCTTCTGGCATCTTGTCCAGGTCCTCACTTTTCAGATTTGCAAAATTGGTGATTGGACGAAAAAAATTCCGTTCAAGTGATTGCTGTGGTGGGGGATTACTCGTGGAGGGTTAGGCTGGTATTGACTGTTGAAGCAGCTTCGAATGTTCAATGTCAAGATATGAGCATGAATTAAATTAAATGTTGGGGATTATAGAGAGAAATGTCTAAATAGTGTTGTATATATCGACATGAAAGAAGAGGAAGGACAGCTAGAGGATGTAAAGCTGGAGGAAAGGACCCAAAGCAGATTATATCTCTTTCCTAGGAAGAGAAAATGTGGCTTTTAGAAAAAAATCCAGGGAAACATGACTAAAGGGGAACAAAACATGAAATTTTTTTTGTGCTAAAATGGCGAGTGGGTGTAGAACTGTAGACTGTAGGGCGTACTTCATCCACAAATTGGTGCTCTCAAAATTCACTTGATGAAGATCCAAATTAAGCTAGAAGCATGGTGGTTAATTTCTACTCTAAGGGCCTGTTTGTTAACGCCGAAAGAAATCACCTAATGCGGAAGGAAATCACATAATGCGTTCAGTGTTGTTTATTAACGTTGAATTCGGAAAGCGCTCCGAGATTTTGTTCTAATTTTTTTTTGCGAAGGAGGCCCGGTGATGAGGATATCAGGCCCTTTAGAGTGTACCAGCGTAGGAGACGAGCCTTGCCCGTGTCCATATGGTTTGATGATGGGCCTAGATCGAGTTTAAGTTCCTAGATCGTGGTGAATACCTTCTACATGTGTTCGTGACATGTGTAAGTTGCTTGGAGGAGATGATTGGATCGTTGGATCGCGAGTATGGTGTGATCGAACTGTTGGTTCGTCACAGCCCACCTTCATCGTGCCATCATTGGAGCCCATCGGGCATCTTAGATTTGAGTTTGTTTTATGCACTTTTACTTATTTGAGTTTCGAGTCAGTGTGCGCACGTTTTTTTTTTTTTTTGGCGTAAATGTCTTTTTTTTTTTAATTTTTAGGGGTATTTTGGTAATTATGCTTAATTCTGAATTTTATAAGGGTGTTGCTTTAAACCTTTCTCATGATTATGCTATAGTGAATGAAACTAGAGAAACCTTTGTGGTGAGCTTCTTCTTCTTCTTCTTCATCTCTCTTGGTGATTCATCTCTTCATTCTCATCTCTTCTTTTCTCTTAAATCTTCTCTTGTTCCTCTTCTTTTTCTTCTTAGGTAATCTTCTAACTTTCTCTCTTCCTCTACACATTTTCTCTCATCTTTTTTTCAACCTAATTTCTGAGATTACAAGTCTATTTTAGATTTTCAGATTTTGTGAATCCCTAATTCAGAAAATACGTAATTCCCTGGACTAGTGAATTCCTGTGAACGATTGGGCGGAACCATACAAGATTGGGGTACTATTCCTCGTCAGATCCAATCCATGCATGAATTTGAACCCAATATTATGTGGATGTGACGATGACCCTAACTATTACGTGTTCCCTAATGTGATTCTTGATTATGATAATATTTGTTGAATGGTTGATTGATTTGCTTATATGATTCCGCTTCTTTTATATCTTCTACATGCATATAACGTTAGATTAGGCTATCCTGCATCACTTGGCTTAATGGTGAATCCAGAATGCGCTCCGCCAATTCTTTTTGAAAATCCAAATTGTACGAATTTTCTCCTTTGCGTAATACATAACCCAATTTTAACATGTGGAACTTCTTCGAGCCTACTATGATTTGTGTTAGATCCACACCGTCCATCAATTTTTGTAGATCATTCTAGAGCACGAGCCTAAAAAATGAGGCACACCCAAAGCTCAATTTGACTACACCACAAAAAGCAACGGGAATTGAACGACTATAGTTAAAACCTTCCGAGGGTCCACTGTGAGGTTTATTGGCATTTAACCATTTCATATGGTTGGAAAAACTTGAATGAAGGGAAAACACAAATATTAGCTTGATCAGGGCCTTGGCCCAAAAAGTTTTCAATGGTAGGCACCCAATTCCCACGATTTCCTATAGTGTGGCCCACTTGAGCCTTAGATATGCTTGACTTTTGGTCTTATTCCCTAAAATGACATGGGAAAATGGATGGACGGTGTGGATAAAACATATATATCACTATAGGCCCCATAGATCCCCTAACAGGACCATCCATCTCCAGCTATAGGTCCAAGTGGGGGTTGTACCCAATCACCGCCTGGATTTTTGCCGATTTGCTGCGAAGCTTTTTGCATGAAGTTCATGCGCTGGGATGAGAGGTGGGGCCCACCGTGATGTTTGTGAGAAATCCACCCTTGCCCATCCATTTTGCGAGCTTATTTTAGGATATGCTACTAAAAATGAGGCGGATCCAAAACTCAAGTGGGCTGCACAAGAGGAAACAGTGGGGATTCAGTGACCACCATTGAAACATTTGTATTGCCACAAAAGTTTCGTATCAGGCTAAGTTTTTTATTTTTTCACTTTATCCCAGTGGGAATGACCTTATAAATGATTTGGATGGCATATAAACATCAAGTTGTGGCCAGGAAGGTTTCAACGGTAGGAAACTCTTTCACCAGTTTTCCCACTCATGTGGCCGCTTTGAGTTTTGGATCCACCTGATTTTTGGTCTCATGTCCTATAATGATCCAGAAAAATGGATGGACGAAGTGGATTTCTCACAAACATCACGGTGGGCCCCACCTAACATCCCAATCTAGGAACTACTTGTGAAAGGCCGTGTCCGGATTTGAAGGGGAAGAAGTCTGCGTGGTGTGCCAAGACGGTGAGATTCTATTTTAGGTGAGACTCCGGACTCACCCAAGACGGTGTGACCCTTACCATGGGCCCACCTTTATGTATGTATTCTATATCCACTCTGTCCATTTGTTTTTTCCATATCATTTTAAGGCATTGTCCAAAAAATGAAGCAAATTTAATAATCAGGCAGGCCATAACATAGGAAACAATGGTGATTGAATGCCCTACCATTAAAAACTTCCTAAGGCACACTGTAATGTTTATTTATCATCCAACCTGTTCATTAGGTCACACAGATCCGGATGAATGGAAAACACAAATATCAACTTCATTAAAAACTTTCGTGGTCTTCAAGAAGCTTTTAATGGTGGGTGCTCAATCACCACTCCACGTGAGATTTGGATCTTCCTCATTTTTGGGATCATTCCCTAAAATGATCGGGAAAAATGAATGGATGGCGTGGATAAAACACATACACTATGGTGGGGGCCACACAACACTGTCCAATAGCTAGGGGCCATTGACATCGTCAGTACGCAATCAGGATCCACGGGTTGGGCGGGACCCCTAACTGTGCGGCCGGCCCACCATGATTTATGTGACTACATCGCTCATTCTTGGGCATGATCCAAAAAAAATGAAGCAGATTCAAATCTTAGATGAACCATAGTACAAGAAACAGTGGTAAACAACCATTAAAAATTTCTTGTGGGTCACAAAAGCTTTGGATTAAGATAATAATTGTGTGGTATCTTCATTTAGGTCTTTATGACCTTATCAATAAGTTGGATGGCAAATAAACATTCCGGTGGACTCCATGAAGTTTTTAATGGTAGGGATTCGATCACGACTGTGGAGACATGGGCAAATGTGTCAAATTAACATATTTCAAACATTTCAGACGTTAGTTAACAAGCAGGTTGTTCTAGATTTGATAGTTAGTTTCTGACTTCAGATTCAGACTTTAGATTCAGATTTTACATTCAGGCTTTGGACTTCAGATTTAACAAACAGGCCCTAAGTCGTACTCTAAGGAAGTGACTGTGACTCTATGAGACCAATGCTCGATGGCTCAGGTAAGGGGGAACCGGCTCCCAAGTTTTGTTTTTTCTAGCGCATGCATCTCTTCCATCTTAGCCTTCGTCTAGTCAGGGCTACACAAGGTGTCCTTGAGGTTATGCGGGATGGTAGAGGAAGATATGAAAGTTGTAAAATATTGGAGGGAAGGTGAAAGATGATGGTAGGAAACAGACTTACTAATGAGATGTGTTGTGCATGAGCGGGAAAGTTTACGTAAAGCAATCGGAAGGTTGTCATGAAGTTGAGATGAATGGATTATACCTGAACCACTAGGAGGAGCAGACGAAGTGGTGGGTTGATGATCTGTAGAAAGGTTTAGCTCGTTGATGATACACAAGTATAGGCTTTGGAACAGGCAAGGGAAGAATTGCATCATCATTGAGACATACAACTGGGAGGAGCGGAGTTTGAATTAGAGTGTAAAAGCTCCCCCTGACTAGGAGGCGGATGATGCATGTATCTCCCTTCAGCAAAAAATATGGAATTTCTTCAAAAAAGGTGACATCCGCGGACACAATCCTCTTGTAGGTCAAAGGATCATAACACCTATACGCTTTTTGAGACTTGGAATAGCCTAAGAAAACACACTTTATGGCCGGAGGACTCAACTTGTCATTACTCCCATCTAGGAGCTGAACAAAACATGTGCGCCCTACTTTAGGGGGTAAGGGAAAAGGTTTGTCCCGTGTGTACAGAAGTTCAAATGAAGACTTGTGAAATAGTACTCGAGGCGGATACAATTAATCAAGAAGACAACAGTAAGGCATCATCCCAGAATCGTTTTGGAAGATTCATACCAAGAAGGAGAGCCCAAGTGACTTTAAGGAGATGAATTGACTATTCTTCCGCTTAGCTTCCCAACACCCACCAAATTAACTCTCCAAGGACCCTATCGTAAGCTTTCTCTAAGTCAATAAAGTCCATGTGGAGATCCTCCCTCTCCCTATTTTTCTTCATCAATTGTCTAAGTAGGAAAATAGCTTCAATGATAGACCTCCTTGTCATGAAACCAAACTGATTTCCTTATACATTTGTCTCATGCTTTAGTCTTTTCGCAATCACTCTTTCCCAAAATCTCAGCCCTGTTTAGTTAGTGCAGCTTTGTGTCTCCTTTATTCTTGTAAATAGGTACCACGGTACTTTTCCTCAATTTGTTTGGCATTTTCTTTGATCTTACAATCTTGTTGAACAACTTTTGTCAACCAAAATAACTCATTATCTCTCATACACTTCCAAATCTCTTTTGTTATACCATCTTGCAAAATGTATCCTCTATGTAATTTATTGATTGCATATTCAGGATAGCAACCTTGCTGACTTCTCTTCATGTCCATGTCTCAAGACATTGGGACATTTGATCTTGTAATATTTTTGTTCTTTTAGATTCATCAAAGTATTTGTGCTATTATTCTTGTTATAGTAATCATTGTCATTCTTGTTGCTCTATTATGAATTTATTATTGTTATTATAATTTTAATGTACACCCGACATGTGTTTCCAGAAGCCAGTGATTAATGCTTACAGAATGAGTTTTGACATGCAGATTGTTGACAAGCTGCATTGGTATGTACAAAATGGTGACATGGTAAAGATTGCATACTCATCCTTCTTGCTTCTCTACTTTTTTCTATTGAACTTTTTACTTTAATTTTGGCTTTCTATGTAACTCTGTGGTTCTTCCTATTATTGGTATATGAACATGCAGACCAACTCTTCCAAAGCTGTGTTTTCCTAGTTAATCATCGTGTTTTGCTATATAATTTTTGACTAAATAGTGCACAATGTATTCGTTATGGGCCATAGATAATCTCGGCACTGTTTGTCTAACATATGAAGTTTAGAAAATACCGATATAAATAAATTCGGAGTCCCATGTGGATTGGGTTTGCCATCCAGTTTGATTGAATTCGTTGTTTAAAAGCTAGGCCGTGCACTTGAAAACTCCCAGGAATTGACATGGGCGACACTGAATTCAAGTTTAGTTGCAAGTCGTTTTGTTAATAAAATGAGAAGAACTCAACAAGATCAGGTTCTTTGTGATTTTTGTGGACAACTTGAGTGAAATCCAGAAGCATGATTTTCAAGTTCTGTCTGAATTTTTTGATTTTTTTGATTTTTTTGAAGTTTTGGTGGGTTAGAATAACAACCCCCAAACCCTTCATCTCCCCTCACCTCATCTCAAATCCCTAGATCTGCCAATTTTCTTTAGATTTCAAGAAGAGGACCCCAATTGTAGGATAACCTTCTGCCTGTCAAATTTTTGGGTGAAGATATTAAGGCGATCCACCAGATGTTTGTTTTATATTTTGAAACATAAATGTCTAAAATTTCACTCCTACGAGATCTTGGCACTTCTGTATGAAGACATGAATGGATCTGTGTAAGCCTGTGAGATCTATTTCCTCTTGAATGTATTTTTTTTTAATTGCATCTCATGATTCGATTTATATAATTGTTGTTTGTTGGGAATATAGTAGTAGAAATTAAAACCATCTTTCTATTCAACATGTATGATCGTGAGAGAGTATAAATGTTGAAGGATTTGCTTGCGGACAGGATTCAATGAATTTCTCAAATCCTGCCATGTCTTTTTTTTTTTTCTTTCTTTCTAATTGCACCTTATATCTTTTTGTGGGCTTTCTGAGTTTTACCTGTTTCCTTTTACCAGATAGTCGACTTCTGCTGTGGAGCTAATGACTTCAGCTGCTTAATGAGAGATAAACTTGCAGAATCTGGGAAGAAGTGCTTGTTTAAAAATTATGACCTTATTCAAGCTAAGGTAGTCTTTACCTTTTCTAATAATAGTTTGTCAAGCTGCAAAGAGCCGACTGTAGCTTTGTTTATAAACACTGTTTTTCTCTTGATGATAAGCTCATAAACATTGTTTTCACCACGGTGGGCCCCACATACAAGTAGTTGCACAATTTTTTCATCACAACTAGTTGTGTCTGAGACTCTCTCTCTCTCTCTCTCTCTCTCTCTCTCTATGCACAAACACATGTATATAAGATTATATCTATGAAAGAAATAATCACATGCAACTAGCTGGACAATAAGTTACAATTCCACTGCAAGTAAGTGCCTACCTGTCAATTGTGTATGAGATCCAATCCATCAGAAAGATTAACCTCACCATGAAGAACACCTGATGCAAACATCAAGGCAATCAACTCCTCAGGTGGGTGACACCTTAGTAAACAATGGACAGCCCCCAATCTGATCCAAGCAGTTGGGCAGGTTGGATGTCATATGCATATGACAAGGGGGCAGTCATCTGCTACCTGGACTATAACTTGGTGGTCCAACTAGTTGTAGTATGTGAGCATTTCTTATGTGTTCAGAATAGAGATTTTCAGTAGGGAAAAAGACTTGAAAGAAACTAAGTTACACTAAGTATATGATCAATGACAATAATTTGAATGGCCAATTGTCATATAGTGTACTCTAGTTTTTAGTAGTTGCTTATGGACCCAGTGCAATCCAAACTGCACACTTCCTAGTTGTTATAGCAATTGGAATTCAGTCAGACTTGAGGTGTACCCATCTTGGCTTTCCCTTTACTTAGATCAGAGAACTGAATTCATCAAGGGCATGTTTCGACATGTGGAATCAGAGGAAAAAGAAAGGGAAAAATAATAAATTATTCATTGATGATTTTCATGAGAACTATTAATGCATGTCTTCCAGTTTTGGGTCCTAATTTGGATGGCAAGTGGAAATCTCATATTTCTCTCACAATACTCACCTAGTTTCTTATGCCAAGAATCCAAATTATGGAAACATGTAATGATTATTGAATGGAATCACCCTTTTCTTTGCCATCCAAACAAAACAAATCATCACATCAAAGGGAAGTCCTTTTCATTTTTCATTGTTTGGCATAGAATCCATGGTTTCTAAACATGGCCTAATTGAAGTAAAAATGTATGATAGTTTATACAAAACATCGCATGATGGGACCGATTTCTGACAACAAGAGCCACAATGGTCAACTATTTGACGAACTCTAATGTTTGCTTCCATGTAGATGTTAGCCACCAGCAAAGGACTGCACAATATGTTATGTCAATATGTTTCTTCAACAAGTTTTCCACCATTTGGATCAATCTTCTAATAGTCAGTCTGTATCATAAAATCAGAAGGGGGCTGAGATCATAATTGTAAAGTGTAAATCTCAAGATTCTAAGACTTTTTATGCTCTTTTTTTTTTTTTTTTCATTCTTTCAAATAAAAAATCTAAAATAATGTTGGAAAAGATTTGAGGGATATCATCAAATCTCCTATGTTCTATCATAACACATCAAGGTATGTGTCGCTTAAAAAAAACACATCCAGGTATGTTCAAAACATCAACACAGTTCCACAACAAATATGATTGAAAATCGAGTATGATGTGGCTGACTTGGATCCGCATCGGACCCCAAGATGGATACAACGTGTTTCGGCATCCCAAGAGCAATTGCATCTATACTGGCCTATATGACCCTTGCGTGTTGGGTGAGAAACATAAATTCCATCTTTTGAAATGGGACAAAGTTTGAACTCCAAAGGCTAGAGGAGGTGTGGGGTTGAGGAAGCTAGAAGAGATGAATTTAGCTTTGTTAGGAAAATGGGTTTGGATGTTTGGGGTGGAGAGGGAAGCAAAGTGAAGGGAGGTCATACCTAGAAAGTATGGGATGAAGGAAGGAGGGTGGCGGACAAGGGCATCTTCTCTATATCGATCTTCCTATTTGTGGAAATCGGTAGTGTTCTAGAAAGATAAGAGTGTGGGAGGGTATAGGTTTTAATTTGCGGGATGGTAATAAAATTAAATTTTGGGAGGATAGATGGGTTGGAGAAGCAAGTTTGCAGGATACGTTTCCATCTTTAGGGGTTTTAGTTAGGGACGAGGGGGTGAAGGCGAGCATTTGCTTTTCAGTGAGAGGTGAGGAATTATCTTGGACCCCTATATTTAGAAGAAATCTTGTTGATGAGGAGATCGAAGAATTCGTTCATTTGTTTCAACTCCTAAGAAAATTTTCCCCAATGCTATCAGATGCGAATTCCTTGAAGTGGTTAAAAGTTAAATTCGGCTCCTTCTTCGTTGGCTCCCTTTATCGTTTTCTAACTTAAAATGAGGAGAATGTCGGGGTATCTTCTACGACATATCTTTGGTGCTATGGTGCTCCTATGAAGGTGGTGGCTTTTGGATGGCTAGTAGGGAGGAATAAAGTGCTTGCAATTGACAATCTTTGCAAGAGGATGATGGCCCTTCCGGATATTTGTTTGATGTGCTTCAAAGATGCAAAATCTGTGAATCATCTCTTTATTCATTGCTCCTTTGCTAGGGAGGTGTGAGAGTCTTGTTCTTCACTCTTTTGGGGTCTTATGGGTATTCCCCAAATACATAGAAGATCTTCTTGCTTCTTGGCATGGTGGGGGATAAGGAAATTGGGGAAAAGGAGTTTGTTAGCGATTTTTTGGGCTCTATGGTGGGAAAGAAATTAGTGATGCTTCAGGGATAAGAAGAGAGGAGCAATAGATATCTTCAAGAGGGCTATTCTCTTTGTTAAGGAATGGGCGGAAGCGTAGATCTCTATGCTTTTTTTCTCAGGCCCTTAGGGTGTGCTTGTTTAGATGTTTTTTTGTGTATATTTGTAATTTTTGGCTGTGGCCTTTTTAATGGAATATCAGCATTGGTAGGAACTGTTTTTCGACTGGATCAAGGCCTATTTTGGGTGATCAAAACACAATATTGGAGTGTTAAATCAAAGTAGAAAGGGAGTGAGTAGCTCTTCTGATGGAAATGTTTATATTGACAATACATCAATTAGAATTGCACATATTAAACAATTAAATTTCAATCTTTTACACAGTATAATAACACATATTATACTCTTTGGGGGTACTACTTGTTCATAGTTACTCACAATAGTATGTTGCTATTTGTTCATTATATTGCATTCAATCATAATACTAATTTTGGATAATCTGTTGTGGCTCCTGGATGCTTGTTAAAACATGTGACAAAAATCAGACTATCGACCATAATAGGATTTCCTATTACCAAATGTTTTAACACCAAATTTAAAGTCCAAAGACTGTAAAACACCATTTTCAGTTCCAGTCGACAAACAACATTCTTACCAAAGAATGGTCCAATGCACCCATTGGATGTATCATGTCAAAAAAAGAAAAAAGTCCAAAAAAGAAAAAAGAAAAGATTCTTGTGGTTCAAAAAAATCATGTTGATATTGTCTGGTATGGAGAAAAAAGAAAAAAGAAAAGATATTCTTGTGTTTCCCAATTTTTCCTGATTTTTTGGTTAAAAAAATCATGTTGATATTGTCTGGTATGGCCCGATAAGCCTCATATTATATTGTTTCCCAGCTAGGCTGATACTTCTTCAGGAGGCACTTGGATAAACCATCAAATCGAATTGCAATAATTAATTCAGTGAAGCGGAAATAATCAAATTTCTCCAAATTACACACACACACACACACACATTCTTTGTGTGTATATGAATTTCTCCTAATTTAAATAACTCAATTCAATGTAGTTTCCTTAGGATTCATTTATATATATGGAGACTTGCTCCAAATTACAACAAGTTTGACGGAATGCTACTACAATTTGAGGGCTACCGTCCTCATTGGGAATTTTAAATAGTTGCTGTAAATTTGTTATTTCCTCTTGATGGACCAAATGTTCGCAAATCAATTCAGTTGTGCATTCAAATGCACCCCTACTTGGCGATTTTGATTCAAGTTAGAAAGTAGCAAATTTGATGGTTGCAAATGCTTTTATGCAGGATGATTTTTGTTTTGAAAAGAGAGACTGGATGTCGGTGGGTCTGGAGGAATTACCTACTGGGTCTCAATTGGTAAGGAATTTGAAACAGGAAAAAAGTATTTTGCTTATTTGTCTTGAGCAAATTTTTAAAAGTATTTTGCTTATTTGTCTTGAGCAAATTACCTTTCAACATTGCAAAATATCGAGATTCTTGTCATTTTTTAAATGTAGATCATGGGTCTTAATCCTCCTTTTGGGGTTAGAGCGTCTCTTGCAAACAATTTCATCAACAAGGCTCTCGAGTTCAAGCCAAAGCTCCTTATTCTAATTGTTCCAGCGAAAACAGAGAGGTAGTCTCTCTCTCTCTCTCTCTCTCTCTCTCTCTCTCTCTCTCTCTCTCATTTTGAAACTCTCTCACTCACTCATTTGCATTTTGAAACCAGACTAGATGAGAAGGGATCGCCATATGATTTAATTTGGGAGGATGATAGAATTCTCTCGGGCAAGGTGCGGTGGACAAGCAAAACCTTACTTTGTATTCTCACCTATTTTAATAGTATTATATGATGCTTGATCGAAAGATGTGGCTTTTTTTTCACTCAACCCAGAAATGGAACAGCTGGGGTCTGCCTTTCAGTAAAATCTTTCAGTTGTTCGGCTAGAATCATCTAATTCGGGTTTGTTTGGCCAAGCAAACCCTTGATCTAGCATTGTATATTTCCTCTCTCATTTTATACCATCAGATGACCATATCACTGGTGGCTAACCCAAAACCTTCTCATTTGTTCAGTCCTTTTACTTGCCTGGATCAGTAGATGTGAATGAGAAGCAAGTGGACCAATGGAACCTGAAAGCTCCACCACTCTATCTCTGGAGCCGACCTGACTGGACTGCACGGCACAGGGACATAGCTGTCAAGCGAGGACACCTATTGAAAGACTGGACTGCACGACATGGATCCACAGCTATCAAGCGAAGACACATATCGAAAGACTGGACTGCACGGCATGGGTCTACAGCTATCAAGCAAGGACACATGTATGAACCTCAGGAAGAGTTGCCCGTCGAAGAAAACTGCTTGGAAGTACAGGCTGTGGATCAAATAGAGGAGGATCATGGTTTTAATATGGACATCTCTGAGTTCTTAAACAATTCGCCTGAATGGAATGGTCGAGCAGAAGCATCTGAAGAAACTAGAATTGTCGTCCCCAAGGAGAAGACTGAAGAACAGAAGGGAGCTTCTCTGCCCAAATGCGATAGTGGTCGACTTGAGCAGGGCGGATGGGAAGACAAAGGGAAAAGAGGAGCAGCCCATGAAAACGATTCACATGGGAAGAAGAGAGTCCATGAAGCTGACAATGGTAGGGGAGGAAAATGGAAGCACGCACGGTCCATGACCGAGAGATTACCAGAGACCATTTCCCCTTTTAATGGAACAGATGCCACGAGCTTATCAGAACGAGGCCGGTCGGCACTTGGAGTGAGGCCAGTCAGCATTCCTGATGAAGATTACAGAGATGTAGGGACCAGGTACGGCTCGAACAGGGAAGACCCATTTGCAAGCGGGACCCATGGTTACGGTATTCAGGGCAAGGAGTGCCTTCCCAGTCACTTTGGAGAGAAGATTGTTGAGACTTCCGGTCGTGATGCTTATATCGGTGGGCGGGAGCTGGTTGAGATGTTTGGGCGTCCCGGTGCGGATCGACTACGGCAGCAGATCCAGTTGTACGGTCGGCAGGGGCCTAATGATTTATCTCAGGTAGGTAGGCAACCATTGGGTCAGTATTCTGGACTGGGCAGCCTGGGTTCAGTGTCCTGCCCGGCATTTGGGCTCGCGGGTCCAGTGGTCGAACTTTCCAGGCCAAACTTGTCAGTGTCACAGCGGTATGTGGCGCCCCACCTCAAGGAGACGAACCATCCAAGGGCAGATCCTGGCAATTATGACTCGCCTGTCTCTCAGGCTGGCTTCCGTGCAGGCATGTGGGGATTTGCCCCGGGCCCGTTGCGCTCTTTCTCACCTCACCAGAACTCAGCTGGCTGGCTCAATGAGTGAGTTATATTCATCATACTTAGAATTTTTCTTTTTATTTTTTGAAAGGTTATTTGGATTTTTAGAAAAGGAAAGATGGGAAAAATCAAAATTCTTAGGTGTAGTCGCTGGTTCGTAAGGCAATTACTGTGGATGGTTTGGTGGGTCCGCAGATTCTTGTAGTGATGAACGGATGGGATGTCGCCCAGACTTTCTTGTGGAAGCTTTGTACACACAGGTATGCCAGAATTCAAATCGTTTTGCCAGTACAATGAAATCCTCAGGTTAAAAAAAAAAAAGCTGCATCAGATGACTTTGCAATTGGTGTACAGATTCTTATCAGCCGGCCATTGATTTGATGGGCCCCACCATGTGATAGGGCATGCCTAGGGAATTTTCTGTATTATAAGATCCCTAAAATTTGAAGATTGATGGCCTTCATATACTCTTAAGGAGACAATATTGCAATGGTCCAAAATCAACGAAATAGGCAAATTATCAAATTGATTAGTGGGGAATTTTCATTTTAAGACAGGGTCCATCAGATCAAGGGTCTTGATCACTGAAAGATGGGTGCCACCTACATGAAATTCTTTGCGGTAGATTTGCTAGAGATTGTAAAGTAGGTTTCTGGCACAAGCGGGGCCCATAATTCAAAGATCCCATACGTTGATATGATGGGACACTGGCCTTACATGGTCCATGCACACAACGGTCTCCCTGATTGGAAGATCCCAGCCACGGAATATTTGTCCTTTGCATTGGGACTGTATTTTCTTCATTAACCGTTGTCTTGTTGAGGCTCTATTGAAAGGCTTAGGATTTTTCTATCCGGGAGAATTTTGGGGCATGGACTGTTCACAGTTGCTGCCCCCACAGTATCAACGGTTCAGATTATTGAACAATGGGCCCGGCTTGTACAAATAGAATATACCCCCACGTTTTTAGTGCTCTCAATCACAAGCTGGGCCCGTACTCAAGTGATCGGGACCGTTGATGTGATGGCCCTGCATCTCCTGGCCCATCTTGGACAATGCTACCCCTTCAATCTGATGGCCTGTGATCAATTGCCTGCAGGCAACTGCATAGTTAAGAAAAAGTGCGGCAGTGATCAGCACTTAAAAAGGCCAATTCGACGCCTGGGATGCACCTATCTGGGGGGCATGTCCCATTCATGGTTGGGGCCCATCAGATGAACGAGCTTTCTTCTGCATCCGCATGATCAAGTGGGCCATCGTCTGTTTGCATGCTGCCAAGAATCATGAAATGTTTCAACAAGGAACGATCATATGGTTTCAATGTTTCAATAAAACATGTTCCCGTTGAATACGGCTTGCGACTTTTGAATTAGCCGTCCATTTGCTGGTCGTCAATTCGATGGCTTAGACCATCTGGTTGTTGTGAGTTTTTGGGTGTGGCCCATCGATGCTGACTGTAGGAAAGTCAACGGTCCAGATCACTACCCATGTGTACTTTGTAGGAATCCTGTGGTTGGTCATTGTGGGATGAGAGAGAGAGATTTGGATCACTACCGTTTGCTGTGATGTGGCCCACTCGAATTTTGGGTCTGACTCGTTCTTTTTTTGTTGTTGTGAAACTGATGGGTGGAGTGAATTTTAAAAGGGACATCTGTGGAACCCACTAGCTGTGACTGTATACAGATATCTCCTGTAACCGTTACATATATGCCCAAATGAAAAAGTACCAGGATTGCATGTGGGGGTTGGGGCCTGAAATGATCACTATAATCTTAGAGAAATGCTTCATACAGAATGGGCTGGGCCCCACAATTTAGATGGTTCAAATGATATATTTAAGTGGACATATGTGAGTAGGATGAGTCATTGCCATTGCTTGATTGTCTTATTTCAACACAAGTATTTATGATAGGGATTAGGATTAGGATTGTTTAAACAATCTGATTTTGGGACTGTGAATTAACAACAATGGTTCCATGTTAATTTGAGTTAATACATGCCATGAGTACAAGTTCTAACTGATAGCTCACGTCCACCCATTTCTGGGCCCATATTAATGTATGGATGTTAAGAATCCAACCCCAGCATCATGTGTGTCCCACTGTAAGGGTAAGAAAACTAAAAGATAGGACAATTTCGAAAGTCATTTAGGTCATAGGAAACGAAATAATGTGAATGTATTTGCCCCTAAACTAAGTTTAAGTGGTGTGACCATCTTGAGTTTTTTATTTGCCAGATATTGCAGGGTTCTATTCATGTGCAAAGTTGCACGTTATTAATGGGTTGGATTGGCAAATGTCGCCATAGGTGGGCCGTAAAAAACAGTTGTAGTTATCTACGGGTTCTCCCTAAGTGGAGACCAGTTTTGGCCTGAAACTTCCGATTGTGGGTGACTAATGGATGACCTCACATGATGAATAACATGATTTTCAGATCAACATCATGGTGGGCCCCACATGATTGGGCATAAATGTAACACTTCAAGATTTCGGCTCCCGTGTACATTACGATGGCCGAATTCCAAAGCTATTTTGAATGTGTGAGAGTTATACCCTTTATATAATTTTCACACAAACATGCACATTTCATACTATTTGAAAACCATGAGAAAGACGGTGGAACCAAACTTATATATTATTTCATTAACTAAACTAAATCATCAAACCATATAACTGTCATTTAATCAATCACCATGTTCATAACTATGTCCTTCCATTGGAACTTATTACAATTCAAATATTTAATACATGCTAGAACTATGAATAACTATGCGGTCTCGTCTTCCACCATCTGCTCCCACGAGCCATCATAATCGTCTCCTTGAGGCTCGGGCTCCTGAGGATTGTTACCTACATGTTCTAAATTATTTTCACAAAACACCGTCAAAAGCGGCATAGTGAAGAACTGTTTTAAGGTTAGAAATAATAATCGCATAAAGATCATAACAAAACATCCATTACTCTTACTTTCTTACTTAATGCAATGCATGATAATGCATGACCCAGCATAGGAATCCTTAGACATGCCGCCAGGGATTTTGGGACACGCAAGCCCATAATTTTGCCCGACCACGTGAGAAACGGGATGCTCATAGCCCAAATCTACACGTGACAGTGTATGTGAGAAGTATGACGCTCTAGCCTATTCTCAATTCCATACACCCACATGGAGCCATGTGCATGCATGAGTTAACCATTCTTTATTATTATTACCAATTTACACCAAGCCACTTAACGTCTAACCAACCTTTGGTGCCACCACATCCTTCCTTATGGTTCGTCACTCATTAAAATAGTCGTAACCGACGCATCACATCCCAGGGTGGCGGCCCGTACTACTAAGCTTCATAACAACTATGCTCAACTATAGTTTTATGGAGATCCTTAATAACTTGAGGAATAATAATAATAATAATAATAAATATAATAATAATAATAATAGTAATAAATGGATTTAACAAACACTTAATTGGGCGATCTTGATACCACCACCACAGATCAGGGTGGCCACTTAATCGGACAAGCTAAAAGCACCGTCTCAGGTTAGGGCAACCTCTTAACCGGGTGTTCCGATATTCATCACCACAGATCATGGTCCATCCATATATATAAAAGGAATATAACATAATAAGAATCTCCATTAGACAATCACAACTATTCTTTATACAATATGGAAGGAAAGGTGGTCCCTTTAAAGATGGTTACACAAATCTCATATGCGCAACAAATATAATTCTATTCCTTACTAGTTCTCTAAGTCCAATAAATGTCCTCATCACCATGAGATGGAAAAAGTATTTAAATGTATTCATATATAGCTAACTAAGGAGAGACATGAGATTATTAACCCAATCTTAAAGGAGTTCTCACCTTATGATCTTTGACTTATTAGAGATATAAGATGATTGAATAATAGCAAGATGGTACTCCTCTCTTTTACCTCTTCTCTCTCTCTCTCTCTCTCTCTCTCTCTCTCTCTCAAATTCGTGGGTGGGGGTCACCTCTGGCTAAGAGAGGCCCTATATATAGAGGTAGGGTCGGAATTAGGGTTTTAAGGAAGCTACACCATCTTTGGATGAATGATTGCAGTTTAAAGTATAAATATATCATCTTTCGAGCCATTTTGAAAGGTATACACAACATGGTTTGAGGAGAGATTCCACATGTTTGTTAAGTCAAGAATGGGCTACAGAATGGTCGTGACGGATTTTGGAATGAGGCCCACTAAGTGATGAATGGTCCACGAGAAGAAAATAGGAAATAATGAGTTCAGAATTAGAAACTTTTGAACGGGCGGTTTATCTGACAATCGGACACCTAGGGTGGGTTTAGATGGGTCCAATGAGGCAGGTAGGGTCCACAAACTGAGGGTCCACAACCGTTTGATAGGGTTTTAGTGCAAGAGGAGATTCTAGAGAATTCCTACACAAGATGGGAGAGACTTCCGTTTTTTAAGTGATTCTCCACGTTGATTAGCTAGAAAGGATCCTTAGGATCCTTTAGAAACTTTCCTAAGATCTCATGTGAAGAGGTTTCCAGATTGGAAGATCCAAGTTTCCAATGGGTGGAAGGAAAGAGGAGTTTGGGTTGGATTCGCGATGGAATGAGATGAAATTTGGCAGGAGGGAGTTTTGGAGGGTAAGAAAGAAGATGGACGGCTTGGATTATCGAAAAAGGGGTCCATATGTGGGCGATTTGGACAACCAGCAACGCTGCCCATGGGTGGTTGCTCGTAAGTGCGTGAGACGCACGATCAAACTTGCGTTTGACCGCATAGTTTGGCCATGCGTCATGCACACAAGGCCCACCATGATGTTTATATGAAATCCACTCCATCCAGAATGTTGGCAAGGTAAAATAACGCATTGACACTAAAAATAAATTAGAAATGAGGTCGGGTGGCCCACTTATGATCCATTTTCTGATTAGGGCATTTGTGCGATGATTGGAGGGCTGAAATTCGACGTGTACGGTTAAAATATGCCCAAACGCTTATACCTAGGGTATTGCGTCTTAACAATCGCTAGAAACTAGTATACTTAAAAACGGCATGTTAACTTAAGTTTAACCAATGGCATTTTTATAATTTTTGCAAATCTTCAGGTTTAACAAAATCCAACTCTTCTATGTTGTTAATGAGGTCATTCTAAGCAACTTTAATAAAGGGTATACCATCTGATCTCCTACGGATGTTCCGTTATTCGAATTTTAATATCAATGGCTGGTATTTAAGATATATAAAAAATAGAAATAAATTTCAGAAAATTTTCTAAGATAACTACCGTAAATCCGGGGCATTACAACTCCCCTCACCTTAAAAGTAAACTTCGTTCTCGAAGTTACCTGAATGTACGGCGAAAATGTGTGGATAAGCTTTCTTCATTTCTTCTTCAGTCTCCCAAGTTGCTTCCTCTTCTCCGTGAAACGACCATACAACTTTTACTAGTAGAATGACTTTCCTTCGCAATACATGCTCTTTTCGGTCCACGATACGCAGTGGTTCTTCGATGTATGACCCGTCACTACGTACTTCGATCTTTTTCCATTTGATCACGTGAGCGTCGTCTCTGTTGTACTTCCTCAACATCGATAAATGAAAAACGTTATGGACGTTTGCTAGCTGCGGGGGCAAGGCCAGACGATAAGCTACTTCACCAACTCGTTGGAGAATCTGGAATGGTCCAATGAAACGCGGAGCTAACTTTCCTTTCTGTCCGAATCTCAGCATTCCTTTCATGGGCGATATCTTTAAAAATACATGATCCCCTTCTTTGAACTCCAGATCCTGTCGTCGATTATCCGTGTAACTCTTTTGCCTGCTTTGAGCTACTTTTAAGTGCTTTCGAATGATGTTAATCTTTTCTGCAGTAATTTGAACAATTTCCGGCCCAATCAATCTTCGATCTCCTACTTCAGCCTAAGATTGAGGCGTGCGGCAAGGGCGGCCATACAGTGCTTCAAATGGTGCCATACCTATACTTGCTCGAAAGCTATTGTTATAAGCAAACTCTGCCAGAGGTAGGTAATCTTTCCAACTTCACTTAAAGTTCAACATACACACTACATGAAAAAGCGCTAAATTCGACGGTTCGCGCCATTGAAAAAAACCGTCGAAGATCAGCCCGTCTAGAAAACAATTCGACGGTCCTTAACCGTCAGTTAAAATTCGACGGTCCGTTAGTTAGAATTCGACGGTTCTTATCCGTCGGTTAATATTCGACGGCCCATGACAGTCGAAATATTTCGACGGTCCACATCCGTCGAACTAGTATTCACATAATCGGCGGTTTTAAACCGTCGAAAATAATTCGACGGTCCATAACCGTCGCCTACGGTTCGAATATCATAGAATATTTCGACGGCTACTAGCCGTCGGAAAAATTCGACGGTCCAAACCTGCCGTTTCTGGAAAAATTAAAGAAAATTTCGACGGTCCTATGCCGCCGTTCTGGGTAAAAATTATTGGAATTTTCGACGGTCCTGGACAGTCGAGAACTAAATTCGACGGTCTTAAGCCGCCGTTCTCGGAAAAATGATAGGAAGTTTCGACGGTCCAGGACCGTCGAATTTGTGTCTGCACGGAAAAAAAAACCTATATTTTGGTAGGGGTTGTGCCCCAATACATCTTGTAAACCCTGTAATTCGTAAATAATTTAGAAAACTACAACGTGTACTAACACGATGTACAAGTACAATCCTCTACATACATAACACAATACATCCACAATCACATTACATAACCAACACAATACAACCACAATCCTCCTCAAGTACAAACAATCCACAACCACATTCTCCACAAGTACAAAAGAGTACAATCAACTTATAATATATCATCAACCAGTCGAATTTATGTCTGCATGAAAAAAATAACCTGATTTCACTACCAAAAAATTGGGAAAAGGCTGCGGACTAATGCAGGTTTTTGCTAAGGATTTAATTCGTAGCAAAATTACTACGAATATTATCCCTTGCTAAAAGCTATTAGCCACCTAAGCGTAGCTAATGTTTGATGCTCCCTTGAGGGATTCTATGGGGTCCACAAAAATGTGTTTGTATGATCTAATCCATTCATCGATTTTTATAGCACATTTTAGGGTATAATCCTAGAAAAGAGGCATATCTAACCCTCAGGTGGACCACACCGTAGGAAAGAGTGATATGAACTTCCTACCATTGATCATTTGTATGGTCCATGGGAGTTGGATCTGCCTCAGTTTTGGTATCTGAGCCTAAAATGACCTTTCAAAATGGATGGGTGGAGTGGATACGTGATATACATCACGATGGGCCCCACGAGCTCAGTCATCACGGTGGACCCTCTGACCCGCGTTTTTATTTTCAGCGAAATCGCCCCCGCCCGCCCACCCGCCCGCCCGTGCTTATCGCCCAAAAACCCTAGGGACCTCTCTCTCTCTCTCTCTCTCTCTCTCTCTCTCTCGCCCACCCCCTTTCACTCCATCGCCCCTCTCCCTCCCCCTCTCCCTCTCAATCTTGTTAACCCAACCGGATTTAGAAAAACCCCACCGGATTTCGGTTTCTTCTCCAAATTCGTGATCTGTCTCTCAATCTCAGGTCAGGTTCATGTGATTTGCAATCGGGTTGGGTTTGGGTTGAGCAAATTCAATTCTGGTTAGGTCGGGTCGGGAACAATCACATGTATAGAGGAATTTGTGTTGGTTTCGAGCTTATGCATGCAACGTTTACAATTTCCGAGTGACTGCGTATCAAGCTTCATACACTGCCAGAGTATCAAATAACCCCCTTTCCTCTTCTAGTTTTCAGAAGGGGCTGTATAGAACTCAACAGCTTCAACTCGGGGGTTTACATAATCTGTACCTGCCAAAGATCTTCTGGTAATTTTCATTCTCAAATCCCCAAATCTTGATTTTGTTGTCTTCCTTCTGTTGGTTTATTTTAGATTTTTTTTTAATTTTTTAATTGTATATATATTTTCAAGATTATTGAAATCTGGAGTGATTCTATGAATTTTAGGAGTCTAATGGATTCATTGCCAGAGGATTTCAGGTCAGGTTCAAAACCCAACCCAACCCGCCCAATTTCACCCCTGCTTAACCCTTTTTTCTTGTTCTGATCTTTAACATTCCAAATGATATGCAGATTTTGATGTGGTTGGACACTACTCGAGGCCAGACATTCTGAGCCTGACAGTCACATCTGGATCTAAAATTGAAGGCTCTCAAAAATCGTAAGAGCCACTTTCAACAGGTTCGCAGTTCAGACCTTCCCTTCCATTCCTTTGTATGCTTATTTATGTTTGGATGGATTGAAATCGGTTCCTGTGACTATATCAGTCACCACCGAAATTGGGTTGTATCACCTGGCATTGGGCTATTTTGGGTTGATGCAGGCCGGTACAGCTGTATCTTTTATGGATCGAACAGGTTCAGATCAGATGGTACCCACCAGATTCAGTTGGAAATTTACATATCATTTGATGAAAGCTGTATGTTTTGTGTGTTTCCCCCTTACTGGAAATTTACTTATTGGGGTTGACTCCTGTTTTGGGATGCTGTGATGCATGCATGACATCCACACCGTCCATCAGATGAGTCCGCCCATGGAATCAGTCAATACACTACCTGGCTATGTTTAGTGTCAATAGATGGGTCCATCAGATTCTTGTAATTGTGGCTTTACCCATCAATAAACATGCAGAGTCTGATCCTTTCTGTTTATCACATGCTAATATAAACATGCACAGTCTGATTATTGTAATCTCTGTTGAATGTAGACCATTGTTGTATCTATTTCCTCGACCATCTATTTAGAGACCACCAATGTGAGCTTAATAATTTTCCAATCTAAGTGATTTTAAACGTGGGGCCCATCAGGTTAACAGTTTGGGTCACCAAACCATGGGCCTCACCATGAACAAAAGAAACAAGGATTTCAGTTTTTTATTTCGCTTTGCTATATAGAATCTGTTTACTCCAGTAACTTTTGAAGCTTGCCAAAATTTCTGTAGGAATATTCTGCTTCGGTTGTTGCTAATGATGCAGAACCTTCAGAATGTATATTCATATATGCTTGTTTTGGGACATTTGTTTATTAAATCGTTTTGGTCTTTTGCCATTGGTTGTTGTGATTGGGACCTTGTTGTGGGATGATCCAGGGCTTGTATGGTCATGAAAATGTTGGTTCTTTCACTGGATGTATTAATTTGAGCAGCGTACATGTCAGTGTTTGAGATGCTTTGATTTTTTGGAAGGAGTTCTTGCTGTTGTATAGGGTTAATTCTAGACAGAGGGTTCATTGATGTCTTAGCTTGGAGGTCTGAGGTTGAACGAGTGTAAAGTATAACATGTTTAGAAGAAATGGCGGTGGATGTTGGCCTTCCCTGAAAAACAGGTCTGTTGGATAAACAGGCAGGCCATGGTCGTGGGCACAATCTCAGCGATCTGTTGGATAAACAAGCGGGCCACGGTTGCTTCTTTTTACATTCGAATTTGCTTTCTCAATTTCAATGCCATAGCTAGGACAAGGCCCTCATGAGAGGATGATCATGATGGCGATGATAGCATTGGTAACAGCATATACTATTAGTACCATGAACAAGATGAATCTAGTCCTGTGATATTTGGTCAAATAAATGCTAGTATATTATGTTTGTAAGGATGCGATCTGGTGCCCTGCCTCTCATCTAAGCACTGTATTTCACATTAACTTGGAGCATCCTTTTTTAAATCTTTCCTAGATGGGAATATTCCTATGCCATGGTAATATAATCAGTGGAGGACTAGTCTATCATGATTGACTCCTTTTTACATGTATTGATTTTGTTTAGCATCCAAATATGACAGGGAAAAGAGAGATGATGTATGAGATGAGAACCTTGAGAGCAAAGTACAAAAATTGGTAGAAGAAACTACACCCTGATTTAGTTCATTCAGATTCTGAGGTTTGAGCATGTACACTTCTAATCTTGAAAAATGTTGTACTGCTCTTTTTATTTTTTGGGTTGCTAAATCAATATATTTGTGCTTTTTTTTTTTTTTCTTGCCTATTGTTTAGGAAGAAAGGACATGCTGCTGAACAGTCTGCTCAGGTGATTGATAAATGCTTACCGCACACTCAACAAACCATTGTCAAGGGCATTGTATCTAGTATGGCCCCTTTTTCTAGAGGCATTATACTAGCACCGAAGGGTTGTAAAGTACCTTGGTTCTTTAGTTTGTACAAGTTGAGCCATCGTTCATTGATCTAAAATTGTTGATATAATAGCCTTACCGTGGATAGCTCATGCACCATAAATCCCTCGGATTAGTAGATTCTAGCTGTATAATATGTGACCTTTTTCTTGGTTGATTGTGAATTGTTGCTTTCTTTTTTTTTTTCTTTTTTTGGTCGTTTTTTTTTAGTGTGACATCCATCCTGTCCATCAGATATGTGACCCCAAAATAGCCCTTAGGCCAAAAATCAGGTGGGCCACAACATGGGGAACAAGGTAGGATAGGATGCCACCATTGGTATGCATGTGGGGCCCATTGTTGTCTCTATAGAATCTAGGCCATTCAGACCCTTCATCTGGCTTCGATGAAGGATTAGGCCAAAATTTTCAGGAGGTTCTACAACTTTGGTGTCCTCATGGAAAATCAAGGTTGGGTGTCCACTCTCAACTTGTTCCATGTTGGGGCTATTTGAGTTTTGGATCAGAACAATTTTCAGGGCATTCGGGCTTGTTTGAGGTAACGCATCTGATGGACAGGATGGGTCCTCAAAATGTCACGTGGCACCCACCTAAGTTGGACTGCTAGGTAGCTCCACGCAGTGCAACTCGTAGGTGAGCAACAATATGTACATATGTGATGTATGTATGTATGTGCATGCATGCATGCATGTGCATGTGTGTGCGCGTGCATGTGCATGGAGGTCTCAAGTCCAACTGGTTGGACCAGAGGTTATGGTCCACTCAGTGGATAACTTCTAACTTTCCAAGCGGATGGGACATCCAACCCATTCAATAAATTGGCCCCACCATGAGAAACAATTTATGCAAAAATCAGCCCCATCCATTGAACAAATGGACCCATCCACTGAACAAATGGACAACACTTGTATTTTGCTATTTATCGTTGGCTATACATTGTTTTCCTTGGTATGGCTCATTTGATGATTGGATATGGCTGATTTTTGCACTGATATCTCCTATTTTATCTCAAGTCAGTCGTGTAAGTGCAATGGTTGCTGTGTATTTTATCTCGCCAAATAGGTCATTATATTGCTCGTGAATTGATTGTGAACTGTTTCTGTATTTTCTTAAATATCCATTTGCTTTAAATATCTCGAACATTTCCCAGGGGGATTGGATGAAACCATTCGGGCTGAAATTAGAGGCTTCTCATGAATCGGCGGTTGTGATCATGAATCATGTCAACCTGGTTGAGATCCTTATGGATGTGGTAAGCAATTTGATTTGTTGTGCATTCTCAGTATTATTTTCAATTGTCAATTTGGTATTTCTTTTGTTTATATAGGTCCTTCCACATGTAAGGAGAGATGGATACAATGCAATTCAGTTGATTGGAATTCTTGAGCATAAAGATTATTCATTATTGGTTATAAAGTGAGTTGATTATGCATGCATAGGAAGCCATACATGTGAGTGTGTGGAGTTTCTCAATTAGTTTCACTTTTAAGTTATGGTAGGCAGCTTGGTTTGCATCTTTCTACATAGTAACCACTGGAATCCACATCTAAAGGTGCCATGCATGTGCTATTGGCACGTGTATGAGTGTTTCACTGAGATTTTCAACTTAAGAATCCAAATCCAGGATTCTCAATCACTGAGATTTTCATTCTATCAATAGCGTGACTTTTGAGCTACTCCATAGTTGTTATTCTGACTTGGAAGGTAAGATTCAGCAGAATATAATGAAAGAAAAAAAAATGGCTGGTCTTATAAATATCCTACAAAAAAACATGGCTGGACACATTAGATTGGGAATTACTCCATAGTTTTCTAACTGAATATTTTTTACAACTTTTGTTTTCGAGATTATTCAAACATATTTATTAATATGATTTTCTTGTATGCTTAGAAGTAGCTGAGAACAATATTTATTAATATGTGGAAGTTTACTTACAGGGTCCTTATGTGATCATTTCTCTTCATGTTCATGGTCTATATGTATGTATCAAAGATGACGAAGCATGCTATTTTTCTCTATTTACATGTATGTGTACAAATCAATGGACAGTTTACCTGTTCAACGTGGAATGTTGCTCTATTGCCTGCTTATGTTTTCAGCTGCTGGTTCGCAGGTTGTTGATTTGACAGTTTGATTGTCCAACCTAGCTACATGTCTCTGTGAAAGATTGATGGCCCTCTGGGTACATCACAGCATAGTTCAAAAACTCAAAAGCTCTTGACTCGTTGTCCAGTTGGGTCGGGTTGACTCGAAGACTCTTTCTTTATTGGACTCAAAAGATTATTCATTGTTCAACTGAAATTAAGTCACTAATGTCTACGTCTGAAAAGGAAAATGTGGATTATCAAAGTTTTTGGAAGAAAAGGGAAATGCTTTTTTTGAGGAAAATTGTGGAAAGGAAACTAATTTCTCGCATGTTTCTTTATTGTTCCAACTGGTAGGAAACATCAGATCAGCAGAAACTTTCATTTCCACGGTTAGTTTTTGTATTCCATCAATCCAAACTAGCAAGTAGATCATCTAAATAATTTTACTGAAAGTTTTTTTTTTTTTTTTTTGAAGATTGCTGGAATTTATTTCAAGGCCGAAAAAAAAAACACAGGAAAATGGAAGAAAAGGAAAAATGACAAAAAGTAAAATAGAAAGAAAAGGCTAAACGATTATGTAAGTTTGGTTTTCTATCTCAATATTTTCTAAGGATCATGTTGGGGTATGAAAGGTGGGTGTTTTAATCTTGTAAATGAGATAGATTTGTTAATGTCTACTCTCATTGTGATTAGGTTGGCAGAGATCTTTTACTATAGTCTGTCATTCAGTTCTTGTTATTGCATTGGCTTAATGGATTTTGTAATTATTCCTTTCTCTGCATGCTAAAATCTGAGATATTATGTCCCAAACCACCCTCCCTGTCCACCTACAGCCCCCTTATCTATTTTCCTATTAACATACACTCTATATATACATAAATCAACCAGCTGCAACCCCCATACCCACCGTTCAAAACCCAAAATCCAGTTCCCAGACCACATCCAGTCCCTTATTCTGACAGAAAAATCTTATAAACCACACCCTTGTACACCTCAACCTACAGCCATTACAACCCTAGGAACCAACCCTACTCCACATTTAGCCACCATATTCAACTCTTAAGCCTTTTCCAGTCAACTCTATTCCCTTACATAAACCCACAACTATAGCCTCCATCATACCCCCTATTCCACCCCAAAATTCTGGCAACCCAAACCTCTGATCTTCAACTCCCAACTTCTATTTAAACCTTAACCTTAAACAGCCGACAGAACAACTTCCAGAAATTATTGTTGGTAAGAACAGTAAGCAATGATTGCATTACATATAAGCATGAAGCTCTAGTTATATGATACATGGTGGTAACCTTTCATTCATCTTAGCCTTTCATTCTCCATTAACATGCTTTCAATGCAGGTTTGAGAGACAGAGAGGGTGCACCATCAACTTCCAGAAGCCAAAAGATACAAACCCGCCTCCTCTCTAACAATGAGCAGATGCCAAATGGAAACGATCAATTCAGAAGAAAAGGACACCAGATTGTAGTGTTGCTGCAGAGTAACAGAGGAAGAGATTTATGAGGTACCTATTAAGCTAAATCTTACATGCAAACATGTGCCATTGTGGCAGTTTGTGCCAGGTCCGAGCTATTTATCAGATCCATCCCAACAAAGCCCAAAAAGAAGCCAGCTCCTCATGAGGTGGGTTGCACATACACATTGACCATTATCCTTAAGTCTTCCATTTTCACTTGGCCAAACAGATGAGAGGACCAGCCTTTTTTTTTTTTCCAATTTGAATTCATTTTGCCCAGTGCACATACATGATAGAGCCTAGCTGATGAATAGTTTGGATCTTGCATCTGTGCTTATATTCTTCAAAGAGGACTATCCTTCTTTCTATCAAACTACATCTATTAGTCTATCTATCTTGTTGAATATCTAAGGAAATCTTTGGGATTTTTGTCTTTTCCCAACACCAATCCATTTCATTTCCTATTGGTTGAAACAGTCCTTTAGACATGAAAGCACCCATCTTTTCTTGTCTATAGTCACTCATGTCTTATATCCTTTAGACATATGGTAACATGTGTGTGGCCCACTTTAAAGCCAACCATTTATGTTTTATGTCATTGAATGCTATGTTTGCAGTATTTCCTATCCTTTCAAGAGATGGTATCAATCACCACATAGAAGATGCAATTCTGAGAGTGGATAGATTGGGTGTGAAGGTCCTTAGCCTTGCTGATGCCAAGATCCAAGATCCAAAATCCAAGTTGTCCATCATGTGGGTCCACACGTTTATGCCACAGCCCAAAAATCAGACAAGTCTACTCCAAGCTGTCCATCAGGTGAGACTATAATTTTATTTCGTTCTTCTTTGAGTTTTTATTAAATCCTTAGGCTGCAGCCAAATGGGCTGGTGTGAATCAGAATTTTATGTAGAATATTCCAACCGAAGTTCCACCTGACCTGGCTACTCCACAAGCTCAATCTATTGCATGGTGCTCTTCGTTTTCCATCTGCAGTTTCTTTAAGGCCTTTGCAGCCAATGGTAAGTTGTAGGATACGCTCACCCCCTTTTTTGTGGTTTAGCCACCATTTTTTTTAATATTTCTTTCTTTTCTCAATTTATGCATACATGTTTTCTTTCCTTAGGTCATTCGTGGTTGTTTAACAACAATATTTCAGTATTTAGGCCCTATAAGCCATGAATCTTTATTTGCATTAGCTTGGATTGATCTATCAGGGAATGTACCACCAACGGCTAGCGACACCATCTTATTTTTAAACAAACAAATAAATAGCTACGGCTGTTTATGTATTGTATCAACTATTCGAAAATGTTGAGATGCAGGAAACAATTCTCCTTCTAAAGCAACTCGGTTCTTTATCAAAGAAAGACTCTAACTATCTAGAACATATCACAAGCAACGAGAGTTTTATGCTCGGAGGGTTTTGAAGAGGGCCGTAGAGAAATGGTGGGCGGACAAAGAGCCTTGGTTCATTTGAAGGAACTTATATGGAACTCAAGGGTTTTGGCTTCTTTGTTATTTTTTTTTCCTTGCAAGTATCGTCTAAACTAAGTCCTCTAATTTCTTGTAATGAGAACTCTCCACTATATTCATATTGACTGAATTGGGGATGTATTTTGAGTTTTCCTTTAAAAAAAAATTCATGAGTTTGTATTTTTAATCCCTATAAAGTCTGCGAAATAGGCTGAATTTTAGCCCGTTGCCTATGGCGGGGCATTTCTTAACTACTTCCTATACAATACGAGTACCATAAAATAAGCTCAGAGGTTGTTGAGTTGATAGTAAATAGTTGTAATCGGTGTTAAATGGATGCACATAAGCGAAAAGGATTGTTTGGTTGATGGTAGATAATTATAATTGGAATCAATTGAAATTAAATCCAAAAAAATCATGTAAATTATGTCAAATGGTTTTGAATTAGATGCTAGAGACAGATTTTTGAACCTGTAGCTTGTTGCTGATTGGTAGATGTTAGAACTAGAGAAATGAACATCCTCTGGAATGTGGTGTTTTGCTGATCTGGGGTTCTGAATATAGAAACATTCGTAGACAATCACAAGCATTCACAAAATACGCAAGAGGAGATATCGCAAGGCGAATTTTATTCCAGAGATTCTGAGATCTTGTACATTCCAGGTCGTGATCTGGCACGAGCCCTTGATTACATCGAATGATCGATGACCCTTGATTAAAAGGCAAAAGACTAGTCAGCGGGGACTATGGTTTCAGAGTTCATTGGTCATGGAGACCTGTGCTTTGGTGGTCGCGGAGACCTGTATTTGTATGGTCGCGGGGACCTGTATTTATATGGTCACGGAGACCTGTGTTTGTTATAGACTGATCCACCTTTGTACGAATCGGATGTCTATGTCCCATGTTTTGACCGGAGATCCGAGCTGAGACTGTCAGGGTTTATGGCTGAGATGGACGACTCTGGGCCCGCGCATGTCAATGTAGGGACAGGTGACCTCGGGAAGTCCATTCTACAGTTGTGTGTACCTGCGCAGCTCAACCAGTGGAGGCCGTTTGGATGGGTAGGGCATCGACTGTTCTTGGAATATCAGTTTTTTTAACAGATTGTGTGTGATAGTTCAGAACTCTCCTGGTGTGGTTTATCATGTTAACCATAGTCCCCTTTGCTTAGTCCAGACCTGGATTCGGGTCATATTATGATAGTACACATAATGAAGATGCATCAGTATGATTCTGGGCGCCGGCGACCTCTTTTCGGGAGAATTGTTCCATTCGGCTCGTTGGGTCGGATCGGACTCCTAAGGCTTGTGTTCTGCTCATTGGGTAGCCCGGATGGGTCGTTTGACTGCTCCATTGCGTCCGGAACGCTCGAAATACCCAGAATAGGCTCAAACGGGGCTTAAAAATGCTATAAAATGAGGATTTAAAGGTGCTGGAATGAATGTGCAAAGTGCTGATTTTTGCGATCCGCTGGCCTGATTTTATTGATGCGCTGGGGCCAGCGCGTCCATAAATGATTTTCATGATGCGCCGAGTAATTTAATGACGCGCTGGAGCCAGTGCGTCCTTAAAATATAATTTTTCGATCCGCTGGCCTATTATGCGACGCGCTGCGGATAGTGCGTCCTAAAATTGTAATTTCCTGATGCGCTGGGCTATTTTGCGATGCGCTAGGACCAGTGCGTCCTTAAAATAGCTTTGACTTAATAACTTGTATTTTTCTGATCCGCTGGGCTATTATGCGACGCGCTGGGGCCAGTGCGTCCTTAAAATGCCACGATTAATGGTTTACGTAATCCACCGAGGATTTTCCTGATGCGCCAGGTCATTTTTATGATGCGCTGGGATCGGCGCATCGAAAAAGGTGACTTAAGTTATCCCTCCAGACCTGGTATGATCGGAGGCGCGACTTCCGGCGAGGGGTTCCGGCGGTCGGAGAAGGATTCTGGCGATCGGCAAAAGTTTTCCGGCGACGAGGTCCTCTCTCTCTCTTGCTGAATGATGCAAATGAGGTGGTGGGCGGGGTATTTATAGGTATCGTCGTCCAATAAGCGGTCGACACGTGTAGCGCGTCGAGAAAATGAGTTGGCACGTCGATAAATACGCTCGGCGCGTCGCGAAATGATCGGAGTCCAGAAGTTGGTTTGCAGGACGCGCCAACTGTCAGTGCGTCCTGAAATTAACTGATTTTTTGGACGCGTTGGGTGAATTTTTTAGATGCGCTGGAGGCAGTGCGCCCTTAAATTCATTTTTTGGATGGGCTGGAGGCAGTGCGCCCTTAAATTCATTTTTTGGATGCGCTGGAGGCAGTGCGCCCTTAAATTCATTTTTTGGATGCGCTGGAGGTATTCATGTCCTACAAACTTGGGTTTTGCAAATTGGGGGATTTGCGGGGTCCGCCTCGCGATGAATGCTGATGTACTGCTCCTATTTCTTCATAATTGAGGTATCCTCCCAATTTTGGACAGTTTTGGTTACGGTGTCCAGTGGGGTCCACTACCGGCCTAATTTCATGCTTGAGGCAAGTCTGATGCGTGTGTCGTGATTCGTGCCGCGATTTCTGATGCACTGGCCCTAAATCTGACTGCGTGATGGTTTTGGCATTCGGAATCATCGTTTCAAGGATCCCCATTTCTGGGACCCCAACAGATGCCCCTCCGATGCGTTGGGATGGACGATCGGCGATCCATTGCGACGCATCGGATTTTTCGGGTCCCACTATAAATAGGGGGATCCTGGTCATTTCGTCATTTCACTGTTCATTCAGACGACCGGAGCTCTCGGCCAGCGCGTCCATTTTTTTGCCAGCGCGTCGAATTATTGTCTCTAGCGCGTCGATTAAATAGGTAGTGCGTCGAAGTATTCCAACTTTGTGTTTTATCGGTGCGCTACGCATAGCGCGGCTGTTCAACTTGTGGATTTCCGATTTTCTGAACGCACCATAGTGCAGCGCACACAATAAGTACTCAGCGCGTCCATTTTATCGACGCGCTAAAGTCAGCGCGTCATCCCGTGCCTTTATTAACCAATTTCATGACGCGCTGTGCTCAGCGCGTTGAACTCTGTAATTTCTCGATGCGCTGGGTCCAGCGCGTACTTGTGCCTGGGAAAAATTATTTAATTGATGCGCTAGGGTGTGGCGCTCGTCAGAATTCTTAACTTTGGTGGACTTACCATTTCTTGGACGCGCTGGGCCCAGCGCGTCATGTCCTTCGGACTTGTGATTTTACATGATTTTCGCGACGCGCTGGGCTTCGCGCGTGCGATTTTGGGACTTAGTGAAATTTACTAAATTTGTTACGTAAACCGGCTCCCGCACACTTCTCCAGACTTGATCAATTGGCCTGATCGCAAAGCATGTTAAGGCCAATGGGCACTGATCTCTGAGTTGGAGAAGTTTTTCAATTCTGGTGTCCTTTCTCAGTGTGCTCATCGTGGCTTAACACGCTTTCCTGCGGGTTCATTTGACCGTTGCTCACGATATATTTGGAACTTGTTCCGGGTATGTGGGGTCTCACGCGCCCTCTTATCAAACCGAATTGCTTTGAGCATCGACAAGGTATGTGAAACCTCGCGTACCTAACCCGTGGGCCTCGGCGAAGTCTGTGGTTTCTGCGGGTTTCGCACCGGCGGTCCATCGTATCTCCAAAGGGTGTGAACCCCCATGCCTCTGTTTCGCGTTCGTGCATGCGTGCCAGTCGTCTTATGGAGGCGTAGGGTCTCACATACTTGGGAGACTCCCTGGCTGCTTTAGTTTAATGTGCAATTCTAATGATGATTTTAAAATGTTGTTTCGAGCATACCTTTGCATGTCGTTTCTCGGATTTTCTGGCTTTGCGCGAGCGGTTTTGTGCATTTTTCTTTTGTCGGACTGCCTTACGGGTTCATCTGTCTTGTTCTTTAGCAGACAATGGTCATAACCCGTGCTTCCCTTCGCGCGGCTCGTGACTGCATGGGGCGGCTCCTAAACGATCTGGACCAACCCGAGGCTTGGTCATCTCTTGCTAATCAATGCGATGAGGTGGCTGAAGCCTAGACTCGCCTTGGCGCTGAATCCCGCCCGATCCTCCGGGCTATGCAGAATATCTCGGCGATGGCGGGCATCTCCGATGAGCGCAAGGAGGCTATATCTGGCTACATCGGCGATTCTTCCCTCCTGGAGGAATTGGCGGTTCTGGAGGCGGCGGAGCCTTCTCTGGCTGCTTCCTTTCTGTCCCTCTCGAAACGTCTCCACTTCCTAAAGGACGAGAAGAGGGAGAGCAGGAGGTTCCTGGCTTGGCTTATTCCCTTGGCGGAGGCCGAATACCCGGATCGTCGTGCCGGCATTTGGAGGATGGTCAGGGCGGCTATCCGGGAGCACGATGACCTGGCGATTGACTTGTCTGCGATAAGGAACTACGCCGATGCTGAGCACTTGAACTTCGACCTTGTGTAACAATGCATCTCCATCCTGGTGGACTTGGTCTACAAGGAGGCCCAGATTCAAGCGAGGGTCGATGAGCTGAGGGCTCGGGTTCTTCCTCTGGTGCAAGACTGAAATCTTCGTTTTCTGGCTTCGGGAAGGGGGTCCCCACAATTTTGGGTCATTTGATATTGACTGTCGGCTTTTTATCTTTTAAAACAATTGACTTTGAATGGTTTGGGCCTTGGCATGGCCCTCGTGGTTTAATGAATGCTAATTATACTTTTCCGCCTTATTTCTGTCTTTTGAAAGCTTGTGCGTTTGTGATGATGTTGTTTGCGGGTGTTGTCATTTCGTTTCATTTTCATTGGTTGGTGATGTTGCGCATTGGCCTGGATCGGTGCCTGTTCTTCGTTCACTTGTTGCTTCTTATGCTTTTTGGATTTCGTGAATGCTTAATTGTCTTTATGTGGATATTTTCACGTGCTCTGTACTTAAGCCCCCTTTCTACGCCATTGCAGATTATAATGGCCAGCGATCCTTCGCAAGCCGGTCCTTCTGGTCCATCTCAAACTCCATCCAAGCGTAAGCGGGCTGCCATCAAGCAGACTTCCAGACCGTCAGCTGAGAACCCACAGTGGTTTCTCCCGCCCGAGACATTCAATTTCTACGAACGTATTCTGACCCTTCCGAAGAATGTCCAGCGAAAGATACTTTGCGATAAGGCCTTACCGCCCCCTCCTGATGAGGGTACCCAGGAGGAATGGGATGCGTGGTACGCTCCCTTACAAGGTTTTTGGACTGATGAGGTTGTCGGGTCCGAAGAGGGCGAAGCGAGCCCAATTGCGCCTGCTCAGTCTGCTAAGCGCGGTCGTCCAAAGGCGACTGGGAAGAGCGCCAAGCAGATCTACATAGAAAACCAGACTAAGTCGAAGTCTGACAAAATGAGGGTTGTCTGGTCTTCTGTGAAGCTGCCAGTATCGTCCCTCGTAATCCGCAACCCTTATACGAAGCAGTTCATTCGCTTTCCTAAAAGCTTCCAGAGATATCGCTCTCTACCAAGCATCGAGCCCTCTAATATACGTCGCGCAAATTCTTTCTATAGCGTCGACTCCTGGACGTCCATTCCAGAGACGTTCGTCAACTGTGCCGTATCTAAGAACAGCACGCAGTAGTCTGTCCTCGGGGAGAAGGACATGATATTTTTAGAACCGAACCACGACCCTCATCTGCCATTTCCGACTCATTATTACGAGACCTTGCGCCAAAGGTTTCGTCCTCTGTCTGATGCAGAAATTTGGCCTACCGGGGGTTTCAGGACCCGAGGACATTTGAGCCCTCATCCCGGTTATGAAGCTTGGGCCAATCGGATAGTCGAGCGGCACGAAGAGACCTTAAAGCAAGTAGGTCTCCTTCGGGCCATTCAAGCGACATCGAGCTACTTCCATCGAGAACCTTGCATTTATAAGGGGTTCCTGAACCATTGGAGTTCTGTCACCAACTCCTTTCATCTGCCTTGCGGAGAAATGAGCATCTCCCTCTGGGATCTGTATCGGATAGCAGGTCTCCCTATTCGCGGCAGAATCTATGATGAATGGACTCCTAGTGATGAGGAGCTGTCCAAGAAGAGGAAGGGTGCTAATGAAGGCTTTTATTCTGCAGCCTGCTACGAATTGTTCGCGGAGTTGCCGCAATTTCTAAGCTCCAGAGATAAAGTACCTTTCGAAGACTGGCTAGTGTACTTTAGCCACGGCCTGAAGTGAGTTTCTTCTCTTGTCTTGCACTGTTCGCGTCCTGTTTCATTCTTCTCTTTTTTTTCTTCTGCTGATGGTTTTCTTCCTGTCTCAGCTTAGATTACGGCCTGTATGATGAAGGTCGCAAGGATAAACTAGTCTTGGAGGCCAAGATGAAGAAGAAATTTCCGCGGCTGAATAAGCTATCCCCTACCTGCGAACTTGCCGGGTTCTTGGCCTATTGGCTGTGTTGTGTGGCCCTCCCGAGCTCTAAGCAGGCGGACAGTGTGGGAGTCTCCTGTTTCGCCGTGGCGGGGAGTTTGGCCGACGGCCATCGCTACGCATTGGCCCCAGTAGTATTGTGCTCCATATATCGGGCTTTCGGCGGTGTCATTAGCAATAAAGGTTCGGCCTCCTTCGGATTGAATTCTGCTTATTGTGGGTGGCATTTCTTCTCGGGATGGCTTGGGGTCTACTTCCCGTGGGTATATGGCATGGAGCTTAAGGACTTCATCCAGAGGGGATCTGTTCCGCTACACGCTTTTCAGAAACGAAAGATGATCAGCGGAAATCCGGCGACTATCGAGACGAAGATAGCTCGCCATGATGACGTCGACTTCTTCCTCTTCTCGGGGACTAACAGCGAGGATCCAGACCTGCTTGATGACGACGAGAGCCTCAGCTCTTATCACCGCTCGTTCTTGGTGTCCATTCGCCCGGGCTCGTTGCCTTTAAGAGGGGGCACTGAATTTTGGAGAGAGCCATACTACCCGAACCGATTCGCTAGACAATTTGGCTATGATCAAGGGGTACCGGAATCGCTCGAACCGGTGACAAGGGAGCAGCGGGCATATGGCACAGGGCAGATCCATTGGAAGTGGATATGGCGACAGCTTCTGCTTACCAAGTTAGGTTGTTCTTTTATTGTCCCCGGGACGGAGTATGTCCCCGGCTACGTATGGATGGATGCGGTGGTGGGCCCACCAATATTCCTTGGTCCGCAATAACCGACACGTAACAGATCCCGTCTTCATCTCTCCTCCGATTGTTAATCCTACTCCCGCCGACGGCTTAGGGTACGTAGCAGAGCCGCTTCGCCAACTGGCTACCCCGGGCGTGCAGAAGTTCATGACTTCTCTGAACGTCATAATAGATCATGAGAAGCCCGAGCATACACTCGAGGGGTGGGTCGCTTATGGCCAGAGGGTTATGCTGCAAGGGAACCCGGATTCTCCACTTGTCGGTCCTATGGCAGAGGGGCAGAGGGAGCGTTATGACATTGGCGATGATGATAGTGGTGAAGCTGCTGCAGTGGGGAATGCCGGTGATGAGGAAGAGGCGGGTGATGACGACGAAGGGGATGATGGTGGTGATGATGTTGATGATGGGGGTGATGGCGATGATGAAGGAGGTGGTGGCGAGGGAGGTGTTGCGGCAGCAGGCACCCCGCCCTCCGGGGGTCAGGGAGGTCGCGGCCAGAGTCCGGCAAGTCGGATGAGCCTGTCCAGACGTTCTGCGCCCGAGGATAGTGATTTCGAACTATCTCCCGAACATTCTGGGCCCCGTATAAAGACTGCTCATCGCGTCTCTGTTTCTGACGGCGGCAAGAAAATAAAGGACCTGCTGAAGTTGTATAGAGCTGAGAAGGCGCGGAGCCAACCCCCCCGGACTGCCGGCAGCGTCCCGATCGATGATGCAAGCGGTCCAAGGGAGGAAGGGGAGATGAGCTCGCAGGTGGGCCTCAGCGGAGATCGTCCCGTGGAAGGAGGCGAAGTTGATGAGCCAATATATGAGAAGTCTGTTCCTGAGGTAGACATAGAACCCGTCCCTATGGACGTCGATGGTGAGCCGCGAGCTGAAGACCCCCTCCTTACCGTTCCTGTCAATATCGAGGCTGCAGCGAACCTTAGCCCCATTCCTGAGGCGAGATCTGTTGTTGCTGCGGAAGAGGCACCACTCCCTTCTCGTGGAACCGTACCTGCAGATGCTGCTAGCGTACTAGAGCCCATTGGCGAAGTACCCCTGATCGCTGAACCAGTCGAAGCTACCTCCGCCCCTGAGGTCGTCGTTCTGTCTTCCCCTGAATTGCCTGAGCCGGCGGCGGAAGTCGCAGCTGAATGTGCTCCTAGTTTGTCGATATTTGTCGCCTCAACTAGTGCGCCAGGCGGTGAAATTCCTACTGGTATAATACTTTCCTTCATCGTTTGTTCGCTTCTCTTCTCTCTCCAGTGTGCTAATGTTTACCGTTTCTTTTACCAGCCACTGCCCCTGCCAGCGTCCCGGCTCCTGTAGTCTTGCCCGAGGCATTCCTCTCGTCTCTCCGAGGCTTGTCAAGGACCAAGGCGAACCTTCTGAAGAGCTTACTGTCCGACATCGTCGATTCGCTTAGGAAAGGAGACGAAGGGTCTATCTTGGATGAGGCACTGCAAGCGTTGGAACTCACTGCTACGTGGCTTGGAGTCGACATCTCTTCAATAGTCAGCCATGTGTCACAATTCAAAGACGGTGTGGCTCAAGTGAACGATGCAAGGCACTTTAGGACTGACCCTTCTGTTGAAGAAAAACGCGGTCAGTTGCGGTCCCTTCTTCCTGAACTAGAGTTGGACGAGGCAGATGTGGCCGCAGTGCAGAAGGATTTGCAGGCTGTGGATACTGAGCACCAAGAGGTCACCAGGGGTCTCGTAGAAATTGAGGATGAGATGGCCCGATTACGTGCCGAACATTCCGTCGTCCATTTCAAACTTTCGAAACTTGGTGGTCAGAAAGCAATCCTGCAGTCTTCTATCGACCAACGCAAGACGGAATGTGACGCTGTGAGGGCACGAATTACGGAGCTGCAGCGGTCTCTTCAAGATACTCCCAACCCTGTTCAAGTCCTGGCCGAGGCTGAGGCAAGACAGAAGGCAATCGCGGGGTCCGCAGTTAACCTATTAGAGTAGTGTTTGAGAACTTTAGATGGTTAGGCTGTAATGATAATGATTCTTTTGTAGTTTTTAAAACACATTGTAATGAGTGTTGTATCATTATGTATGCTATTGTGATGATGAGTTCATATTGTGCTTCTTAGCCCGCTTGTCGTTCCTCTTGAGTTTGAATGCAAAATAGATTGTGCTATTTAGAAAGGAACGTCCCCCTGTCAGGACTTAAACCTACGCATGTGCATGAGGATGTCGGGCCTCGGCTTAGGGCTGGTCTTGATTTTAATAATCTCGAAAAGGCGTGGTGTCCTGCTTGACGTGCCTCGAGCCTTGGTGACCCTTCCAATATCTGTGTAAGCATAAAGCAGATGATTAGCATTTTAGTTTAGTCATTGCGCGGCACCCTTTCTTTTGGCATCTACTCTATTACATTCCCTCTACCGGGGTATTTACAACTTGCAATGATAAGTTTATGTCAGGTGTAGTATCTTTTCAGGAATCGACCATTCACTAGCGAACTGACACCCTGTCCTTTGCAATCTATTACCCTATAAGCTCCGTTGGAATACACTTCGTCGATAATGCAGATGGGATCCCACTTTGGGTCGAACTTGCTCTTCGATCCTTGGAGCGGTGCCGGACGCTTCATCATTAGCACGAGATCGCCCTTTTTGAACGACCTGCCCCTGACGCGCTTATCGTACGCGGCTGAAATCTGCTTCTGATACATCTCGAGCCTTTGTTGGGCGGCGAGCCTTTTTTCATCTAGATTATCAAGTTCAACCATCCGGCTCTTAGCATTATGCTCGGTTGTCAGGGAGTGTCGGAGAGCGACCCGTAGCGACTCAACTTGTATTTCCATCGGGATCACAGCTTCTATACCGTATACCAGTGAATAGGGCGTAGCCCGGGTGGCCGTGCGGTGCGTAGTTCGATAAGCCCACAGTGCTTCGGGCAACCGTCTGTCCCAGTCCTTCTTATTTTCCGCCAGTCTTTTTCAGAATCTTCACGATAGTTTTGTTGAATGCTTCGGCCAGTCCATTGGCAGGAGGATAATAGGGCGATGAGTAGCAATGCTTGATCTTGAATTTTGCGCACAGCTTATCAATAGTAGCATTCTTGAAGGGTGTCCCGTTGTCCGTGGTGATTCTCTCGGGGATACCATGTCGGTATAATATGGTGTGACGAATGAAACCTTCGACATGCTTGGCTTTCACATTTCTCAGGGCGACTGCTTCGGCCCATTTGGAGAAATAGTCGGTTGCCGCGAGGATGTACTGATGCCCCTGGGAGGATGGCGGACTGATCGGTCCGATCATGTCCATGCCCAAGGCTGCAAAAGGCCAGGACATCACCGACTGATGCAACTCTTCCGGAGGTGAATGTATGATATCGGCATGGATCTGACACTGGTGACATTTCTTTACGTATTCTATCGCGTCCTTCGTCATTGTCGGCCAGTAGTAACCCATGTGTCGTACACGGTGGTGTAAATTCTTTCCGCCCTGGTGAGCACCGCATTCTCCGCCATGAGCTTCTTTCAATGTACTACGTGCTTCATCTTGGTTTAAGCATCGCAGCAGTACTCCCTCGTACGATCGTTTATAAAGTACGTCATTTTGGAGCACGAATGAACTGGCACGCCTTCTGATCTGTGTGCGCATTTTGGGATCTTCTGGCAGAAATCCGTACTTCAAATAATCGATGAATGACTTTCTCCAATCATCTTCCTCTGTGATCTCGAAGCAGCAAATGGGATTGACACTCAATCCTCCATTGCGCAGCGCAGCCGTAGGCAGGATTCTTCTTTCTTCAATCGTAACCTGAAGTGGGCTGCCTCCTGGGTTAGCTAAAGCAGCGGCTAAACTGGCGAGTGCATCAGCTCGTACATTCTCCTGCCTCGGTATATGTGAGATACTGCTGTTCCGAAACTGATCGAACATGGACCGCGCTTGATGGCAATAAGGCGATAACTCGGGTTTGCGGACTTCGTACTCTGTCGTCAGTTGTCCGATGACAAGCCTGGAGTCACCATAGATACGTATTTCCTTGATTTGCATTTCCAGGGCCAACTGTAACCCAATGATAAGAGCCTGATACTCTGCCTCATTGTTGGTGCATGCTGGGACTAATGTGAATGAGTAAGGTAATAAGTCTCCCTGCGGACTAATGAATATAACTCCTGCCCCTGACCCTATCGTCCTGGTTGCGCCGTCGAAATACATCTCCCAATGGCTTGCTTCATTAATCGCCATGACCTGCTCGTCTGGGAGGTCATATTCTATTTCTTCACCGCTTGGTACTGGATGTGCGGCAAGGAAGTCTGCGATAGCTTGCCCTTTGACGGCTCGAGCCGGCATGTATGTCAAGTCGAATTCTGACAAGAGAAGGGCCCACTTGGCCAATCGTCCGGACAACCTAGGTCTGTTCATGAGAAATTTGAGGGGATCCGCCTTGGATATTAATGTTATCTGGTGAGAGAGACAGTAATGCCTGAGCTTTTTAACGGCAAAGATCAGTGCCAAACAGATTTTCTCGATTGCTGAGTAGTTAAATTCGGCTCCCACCAGCGTGCGGCTCAGGTAGTAGAGTGCACTTTCCTTCCCTTCTTCGTTCTTCTGGGCTAAGAGGGCTCCAAGTGAATTTTCGCCGACGGCAATGTAGAGGATTAGTGGTTCCCCTTTAATCGGTGCCGCGAGGACTGGAGATTTGTCGAGCAAGTCTTTCAGAGAGTTGAACGCTTTCTGGCAAGCATCATCCCACTTAAACTGTACTCCTTTCTTGTTGAGGCGCGAGAATGGTTGACAACGACCGGACAAGTTCGAGATGAACCTCCTTAGGTACGCGACCCGGCCTTGGAAGCTTTTCAGCTCTTTGAGATTCTTCGGTGGTGGCATCTCCCTAATTGCCTTAATCTTCGTTGGGTCAATTTCTATTCCTCGATGTCTGATAACAAATCCTAAAAACTTGCCAGAGGAAACCCCGAATGTGCACTTCAATGGATTCATGCGAAGGCTTTTCTTTCTCAGTCTTTGGAACACTTGTCTTAGATGCTCTCTGTGTTGTTCATGCCCGGCCGACCTCACTACCAGATCATCTACATAGCATTCGACATGTTTATGCATCATGTCCTGGAAGATCACTTGCATTGCACGTTGATATGTTGCCCCTGCGTTTTTCAACCCGAACGGCATCACACGATAACAGTATATGCCCAACGTTGTACGGAATGCCGTCGATTCCTCATCCTCTGGGGCCATACAAATCTGATTATACCCCGAGTAACCGTCCATAAAGGACATCACCGCGTATCCTGTTGTACTGTCGATCAGTAACTCTGGGATGGGCAGTGGGAAATCATCCTTAGGGCATGCTTCGTTGAGGTTCCGGAAGTCAACACAGATTCGGATTTGTCCGTTCTTTTTCTTGACCGGCACAATGTTTGAGATCCATTGTGGGTATTTGACCTCTCGGATGAACCCGGCCTGGATTAACTTTTTGACTTCTTCTTCGATTTTGGGCACTATGTTTGGGTGGAATCGTCGTTGAGGCTGTTTGACCGCTTTCTTCCCTTTCAAGATGCCCAACTTATGCATCGCGATTGCTGGACTAAGCCCCGGCATTTCTGAGTATGTCCAAGCGAATATGTCCCTATTTTCTTTCAACAGTCGGATGTATTTCTCTTTCTCCTCTTCTGGGACATTTTTACTCAGGTATGTATTTCTGGGGTCTTCTGGGGTTCCCAGGTTTATTTCTTCAAGCTCATCTATCGTGGGCTGTCCCCCGTCCTCTATCTACACAGGTGCAGCACTGGGTTGGATAACGTCGGCTACCTCTTGTGGCTGTACCTCTTCCGTAGTATTGATTGTCACCATATTGACATGTCTGATCTTCGTCTTTGCCCCTAAACCTTCTCTTCCTCGATGAACTTTGTTGTTTTCTTCGAACGGCGCTAACATTCTACCATTCGAGGCTGATTCCGAATAGCAGAAGCCCATACTCTTCATGATGTTACGGCTGGCTTCACTGTATCTCTCCTCTTCTATGGGTTGAGGTAAACGGAGTGGTTTCTCAACCTCGTCCTTGGACCGCGCAGGTTCACCTGACACTGAATAAAATTTGATTTCTTTCTTCGTATTGGCGTTTGGCGGCACCACAAACTGGTTAGGAGCCCTCGGAAAAGGCTTAACTCTTCCTATTTTTGGTACTGACATATTGAAGCTAGATTTGAGCACACTCATGTGCTGATTCGAGATCATCTCTAGGACGGGACTGCCCAGGCTGTCGCAAGTGTTTCAGGGACTATGTAGAATTTTTGGGAGTCCTTTGAAGTCCTTCAGCTGGCTGACTTGCTTCTTTCTGAGTAATGAATTGAGGTTGCCTCTCTGTTCGAACTTGCTGACTTTCGGTTTTGCCCCTTGCCCTTTCTGCATTGCGTCGGGCTTCTTCGTGTCTTCCCCTTCGTCGACCAGGTCATAATACCGAGCATCGGCTAAGAATGATTCTGCGATCGTATATGGCTTTGGGTCTGCTGCCACTCTGTACTGAACTCCCTCTCTGTTGTATTTAAAGCACTGATGATAGGTTGAGGGAATGACGCGATTCTGATGGAGCCACGTCCTCCCTAACAGAAGATTATACGTTGTTACTGCGTCGATTACTTGGCATGTTACTTTCGTCTCTCAATCTTTCAATTTCTAGCATCACAGTTGATCGACCCTAGAGTGCGCTGGCTGTCCTGATTGAACCCTTGAATGACCATGGTGCTGGGACGCAGGGCTGACGGCCTGTAACCCAACCTTGGATTGTCTTCAGTGACATAATATTCACCGCGGACCCATCGTCAAGCATGCATCGCTTAATCTCCGTATCTCTAATTGTTCCTGTGACCATCAACGGTCGGTTGTGGTCTGTAGCTTCATCAATCGTGCGGTCTTCCTCGGAGAATGTGATTACATAGGGATGATTCTATCTGCATTGCTTGCTGAATTGGCGCATTCCCTTCCCAAAACTTGTTTGAATTGCTCATTTCTGCTTCAATTTCTGTCATCATCACTTCTCTGGCTTCGCTGTCTAGCAGCGCGTTGATCAACATTTCCCTATATGCCTTTGAGAGACACAAGCGTCGTATATGCTCAGGCGAGCGGGACCCTTCGTAGGTGTGACACGACATCATACACTACTGGTGCTGCCCCTTGTCTTGGCTCCGGACGACTGGTCGTGGCTTCGACAACTTTCTCTTTTAACTTCTGACCCTGGGGCCTTGTTGAGGGTATATCCGGGTTTCCGTCTTCTTGCATTGGGTCGATTGGTTCTGGCCGAATGCGCTCCGGCATCTGCCTTCCGGATCGAAGGATGACGGCATTGACTTCTTCTTTACTTGCCTGTAATGTCTCTTTTGTTGGCGGCTGTTCTATAAACGACACCATTGCGCAATGTACCCGAGTCTCTATGAGTCGGTTCTTCTTTTGGCTATCCTTCTTTCTTGTCCCTTTCTTCTTGCGGCTGAGGAGTCTTCTTCGATTCTCGAGCCTTTTACGGCTGCTAACCAAAGTCCAGGGTTCTTCAGGTTTGGGGAACGGAATGTATAATTGGGTGTTCTCGTCTGAAGGGAAGGCTGAAACTACCCCGCTGTTTCCTTCGTTGTTGTTTCTGGTGCCTTCATACTGATCACCCCTTGGTTGATCAACCCCTGTATTCTTCCTTTTAGGCTAAAGCAGTCTTCTGTCTTGTGGCTTAGACACCGATGGTATTTGCAATACCGGGGGATCATCTGTCTTCCCTACCTCGTGGGGCTGGATCGGTTCTGGCAGGCGAATTACCTTTTCTTCTACCAATTGCTCCATGATGGGGATCAGGTCGGCCATGTCGAAGGTGTACGGGCCGTGGCTCTTTCTCTCTCGGCTATTGTTATTCTCTGAGAAGCGTAGGGCCTCTTGCCTTTATCTTGGGTAGGTGTGGTTTCGTGTCTGTCTTTGAATCCGCGGCGGGCCGTTTCCGATCTATCGTACTTCTGCCTTTGCTTATGTTGTGTGTTTCGGCAATCCTCACTCCTTCTCTTTTCTGCCTTTCTGGCCTGAGGTTCACCCGTGCTGCGGCTTCTTCTACCAGGTGTGCTTTGGTGGCCAATTCTCGGAAAGAGTGAAAACTGTTCCCTGACAATCCGTATGATATCATGGGTCCAGGGCTCGCATGCACATCTTTATCTGTTCTTTCTCGCTGGGTAGCTCTTGACATTGGGCGGCTATCGTCCCCATCGGTCCATGAATCTCTCCACGGGTTCACCCTGTCTTTGTCTGATCAAAGCCAGATCCGTCACTGATGTTTCTCTTTCTATAGAGAAGAATTTTGAAATAAAACTGTCTCGCATTTCGCTCCCATGACTTCACTGATCCTGCTGGTAGAGACATGTACCATTGGAAAGCTTTCCCCGTTAGCGTGGACCCGAATAACCGCATACAGTACTGTGGGACGGTCGACCAGTTTCCCAATGCTGTGAGAAAGCGAGTGATATGTTCTTCTGGTGACCCCCTTCCGTCAAACTTTTCGAAATACGGACATCTGAAGTTGACCGGAAATGGTATTTCTTCTATTTTCAGAGGGTATGGGACCTGATATTTATACCCGGTTCCTCTTTCCTTTTCCTTCTCTTGTCGCAGGAGACTCGTAATCGTTTGTGACAGTTCCTCTCTCGTCATTTGCGTAGTCGGGACTATTATTCGTTCTGCTGGGACCCTCTTGGCCTGGGTAAGTGGTTCGGCACTAGCTGGCTCTTCTGCCGCCCCCTGAGATTCTTCGGCTAATGGGCGCGTAGGTGGTGCAAGGCTTCGAGTAGCGTTCTGAGCTATTAAAGTGGTCAATGCTTCCTGAATCACCCTCATTCGTTCATTTGTTTCTCGATTAGCCTGGACTAATCTGTCGATCTGATCTTGGACTGTAGGCAGTTCGTCTGCTTCATATGATCCTTCTTCTGCCTCTGCTACCTGAACCCTCGCGATCATCACTGGTCGGGCCTTCTGAACCTGCCCCTGTCCTGGCTCAGGAATTGTCACAGGCTGGGAGCTCCTCGCAATCGCGGTTTTGGTGGATTTATATGTGGCAGGGGTGGTATTGGACAATGGCGGAAACTGTTCCATCGTCATCGCAAGTACCGAGGACGTGTTTGATGC
>PVNU02002262.1:0-32696 GCA_003013855.2 Liriodendron chinense
TGAGTTAGATCCGTCCTTATCTTCAGAATTTACTGGATCATTAGGTTTGTCGGCCTTCAACCGAATAGATTTGTCAATTTGCTACCACTTCTAAGAGTGGTGATGGATTTGGCTTGCTCCACATGTTGGTTGGGGAGATTAGGGATGCTTACTTCATGTACTTACTTTGGATTGGGCTGAGGTTGGTCGGAAAGGTCCCTTCCCTAGCATTCAAGTGTCCCTTAATCATCAACCGAGACTTTAAGCTTTTGGAACATTTGTTGGTTCGTTTGGTTTATTTACGTTTGCCCTTGCATAAATGCCTTTAATGTATCCTCCAATAGAATTGAGGTGGGGCCATATTTAGCATGGGTGGCCCTCCTTGAGATTGGTAGGATTGCCCATGGGAGCATTCTTCCAACTAAAATTTGGGTGTTCTTCAAGTAAGTTGTACGTGTTTTACCTACCGGTTCATTAAAAGGTCGTTGATATCCATATGTGGCATGTGCGTTCTTGTAACACCTCTTGAAACGCAGGAATTTTAGGACAATCTTGTGTAGCATATATATTAGTGGCGCAAATTCCACATATGTTCTTAATAGCTTCAGTGGGCTTTGTAACTTCACTCTTGCTAAGTTCCATGGCCTCGACTTTCCTTGTGAGGTTGGCTAGCCTTGCCACATCATCTTCTTTATTAAGGATGTAAATCCCTCCTTTCTCTTTTATTGAGGAGGCTTGAGGTTATTAGATTTGTCTGAGCTATCCCATGATTGAGCATTCTCGGCCAACATATTCAAATAACTCCAAGCTTCATCTTGATTTTTGCTCATAAACTCGCTGTTGCACATCACTCTAAGAATTGGTGCATATTGGAACTTATCCATCATTGAAGAAGTTTATGATTCGCCAACTTTCATAGCCATGATGTGGGCAAGCAAGTAGGAGGGTCCTTAAACCTTTCCCAATATGGAAGAATGATTCATTCTTTTAACCGAAAAGTTCATTATAGCTCTTCTAAGGGTATTCGTTTTATGAGCCGAGAAGAACTTTTCAAGAATTCCCGAGTCATCTCATTCCATGACCCTATTGAGTGTGGGTCTAAGAGAGTGGAGCCAACTTTTGACTCTTTCTTTCAATTGAAAAGGGAAAAAGTTTAAGTTTGATGGCATCTTTTGAAATATTCGCATATTGTAAAGTAGCCACCACTTCTTCACAATTCCTTTACATGTAAGTATGGGCTCTCAAAGTCTAGCCCATGGAACTTGGTAAGAGTTGAAATTACACCCGGCTTTATATCAATGTTCCCCCGGTTGGTGGTAAGACCACGCACGAGGGTGTAGTTGTACAGGCTGGTTGTAGGTAGTCCTGTAAAGATCTCATTGGAGGAACATGTGTACCTCATTCTCTCATACTCCCTCTTAATTTGCGTTAGTAATTGGAGTGGGGGGGGGGGGGGGGGGGGATGGGGGATTCCTTAAAGGTGTTTGGATCCATACTCTCCAAACTATCACAAAGCTCTTGGTATTTTCAGACTCGTCTATGGACTGATAATGATCCAACGAGACCACCTTCGGATTGGAGATGATTACTGTGATCACGTTACCAAAAAGGACATAAACCACACAACTAAGATATAAACTAATCCTAAGTCCTAAACAGAAAAAATAAAAACCTGAAAATTGAAAAAATTTGTAAAAAGCACTAAGTTAGAAGGATATTACTCGATTCGCTTGAACTATGAAAGAATTCCTACAAAACAAAACAACTTGTTAGTCCTAGGAAATCAGAAAAACCTATCTACTTCTACTTCTACAACCACTAAAACAATCTAAAACCGTTTATCTAAATTCCTCGGCAGCGGCGCCAAAAACCTGTTCACTCACCTCAAGTGCAAGGCTACGATGTAGTAATAATTCTCGGTAAGACCGAGGTAGATCCACAGGGAATTAGAGAACCAATTCTAAACTATTCTAACAACTTCAAATTCAATCAAATTAGAAGTTCAAATCATAAACCAACTAAAAAGAGTGAAGTTGTAAAATCTATAATTAACAGAACTAAGGCTTTCAAAGATTCACTTGTAGCAATCCCATGTTAATTCAATCAGTTCAAGCATAAAACACAACTAGATTCGAAGTTCTATCTCTCATCTAGTTGGAAGATAAAGCATTGAAACACATTCAATCCCACTTAAGTTGAACTTCCAAGTTCTAGTCATATTTAATCACATAGCATTCAAAATTATAACCTTCGGAGTAACAGCCATGCAAGAGACTATGGCATGCTCAAGGGTTATCATAATTCGAATCTAATCAAGCCAAACATGATAATCTCAGAGAATTGCAAGGAATCCATGTCTGAAGCACATGAATTCTCATAAAACTTCTAAAAATATCAACTTTATTCAAACTAGAATATTCAAAATCCAAACTTAAAGTGAAAGTACTTGAACTAAATTGAATTAAACATGAAATTGGCTACAAGCTTCACCTCTCAGCCCTAGCTGAGAGGTTCTGGCCGAGCATTGTCATACTACAACTAGAATTGAAAAGAACTAAATAAAAGCATAAAAAACTAGAAAAATCGGAATCGACAGAGTTATGGACGCTCCACGGTGTTCTCCTTCACTTCCCACGATCTCCAATCTCTTCTAGGATGCCCTTAGATGAAGCCCTAGGTACCCTTTTATAGAATAGTACGGAAGATTCTAGATTGCGCAAGAAATTACGGACCTACGCAGAGAAAATAGGAGCTTGTAGGACAAGTTCTATTACGCAGACGACCGGTCTGAGCTCCTAGACGACCGGTCGGATGACCGGTCGTAAAACGTGAAAATCGGTCCAGTGACTTTGGAATTTCCTCCCCCTCTCTGTTGAGTGCTCGATCGGTTTGACGACCGGTTTAAGTGAGGTGCGACTGGTCTGCCGACCGGTCTATCTTGGTCTAGTGATATGTACAACAATGGGGGGTTTCTGTCTAACTATCGGTCTTGTGCCTTGGTAGACCGTTCGGACGACCGATCTTCAGTGCAGAGTGTTGCACTTCTTCCTTCTTTCTTCCATATCTTTCTTGGTTCTTTCTCCCATCCTTTGGCACTTAGTTCTTTGATTTTCAATGCATACAAAGTGACTCTTTTAACCATGAATTGATGAAATCTCCCTCTCATTCCTACAATCACAAAAACATATATTAGATTAGTCTTTAAGCATGAAAACTATGCATATAATGTGATGTAATGGGTTAGAATATGTATAAAATTGAAGCTCAACAACAAGTTGATCAATTCTAGCCTTTTCCATTGTCTCGATGAGACTTATTCAATTCTAATTGTAGAAAAATAAATCCTAACCTTTCTACCTACCTTTGATTAGTCCGATCGACTACATGATCAAATTTGAGCAAGATCTTCATGAATTTCAAAAAATTTCTCACGAGGACCATCCAAAGTCTTGCTCGACAGTAGACATGTGTGCTTGTCATCATTGAAGTCCAATCGTATTGTGCACCACATGCATGAAAGGAGGAGATAAGAGCAGCAAAAAGATATCTCCTTAAATTCTGATATGGGTTATGATAAATTAAAAATGGGTTCTCCCAATCAGCATTATCAATGGGTTGAAGGACCCGTGATGGTGGAGAGACATTCGTCAAGTTTTCATTGCTTAAATTTGTCTCCTCTATAATTTCAAAATTATACGGTGCTTCCACAAACAATGGTAAAGAGTGTAAATTAATGGAATGGTGTTTTTCAGGCACCGACACCGTGTCTAACAAAATGTCCAACTCCTTCATCATCTCATCCTCAAGATTATGAGAGTGGGCCAAGCATTCCTCTAAGAAGTCGAGATAGTTGGATGAAGGATCCTCATCCTCCCTTAATGATTGAAGAAATTTTGTTTCAATGGCAATGAATTCCTCATCTATAGAGAGAAGGTCTTCCAAGGAAAATTCTTCAGATTTAGTGGTAAGCACATCATCTAGCATTAGTTGATCTTTTGAAATTTCAGATTGTGCCACCCCAGCATCCAAAGAAACAAAATTTTCAGTCAGAGGGAAGTCTTCCACAATAGAATTTGTCATGTGTTGTTGGTGGAAGGACTTAAAAAAATAGACTTCAGCAATCTCTCTGGCATGCATATCCTCTAGAGACTCATAATCATTATACCCTTGGGAAAAAGAAAACATAAGTTCATAAGCATCCACCGAACCCTCATTGTAAGTAACCCCACTATCGCTTTCAAATTTTATGGATTTCTTGGGTTTGTCAACCGTCATTGAAATCTCTTTATCATTAAGTTCAAAGCATCTAAAAGAGATAGTAACCTTACTGTTGGGGCTCAAATTTGCACCAATTATAAAACGACATCCCATGGTCTAGTGGCAACGATTTGGATAAGTTTCGAGGCCGGGAGATCCCCGAAAACGCCAGCACAACCCTGATCGCTTGGTAGCGACCAAAATCCATAAACAGCATTTCGGAGCGGAACTGGACATGTGCTTCACCACCAAATGATCCGAAATGTCCTAAAACCCTTAACCTGTAAGTTTCGAAGTCATCCGATGCATATTTTTGCCCGCGCACCTCGAAATGCGTTTCGTCCCTGCCCGGAACTGACAAAAAGGGGTCCGTAAGCCTACAGCTACCATTTCAGAGCAGAACTGGACATGCGCTTCACCGCCAAATGATCCGAAATGTCCTAAAACCCTTAATCTACAAGTTTTAAAGTCATCCGGTGCATATTTTTGTCCGCGCACCTCAAAATGCATTTCATCCCAGTCTAGAGCTGACCAAAAGGGTCCATAAGCCTACAAGCTACCATTTCAGAGTGGAACTGGACATGCACTTCACCGCCAAATGATCTGGAGCACCCCAAAACCCTTAACCTGCAAGTTTTAAATCATTACGATGCGTATTTCCATGCGCGCGCTCCCCGGAACAACATTCCTATACGACAAGCCGACCCGGAGGCTCCAAATTAGGAAGGAAGTACCAAAATTAGCAACATCTGGGCTTCCACACCCCATCCCGTTCATTCAGGAGGTCAATCCTAGCCTAGAAATGGCTTGGCGACAGTGAGTGCATGTCTAGAAAAGGTAGCTGTCCTTTGGAAGTCCCTCATCAGAGCTGAAATGCTGAAATTTTCTAAGTGCTGGAATCCTGAAAATCTGGCTAAGTAGTGGGAAAGCGCCTGCAAAGCACATGCGCCTGGCCTCCAATCACATGCGCTCGCACTCTAGTGAATTAAACATTTTTCCGAAAAGCGCCGGGAAATGCGCTGGTAAAGGACATGCTCCCGGATCCACCACATGCACTTGGCTGCTTTCTGCCACATGCGCTTGACACTGTTGTCCACCACATGCGCTGGGAAATACCCGTCGGACCGGACCCGAACCCGATTTTCCCCTATAAATAGTGAAGTCATTTCATTCATCAGCACGAGATCATCCCCTGCCGACCTCAGAGTGATGTAAGCACCACATGCGCTTACTTTCTCTCCCCTCGCCGGATGCCTTGGTCGGAGTGGATTCCCTCGCCAGAAACCCTCACCGAAAAGGGATTTCCTCGCCGGAATCCCAAGTTCAGGAAGAAAATCCTGAAATTTTCTAAGTGCTGGGCACATGCGCCGGCATATCCCCCACATGCACCGGCTTTTTCCCCCACATGCGCCGGCTTTTCTGGCCAGAAAATCTTGAAATTCTGTTAAGTCTGGGAGGGACATGCACCCACTCCTTAGGTCCAGGTGCATGTGCACCACCACATGCGCCGGGATTGCCTCCCGAACTCCCATTTTTTCATGAAAACGAGACCACATGCGCTCGAATGATGACCACATGCGCTTGACAGATGATGCAATGCCACATGCGCTTGTAAAATGGCCACACGCACCTGTACACACTCCCCCATGCGCCTGGACGCTGATGGGAGGGGTGGACCTTCCGTCGCATGGCCCGCCTTCGTCCGAGATCGGATTTTGATGAAACCGCCTCTCCTGGATGCGTCTCGATGAGATCTATCCATCCATCGGATCAGATTCTCCAACGGTCAATGATAAATGGCCCAAATCAGTGTTTTGGTCCAAAATAACCAACACTTAGCCAATTTGGCAGCCCCGGAAATCCTTCCGAAAGAGCCGAAAACGGCCTAAAACAAGAAGAATCGAGCGGAATTGGACCGAGCCCGAGAGGGAAACTTTTCTTCTACTTGACATGATACACTATAATCATGCACCGCGACGAGGTTATCCGATCTCAGGACCCTCGAATACCCTAATCGAGCAGTCGGCAAGTCCACTACTTAGTCATTTTCAGCCCTAGGAAGTGCCCTGTTGGCCCGAAAATCGACTTCTACTAAGCAAATCGAAACGCGATCGCACCGCGATCTTCGTGGACATAATCCACCCCTGTTCAAAGATGGTCATCGATAATATTCACCGATTTCCCTGATTAGACTGCAAGCAGGTCCACTACTTCGTCATTTCTAGCCTTGGGAATGCCATGTTGGCCCGGAAATCGACTTCTGCTAAGCAAATTGAAACGCGATCGCACCGCGATCTTTGTGGACATAATCCACCCCTGTTCAAAGACGGTCATCGATAATATTCACCAATTTCCCTGATTAGACCGCAAGCAGGTCCACTACTTAGTCATTTCTAGCCTTGCGAAATGCCCTATGGGCCCGAAAATCGACTTCTGCTAAGCAAATCGAAACGCGATCGCACCGCGATCTTCGTGGGTATAATCCACCCCTGTTCAAAGATGGTCATCGATAATATTCACCGATTTCCCTGATTAGACCGCAAGCAGGTCCACTACTTAGTCATTTCTAGCCTTGGGAAATGCCCTGTTGGCCCGAAAATCGACTTCTGCTAAGCAAATCGAAACGCGATCGCACCGCGATCTTCGTGGACGTAATCCACCCCTGTTCAAAGACGGTTATCGATAATATTCATCGATTTCTCCAATCAGACCGCAAGCAGGTCTACTACTTAGTCATTTTCAGCCCTGAGAAGTGCCCTGTTGGCTTGAGAATTGACTAGTGCCAGTTGAAATCAACCGCCATCTCAAAGACGCCTAGGCAAAGCTGAAGTACTCAGGCTATCCAACAGCCGAGTCAAGCATTCATGGGGCACCGATCCCCATTATTCATAAGAAATTGGCATATGTGGGTACCCATCGGACCCTATACTTAGTCACTTACAGGCATCGGAGATATCCGATCCAGCCCATTGAGTTTCGATCCTCAAAAGATCTTGGCTCGACAAAGCCTATCTGATCCCAAATAGATCACGGAAAATACTCAGAAGAAAGAGCGTTCTCGAAGACGAGTCGTCCGACTCCAGAAGAAATACATTCACTTTACTGTACAAAGCTCTATTCATCCCGGATAAAGGTCCGAGGCTAAACCTAAGGGGTTATGGTTACCACGAGAAACCACAAACAAAGAGTTCTAACTAAGCTTGAAACATCTTGTTATGGACTGCCACTATGAAAAAGACAGTCGATGCCCTACCCATCGACAACGGGTCCGTCGGTTGAGCTGATGAGGTAGTTGCGGATTGCTTTCCTAAGGTCACCCGTCATAAAAATACAGGCGCGGGCTTTAGGTTATGTCGACCAACATTTCGAGGTTCGTGTATTCCAGCGGTCACCTGTTCACAGTAACAGGCGCGGGCCCAGAGTTGCACCACTCGATTAAAACCCTCGTTCGGGAACGTTGCGGAGTGCTTTCCTAAGGTCACCAGTCATAAAAATACGGGCGCGGGCCTTGGGTCATGCCGACCAACATTCGAGGATCGTGTATTCCAGCGGTCACCTGTTCACAATAACAGGCGCGGGCCCCGAGTTGCACCACTCGAATCCTGACAGTCTCTCAACCCGGACAGTCTGAAAGAAAATGGGACATAGACATCCGACGTGTCTAACAAATGTGGCTCAGTCCATAACAAGAAAACAAAGGTCTAAACGACCATGAACTCAAGACCATAATCCCCGGCGGATTAGTCTTTTGCCTTCCAATCAAGGGTGATCAACCGTTGATGTAATTAAAGACTCGTGACCAGTATCACAGCCTGGAATGTAAAAGATCTCAGAATCTCTAGAATAAAATTCGCCTTGCGATATCTCTCTCTTGTGTACACTTTGTGATTGCTTATGATTGTATATGAATGTCTCTATACTCAAAATTCCCCCAGAATAAAAGAAATACGAAAAAAAGAAAGAAGGACTGCTGACGAGTAGTTCTGATATCTTCCCCTCTTTTTCTAAGTTCTAACAAACTGGCGACTCCACTGGGGATTCATTCAATACCAGGATCTCTGGTTATTTCTGAGTAAATAGACATTCTACGATAAATCATTTGCAGACACTAATGTGTACATGGGAAAGGTTACCGCAAGGAGAAATGTTTGGCGCCTTCATGGGCGCCAAACTGGCGACTCTCAACGGGAACGTTCTTCCCTTCATCTTTAAGGCAAAAGAATTTCGAAACTTCGCATAGCATGCATGTAGTTCATACTGGTATGTTTCTGTCTATCCACTGTCGAGCCGTATCGCGATTGGTAAGGTCGCGTCCTTTCTCTTTCCCAAGCCGTGGAATATTCTAATGCGTGTATGGCTGTGCAGAGAGAGAGAGAGACAGAGAGAAAGAAAGACAGAAAGAGAAAGACAGAGAAAGAACCAAACAAATGGCATCTACGATGATCTTCTTAGCAGCCGGAGGATTTTACTTCCCCCATCTAGCAGCAACCTCTGAAGCCGGATGGCAGATGGTGAAGAAGCGCAAGACCGTTAAGAAGACTGAGAACAAGAAGGTTATTCCAGCTGAGACAGAGATGACAGCAAGGGTGCAGAGCAGAACAAAGAGACAGTGGAAGCCAGTCTATAGGGGCGACGCCCGCGACTCCGGCAGAACTACCGTGTCAGCCAGGCCAGAGTTCTCCTTCGCCGATATCGACTTCCCAGCGATACCGAAGACGACATCGCAAGCCAAGATACCGAACAGATCCGTTGTTCGACAGTCGACTAAGACGACGATGAAGACAATTCCTACTGAAGCCGCCGTGATCAAGACGAGGCCGTAGCGAGCGCAAGTCATGATGGTGCAGGTCACCGAAGGAGAGGCAAGTGAGCGATACCCAGAGCTGCCTCCAATCCAAGAACAGATAGATGAGATTATCCAGGTCCAAGAGGACACAGCCAGAGAGATGAGAGAGATGAAAGAAGCACTGTTGGCTCTAGTTGCCCAGGGGGCAAACAGAAGCCCAGCTGTGCCCACTCGACAGTCTGTGGAGGAATGCCAGGGGGCAGCAGGAGAACCAGCTACCGCCGAACCACAAGCTCGCCCGAGAAACGTTGTGTTCGTACGTGTACCGCCAATGCCGTCTCAAGCCATGAGAGAAGAACTGTCTCAGACAGTTGCGGACTTGATGCGTCAGGAAAGAGAAAAGGAGAAGAGAGGAAAATATGTATACCGGGTGCCGTACTTACCCGAGGTCCACGATCTCCGATTTCCCAACAATTTCAAGCGTCCGGACTTCCCTAGATTCGATGGTAGAGGATCGCCAGAGGAACACATGGATCAATTCATGACAATGATGGGCAACCTGTCGACAATTTCCCAGTACTGTCTCAGATTGTTTGGCTCAACGCTCATGAGCAAAGCATTCCAGTGGTACATGTCACTACCTGCAGGGTCAGTCAAGTCCTGGGAGCAGATGCAGGACCTGTTCATTTCCAAATTCTTCTCTACCGAGAGAGAAGTCTCACTGACAGATTTAGCCTTGGTTCGTCAAAGGTAGGAAGAGTCGGTCAAGAAGTTCATCGACAGGTGGGGGACTATAGCAGCCCAGTGCCGGGAACTGCCCAGCGAATCTGAGCAGGTCAAGATGTGCATGCAGGCCATGGATGCGATGATCTCATTTGGCTTATCTGGACACAACTTCTCGACGTTTCGAGACCTCGCTACGAAAGCCCACCTGGTGGAAGGAGCCACGTCCAGGTCGCAGTTCAAGGCAGAGAAGCCTAGGAGAGAAGCCGAAAGGATGATAACATCTAACTACGTCGACAAAGGAAAGGGTTCGAATGACAGGAAACGCCCAAACGCTGAACGTAAAGTTGAGGCCAAGCCAGTGACCACGATTCAAGACAAAGGCAAGAGTTTTCAGAGGCCGCGACATCTCACGATAGAAGAGCGTAATCTAGCAAACGGACCTTATACCTTCGACATGGAAGATCTGGTTCTGATCATGGAACAGCTGGTCGAAGAGAGGTTAATAAGACTGCCAGAATGCACACGCCCGGAGGAAGCGAAGATGGTCGATCATCCCAGCTACTGCAGGTATCATCGTGTGACCACCCACAAGACTGAAGATTGCTTTGTCCTAAAAGGCAAGATTCAACGGATGATCAACGATGGCACCATCAATATGAAGGCGGAAGAGGCGAGCCGGAACACTGCGACAGTGGTGTCTGCCCTCCCTGTGCCAGTTCAAATTCCAGCGGCGAATCCATTCCCAGAAGTGGAAGAGCCATGGACACTTGTGAGCAGCAAGAAGAGGCTAGAGAACAAGAGAAGACTCGTGGAGAAAGAGAGGAAGATGAAGAACAGAATGAGAAGAAGAAATGTTGGACAAGAACAGCCGCGTGCACAGCCCGTTCAGTGCGCCATGGTCTCAGTGGTCGCTCAATCAGGGGTCAGTGACAAGGACCAAGTCCTAGAGAAAGGAGAAGTCAATGTAGTGGCTCTGCGGTGAGGAAAGCAGGTCGTACAGAGAGAATTTCCAAGGCGACCAGACCCTAGAAGGACGAATGCGGTCATAGGTGAGCAATCAGGGACACCTCGAGAAAAAGAACCGGCAGAAGCAGTCAGTGAGCCAGCAGCTGACCAACGAGATCACGCTCGAGATAAGGCACCAGTGATGTATGATGTGGTGTCTCATCTGAAGAAGGTTCCGGCCCGACTCAGCATCTACGATGCCCTGTGCCTTTCGAAGAAATATCGGGAAATGTTGCTCAACGCATTGCTCGATCAAGAAGCCCGTGAAGTCATGATAGCAGAGATCGAGTCAGAAATGGAAGGAATAAAGATAACGGGAACTGGGGATCGACCCGCAGAACAAGTCATGCAGATCGATCGATCGTCCATGATCACATTCTCTGAAGAAGACAGAATGATCAGCTTGACAGACCACAACCGCCCGTTGATGGTGACAGGTCTCATCCGAGACATAGAGGTCTGAAGATGCATGCTGGACGACGGATCTGCTATGAATATTATGTCTCTAAAGACATTGCGGCAGTTGGGTTTCAGACAGACAGCACTTCGCCCAAGCGCCATGGTTATCTAAGGGTTTAATCAGGACGGCCAGCGTGTCCTAGGGTCCATTACTGTCATGCTGGAAATAGAAGAGTTGAGCACCAAAGTCACCTGTCAGGTGATCGATGCAATGACGACATACAATATCTTGTTGGGACGACCGTGGCTTCATCAATACGGTATCATTCCCTCGACATACCACCAATGCTTCAAGTACAATAGAGATGGCGTCCAGTATAGGGTGGTGGCAGACCCGAGGCCATACTCCGTCACTGAATCTTTCCTAGCAGATGCACAATACTATCAGGAGAGCGATGGAGCCGAGACCGCCAGAAAAACCAACAAACCGACAGAGCTGGCACAGGGGGCAGAACCCCAGGGCGAGAATCCAAGACAAGCGGACGAAGCTCCGCGAGTGGTCGCTAAAGCGACAAGGGCTCACAGAGGAAATCCGTCGCAAAGGAAGAAGTTTTATTTGATATCGAAGCACCTCCGGAAGGAAGGGCAGTCAGTGTTGAAACAGATGACAAGCCAACAGATGAGCGTGTTGCAGTCCAGCTTCAATATGCCGGTGCCAAAGGTTGAGAGGATTCGTCCCTTCCCTAAAGCTCCGAGCCAGTTCTGCGTGCCGCCGACAATGGGAGCAAGGCATGAGATAAGATTTCAGGCCGGACTCTGCAACCCATTGCAGATCGAAGAGAACGCGAAGAGAACACCGGTAGAGACACCGCTCATTGAAGAAGAAAGATATAGCAAGGCCAGTAGAAACATCATGAGGAACATGGGGTTCATCTGTTCAGAACCGCCAGCTCGGAAAGGCATGCTAGCACCCTTCGAAGTAAAGACGAAGGTATACAGAGGAAAAGAAGCCCTGGGGGCAGAATGTGAGATCAGGCATATTAACATGGTGACAATCAGTCCCGTGGAAGAGGTGAGGCCCGCTGGACCGAATGAAGTCATACAGCCGAGTGCCGCGCCAGAGCAGATCGAAGATGGAGGTCAGCCCACGATAGATGAGCTACAAGAAGTCAATCTGGGGACCACTGAAGAGCCGAGGAATACTTATATCAGTAAGAATATTCCCGAAGAAGAGAGGGAGAGCTACATTCAACTCCTGAAAGAGAACAGAGACGTGTTCGCATGGACCTATTCTGAAATGCCAGGACTGAACCCGGCAATCGCGATGCACAAGTTGAATATCACGAAGGAGAAGAGGTCGGTCAAACAGCCACAGAGACGCTTCCATCCTGACGTCGTCCCGAAGATAGAGGAAGAGGTGAAGAAGCTGCTTCAGGCCGGGTTTATCAGGGAAGTTCAATATCCCAAATGGATCTCGAACATAGTACCTGTAAAGAAGAAGAGCGGCCAGATCCGGGTGTGCGTTGATTTCCGCAACTTGAACGAGGCTTGTCCCAAAGATGACTTTCCTCTACCCATCCCGGAGCTTCTGATCGATAGCACATCAGCATATACAATGATGTCCTTTATGGATGGCTACTCAGGGTATAATCAGATCCGAATGGCTCCAGAAGATGAAGAATCCACTGCCTTCCGCACATCTCTCGGGATATTCTGTTACCGGGTGATGCCATTTGGGCTGAAAAATGCAGGCGCCACGTATCAGAGAGCAATGCAGGTGATCTTCCAAGACATGATGCACAAGCATGTGGAATGCTATGTCGATGACCTGGTAGTGAGGTCCGACGGACATCAACAGCATCGCGAACATTTGAAGCTAGTATTTCAGAGGTTGAGGAAGAAGAGCCTCCGCATGAACCCGTTGAAGTGCGCCTTTGGGGTGTCCTCCGAAAATTCCTTGGCTTTGTGATCAGGCATCGGGGAATCGAGATTGACCCCGCGAAGATCAAGGCGATCCGAGAAATGCCTCCTCCGAAGAATTTGAAAGAGCTGAAGAGCTTCTAAGGGAGAGTCGCTTACTTGCGGCGGTTCATCTCGAACCTGTCAGGTCGCTGCCAGCCTTTCTCTCGGCTGAACAAGAAAGACGTCCGCTTCGAGTGGGACGAAGCGTGCCAGAAAGCCTTCGATTCCCTCAAAGAGTTACTAGGGAAAGCTCCAGTTCTCGCAGTGCCAATCGAGGGAAAGCCTCTGATACTGTATGTAGCAGTGGGAGAGAACTCACTGGGGGCACTGCTCGCCCAGAAGAATGAAGAAGGGAAAGAGAATGCTCTGTACTATTTGAGCCGCACGCTCGTCGGCGCTGAGTTTAATTACTCACCGATTAAGAAGATATGCCTGGCCTTGATATTCGCTGTGAAGAAGTTGAGGCATTACTGTCTGTCATATCAGATTACATTGATCTCCAGAGCAGATCCTATCAAGTTCCTGATGAACCGACCTATGTTGTCCGAGCGTTTAGCCAAATGGGCCCTACTGCTATCCGAGTTCGACATCACGTATCTGCCTTCTCGAGCCGTTAAAGGGCAGGCGATAGCCGATTTTCTAGCAGCTCACCCGATACCGGATAACATGGAAATGGAATGTGATCTTCCTGACAACCAGGCCATGATGGTAAGAGTCACGAAGCAGTGGCGGATGTATTTTGACGGAGCCTCCAGAGCTGCAGATCAGGGGCCGGTGTGATTTTCATCAGTCCTCAAGGCGACTTGTTGCCCTACTCATTCACAATAGTGCCGTCGTGCCCAAACAACGAAGCAGAGTATCAGGCCCTCATCATTGGGTTACAGTTGGCACGAGACATGCGAATCCGATCACTACAGGTATACGGTGATTCTCGGTTAGTTGTGGGATAGCTTATGACGGAATATGAAGTCCGCAAGCCGGAGCTGTCATCTCTTTGCCATCAGGCCCGAGCCCTATTCGATCATTTTCGTGACAGTACAGTGTCGCACGTCCCAAGAGCTGAAAATTCTCAAGCATACACATTGGCTAACCTGGCCGCGGCTCTCGCGCACCCAGGGGGCAGCCCACTTCAAGTTACCATAGAAGAAAGGAGAATACTGACATCCCTCACAGCAGCCGAGAATGTCACGAGTGCAAGTCCCGTACATTGCTTTGAGATCACAGAAGAGGAAGATTGGAGAAGACTATTCTCTGATTACTTGAAGTATGGGTTCTTACCCGAGGATCCGCAGATGCGCACTCAAGTCAGAAGGCGTGCCAGCTCATTCGTCCTCTTAGAAGAAGTACTGTATCGACGCTCTAGCGATGGAACACTGTCGAGATGCCTAGCCCGAGAAGAAATTCATGATACGCTGAGAGAGGCGCACGGAGGAGAATGTGGTGCCCATCAAGGCGGACGAAACCTACATCATCGAGTGTGGCACATGGGCTATTATTGGCCCACCATGGTGAAAGATGCGATGGACTACGTCAGAAAATGCCATCAGTGTCAGATACATGCTGACATTATACATATACCTCCAGAAGAACTGCATCAGTCAGTGATGTCTTGGCCTTTTGCGGCCTGCGGAATGGATGTGATAGGCCCCATTAGCCCCTCTTCCTCTCAAGGGCACCAGTACATACTGGCGGCAACAGATTATTTCTCTAAGTGGGCTGAGGCTGTGGCCCTGAAGAACGTGAAAGCTAAACAAGTGGAGGGTTTCATCCGGAACGCCATTATCTATAGACATGGTATTCCCGATCGGATCGTCACGGATAATGGCACGCCCTTCCGAAATGCCGTGATCGACAAGCTGTGTGCCAAGTTCAAGATCAAGCATTGCTAGTTAACACCCTATTATCCTCCTGCAAACGGGCTTGCTGAGGCATTCAACAAAACGATCGTGAAGATTCTGAAGAAAACGGTGGCAGAGAATAAGAAAGATTGGGACAAACGGTTGCTCGAAGCGCTCTGGTCATATCGTACTATGCACCGCACAGCAACGCGGGCTACTCCCTATTCACTAGTATACGGCACGGAGGCCATCATCCCTATGGAAGTTCAGGTCGAGTCCCTGCGAGTAGCACTTCGGAACTCCCTGACTGATGAACGTAATGCTGAGCTCAGGATGGTCGAGCTCGATGCCTTGGACGAGAAGAGGCTCACGGCACAACAACGGCTAGAGATGTACCAGAAGCATATCTCAACAACGTATGACAAGCGAGTCAGGGGTAGATCCTTTAAGAAGGGTGACTTGGTACTCATAATGAAGCGACCGACAGCCGCGCACACTACAAAGAGCAAGTTCGACCCTAAGTGGGACCCGATATGCATCATAGAAGAAGTCTACTCCAGCGGGGCCTACCGTTTAGTGAATTTCGACGGTGGCGGAGCCGGTTTTGCAATTAATGGCCGGTTTCTCAAGAAATATTACCCCTAACGATCAACTTATTACTTTCCTTTACATAAATATGAGAAATGTAAACTCCCCAAGAGAGGGAATGTAATAAGTAAGGATAGAAACGGAGAATGAAATGGGGTAGAATACAGTAGATAAGCCTGTAGCTACAAAAGCTAATCAGTTACTTTATATTCTTGCAGGTCTTCCTTGCCCTTGCTATGGAGAAATTACCAAGAAGGACCATTCGTCTGCGACACGAGCATATCCCAAGTTCAGAAACCTTGGACACTCCCGAAATCGACGACAAAGGGAAGTATTACTCTTTTCATTTCATTCTACATTAATCACTTACTAGAATTGTGATTATTATTGTTATCATTGTAGACCATTCTAACACACATCACACAAACATAACACGATAGGAAAAAATAATTGCTATTGCCATTTCATTTAACAAAAGTTTGGTTGACATCTTTTCGACGCCGTATACATGAATGGTCAAAAGGTAAGTATTTCTTACACCAACTACAAAATTTTCTAAAGGTAAGATCCTACGATCATTTCTATACATTTTTGAAGTCAAGAAGGAGAGCATCGGGAGCGAAAGATCAAAGCTTCTCCAAACATCCCGATATCAGCCTGATCACGGCCACCCTGGCAGTTTCCATCGCTGACTTTGCTGCAGATAACACCTCCGCAGGATCAGGAACATGTTGAAGTTCAGCAGCCAAATCCTCCAACTGCTTGCGCGCTGCTTCGCCCTCACTTTCGAGCCGCGTGACCGTTATCTGACCCTGAGTAACTACTGACTCGAGACGGGTAGCTTCGAAGCTCATGACGATCTTCTCCGCTTGCAGACGCTCAATCTCAGCGTCGATTTCAGCTATACGGCCCAAGCACCCTTCATACTATATCTTATTATTTTGTAAGGATTCTCGTGCGTTCGCCGTAGAATGCGCGTGACGTTCCACTGCAGGTACGTTTCTCCTCGATAGCAGGATCGGGCTCGACGCGCTCAGCGGCCGCTACGTTTGCGAGGGAGCTTTCGAACGCAGAGATGTGATTGACAACCACCAGTGCATCAGACCCAACTACTCCGACACAAGCTTCCAGCGCTTTCATGCCAGCGCCTAGCATATGCCATTCTTGTGGATCGGCCAACGCCTTCGCAAGGCTAGACAGCAGGCCCTTCAGCACGCTCTGACCAAAACAATCTAAATGTTCAAATGCAGGAATGTCCGGCATCATAGCAATGGCGACGCCAGAATCGACGGCAGCTGCAAGAAAGAATGTAAGACAAACAACTGATGCGTTAGCAAAAATGGAAGTAGAAACTACAAGTCATAATCTAATGTAAAGTGCGAAGGAGTCGTACCAGGAATGGCAGGAAGATCAATAGCAGGATCCGAAGGTCCCGCAATGCACGTCCCGGAATCAACAACTGTTTCCAAAGCTTCGCCCGGCAATTCAATAGTCACAACCGGAGACGATGCGACGGAAGTAGCAGAGGCAGGTACTGACCCAATAAGATCTGTAGAAATAAAATAATAATAACAAAATATGGTTAGTATGATTATGCAGGAATTAAAGAAGAAAAGTACAAAGCAGAACCACAATCGCATTTCTCACCTTGTGTTCGCGGAATGTCGGGTCTGACTTCGACCGCAGCAGAGCATGACGTATCCACGACTTCCAACGCAACAGGACAGTTTACTTGCAATGGACGGCCTGATGGAAGGACCGAAGAAGGATCGACGTTCCCCTCACGTATCTCAAGCCCAGGAACGGATTCCTCGGCGTTATCAGCACGAACGGGCAAACAAGGAGGAACATCCGTCGACAACCCCGTAGTCGGTGCCGCAACAGCCTGAGAAACGAAGACTAAAGGCTCGGAAGAAGGTTGGACCCTGACGTTGTCATAGAGTTGTGCTTCGATCGCTACCATGGCAACATCGTCAAGATCACCTACACCCCCGACTCCGGTGTCGTTATCATAATAATTCATGAGGGAATCATCGTTGCTGTGATCGTTGGCATGGTCCACTCCCCAGTCATCACCAGAATAATCTACAGGTTCGTCTTTAAGCTGTGACCCCGAACTATCGAGGCACGTCGCTCCCTGACCATCACCGGCTTCAGAACCATTTTCGGCATTGTCCACCTCGACATCTGCAGGCTCGGACTCACCTCCGTCTCGATTATCGATAATTATATCTTCTTCGTCTGCAATCTCCTCTGTAGCACCAGACCGAAGCTCACCTTCTTCGCAGCTATCGGCAACAGTCGCACCTACCACTATCTCTGGAGTAGTGATCTGCAACGATGGATCCAAACTCCCCCACTTCTTGATATGTAAAATTTCTGCCTTTCTTAAGTTTTTCTCAGGTGCTGACGGGCGAACTCTTGGTGTGAGTCTTATCTTGACTCTCAACTGATCTCTTGCGCTGCCCGGTGGAAGATCGTCAACGAAATCATCAGAAGGTCTAACTCCTGCCATGCCTTCCGTAGGCTCATCCTCTTCGACAGGCGGAGGAGCAGTCTCTGCCGGAGGACTCGAAGATCCGACCCCTTGCTGACGTCTTTGTATAGGGACCCCGAAGCAATACCATCCGTCTAACGCTCCATCTTCTTTCCTACGAGTGATCGGCACGTTCAAGGAAGTCAGATGGCTGGTACCAGAAACTCCGACGGCCTCACGCTGCTCACAAAGATAACCAAGACCGTCCTCAGGAACGTCATTCAACCTTGGAGGAGAGAGATAGAGAGGGAAATCGACAGGTTGGGCATCCCGGATGCGCGCGTACTGATGCACCCACCATCTCATCCAACCATAAGAAGTCGCGGGACGTCGACTACCGCGAGGCAACACGAACCTCACGCCAGTTCGCGTCAACAAAAGTTGGTCCCACATCCACTCCCAATGGACAGGACCCGTGCCATATGCTCGTTCTATCCTCGTCACGCTCGGAAGAGTCGACGGAATGCCCTGATCGTAGCCGAACTGTCTGGCGAACCTGCTCGGATAATAAGGCTCGCGCCAGAACTCCATGCCTTCGCGGAACGGGAGAGAGGCGGTCCGGATTGATATTAGGAATTCTCTGTCAGAAGAGTCAACCGAATCCTCATCATCGACGACTTCGATATCTTCATCAGCAATGGAAGCAGGAAAATGGTAAAAGTCAACTTCATTCTCACTGCAGATCCTTGAAGACACCCATTCTGGCGTCTTAAGCACCATCTTGGCCTTCATGAACCTGATAAGAGGCGCTCGGTCCGGAAAGAAGTAGCGTGAGGCTTCATGCCATATACCCACGGGAAATAAACGCTTAACCAGCCGCAGAAATAATGCCACGGGCAATGGGCAGCGTCCATTCCATCAGCAGGTTTGTCCAGATTACTGGCAACATAACCGAACGCTCTATATATGCTGCAGAGTACATGTGGCGCTATAGCAAGACGTTGACCACTGGCAAGGGCACCCGCCATAACGAAGCAAGAAACCCTGACGCCATCAGCACTCTTCGAGTTGGGAAGCGCGACTACGGATAACCAGTAAGCGAGGAAGCCTGCTAGCTCGCAGGTAGGAGACAATACGTTAGGGCAAGGAAACTTGCATTCGAACCTTTGTCGTAAAGCCCTTATTCTTTTAACATCAATTTTATATTTTCCGTAGTCGATCCTGAAAGAGAGAAAGGAGAGAGAATTTCACATAAGAAGCTATGCAGGAGAAAAGAGCATACGTTATGAAAAGAAAGAAAGGGATGTCCCGGGAAGACTTACTTCAAGCCGTGGCTGAAGTAGACTGACCAATCTTCATAGTGTATCTTTGTAATGCAGTCAAATTGTTGCAATTCATTGAACAACTCCAAACACGCCTTGGAATGATAGGCCTTCCGATCGCCTTCGCGCCTGAAGCCAGACAATTCTTCATCAGAGGGGATATATTCGTGATAATACCCGCCGCGTATGGGCAGGCCCGCCATCATCTTAAGATCCCAGAGGGTTATGCTCATCTCTCCTTGAGGAAGATAGAAAGAGTTGGTAACGGAACTCCAATAATTTAAGAAGCCCCTGAGAATCGTCGGATCTCGCGGAAAGAAGCCGGCAGTCGCCTCAATGGCATAGTAAAGCCCAACCTCCCTCAGCACAGCCTCGTATCGGATCAGAATCTCCTTCGCCCAGGGGATGTAGCTGTCACGGCGATTCAGATGCCCTCGGGTACGGAAGCTCGAAGTCTCCCACATCGCGGACGTGCTCATAGGAAGGAACCTTTGACGCACCGTCTCAAAGAAATGAGTCGGATAAGGTGCATGCGGATCACATGTAGGCATGAGGAAAGTCATTTCCTTAATCTCACCAACCTTTTGTTGCTTCCCGTTGCTTCCCAGGGTAGCAGTGAGTAATCTCTCAGGAACTGAAGACCATCTCTCCACTCCATAGAACTGGCTAGGTCTGCGAACATTAGATGGCTCGATACTCGGAAAAGGTTTACACCTCATAAGAGACTTCTAGTGCAAAATGACTTCGCCATTGTAGGGGTTCGTGATGCAGATGCCGCGCTCAGCAGTGATCTTGTTGCTCTCCCATCCAATCTTCATCCTTTCATATTTCAAGTCGAGGAGTTGTGTCAATCGCTCCGCTTGACTGAGCGCCTTGATCAGTTGTTTTCCTCATCCTCCTTTCTTCTTACCTTTCTGACCCGTCAGATTCTCTTCTACATTGTGAACAGGTACATCTTGAGGACCTGCCTCGATGGCACTCGCCACACCAGTAAGTTGGGCATACCAATAGACCCACTCTTGTTCTGTTCCCCGCTTTGCAGGTTCAGGCGCTGTCTTGTTGACGAAGATGCGCACCAACACTTCATGAGGAAGCTGCCCAATACGCTCCGTGAAATCCTTTATCTCGGGTTCGACCGTAGGAAAGAAGCGAGAGTTACGTCTTGGAGGAGGAGGGTTAGAAGGACCTTCAGCTATTCTTTTTCGACCGCGCTTCATCGGCATCGGACCAGAAGCATGCGACCCAGAGGTTTCACCAGAGGACCCCATTGTCGCTACTGCAATTCACTGCAACGCATAAACAAAACAACATTAGAGAACAACTTGATACACACGGGCAAATAGCCTAACGAAATCATATCACAAACACAAGCACAACATGAAGAGCATGAAAGCAATAAAATCAAGAGCATAGCATATCAATCATCATACGCATTTCATAACAAAGCAACTGCCATCATACATGCACGCATACATGTGATCGATACACACACAAAATCATAGATTGGACCCACAATACATCCATACATTTAGTCTAAAAGTAGCCTTGACAAGTCCAGGTGCTTATAAGTAAGTACTGGACAGAGTCAGGAAACAGTTTCAGCATCATACATACGCAACTATTCGCACACAGCAACTTTACAGGCAATCAGAGCACTATAAGCGCACTCTGGCAGACATACTCTGAACCTGCCTAAAATAGACAGTTGCAAGCTGTGACAGACCAAAGTAGGCAGCCAATTGCAGGCCCAAGGCACTAAGCTCCAATCGTGCTTGAATTTTGAATTTTAAGTGATCTAGCCTCAAACAGCACTGAATTTGACTGAGAAACGGACCCGGAAATGCCATTTCTTCACAAGTGCAAACCAGGGACTAAAAACGGAAATTTTGGCTAAGTGTTGGGCTGACATGCGCCCAAGGTGGAGCCCCAGGCGCATGTGGCCCCTCACATGCGCCCAATCTATAAAATTTGAAAATACAATTTCATCACTTAAGGCATCAGGCGCATGTCCAATCTGACATGCGCCCGACTCAGAAGAAGGGAATGAATGAGGTTGAAATTCAATGTACCAAGCGTATGTGGAAGCACCACATGCGCTCATCTCTGATTTCTAGGAAAGACACAAGTTCCGGGCAGTGCCCTGGGCGCATGCCCAGAATCACATGCGCCTGGGACATGTGCCCATTCCATATGGCAATTTGACATGCGCCTGAGGGGAGTTCTCTGTCGGAAAATGGATGGTAACCACATGCGCCCAAAAGGGGACCACATGCGCTTGTACCCCAAGGGTGAGCTCTCTCACCTTGGGAAAGTTGGATTTTTTGACTCGAGGAAATGTTGGAATGACTCAGTGAGTCAACTATTTATACTTGAGCCTGGGGAACCGGTGCACTGCACTAGCATGACGTAAGCATCCAGCGCAGCACACCGGGGGGTACTTGTTGGGGCTCAAATTTACACCCATTATAAAACAAAATCCCATGGTCTAGTGGCAACGATTTGGATAAGTTTCGAGGCCGGGAGAGCCCCGAAAACACCAGCATAACCCTGATCGCTTGGTAGCGACCAAAATCTATAAACAGCATTTCGGAGCGGAACTAGACATGCACTTCACAGCCAAATGATCCAAAATATCCTAAAACCCTTAACCTGCAAGTTTCGAAGTCATCCGATGCATATTTTTGCCCGCGCACCTCGAAATGCGTTTCGTCCCTGCCCAGAACTGACAAAAAGGGGTCCGTAAGCCTACAGCTACCATTTTGAAGTGGAACTGGACATGCGCTTCACCGCCAAATGATCCGAAATGTCCTAAAACCCTTAACCTGTAAGTTTTGAAGTCATCCGGTGCATATTTTTGTCCGCGCACCTCGAAATGCGTTTCATCCCAGTCTAGAGCTGACCAAAAGGGTCCGTAAGCCTACAAGCTACCATTTCAGAGCGGAACTGGACATGCGCTTTACCGCCAAATGATCCAAAATGTCCTAAAACCCTTAACCTGCAAGTTTCGAAGTCATCCGGTGCATATTTTTACCTACGCACCTCGAAATGCGTTTCATCCCAGTCTGGAGCTGACCAAAAGGGTCCGTAAGCCTACAAGCTACCATTTCAGAGCGGAACTGGACATGCGCTTCACCGCCAAATGATCTGGAGTGCCCCAAAACCCTTAACCTACAAGTTTCAAATCGTTACGATGCGTATTTCCATGCGTGCGCTCCTCGGAACAACGTTCCTATACGACAAGCCGACCCGGAGGCTCCAAATTAGGAAGGAAGTACCAAAATTAGCAACATCTGGGCTTCCACACCCCATCCCATTCATTTAGGAGGTCAATCTTAGCCTAGAAGTGGCTTGGTGACAGTGAGTGCATGTCTAGAAAAGGTAGCTGTCCTTTAGAAGTCCCTCGTCGGAGCTGAAATGCTGAAATTTTCTAAGTGCTGGAATCCTGAAAATCTGGCTAAGTAGTGGGAAAGCGCCGGCAAAGCACATGCGCCTGGCCTCCAACCACATGTGCCTGGCCTCCAACCACATGCGCTTGCACTCTAGTGAATTAAACATTTTTTCGAAAAGCGCCGGGAAATGCGCCCGGATCCACCACATGCGCTTGGTTGCTTTCTGCCACATGCGCTTGACATTGTTGTCCACCACATGCGCCGGGAAATACCCGCCGGACTGGACCCGAACCCGATTATCCCCTATAAATAGTGAAGTCATTTCATTCATCAGCACGAGATCATCCCCTGCCGACCTCAGAGTGATGTAAGCACCACATGCGCTTACTTTCTCTCCCCTCGCCGGATGCCTTGGCCGGAGTGGATTTTCTCGCCGGAAACCCTCGCCGGAAAGGGATTTCCTCGCCGAAATCCCAAGTTCATGAAGGAAATCCTGAAATTTTCTAAGTGCTGGGCACATGCGCCGGCATATCCCCCACATGCGCCGGCTTTTTCCCCCACATGCGCCGGATTTTCTGGCCGAAAAATCTTGAAATTCCGCTAAGTTTGGGAGGGACGTGCGCCCACTCCTTAGGTCCAGGCGCATGTGCACCACCACATGCGCCGGGATTGCCTCCCGAACTCCCATTTTTTCATGAAAACGAGACCACATGCGCTCGGATGATGACCACATGCGCTTGACAGATGATGCAATGCCACATGCGCTTGTAAAATGGCCACATGCACCTGTACACACTCCCCCATGCGCCTGGACGTTGATGGGAGGGGTGGACCTTCCGTCGCACGGCCCGCCTTCGTCCGAGATCGGATTTTGATGAAACCGCCTCTCCTGGATGCGTCTCGAGGAGATCTATCCATCCACCGAATCAGATTCTCCAACGGTCAATGATAAATGGCCCAAATCAGTGTTTTGGTCCAAAATAACCAACACTTAGCCAATTTGGCAGCCCCAGAAATCCTTCCGAAAGAGTCGAAAACGGCCTAAAACAAGAAGAATCGAGCGGAATTGGACCGAGCCCGAGAGGGAAACTTTTCTTCTACTTAACATGATACACCATAATCATGCACCGCGACGAGGTTATCCGATCTCAGGACCCTCAAATACCCTAATCGAGCAGCCGGCAGGTCCACTACTTAGTCATTTTCAGCCCTGGGAAGTGCCCTATTGGCCCGGAAATCGACTTCTGCTAAGCAAATCAAAACTCGATCGCACCGTGATCTTCGTGGACATAATCCACCCCATTTCAAAGACGGTCATCGATAATATTCACCGATTTCCCTGATTAGACTGCAAGCAAGTCCACTACTTAGTCATTTCTAGCCTTGGGAAATGCCCTATTGGCCCGAAAATCGACTTCTGCTAAGCAAATCGAAACGCGATCGCACCGCGATCTTCGTGGGCATAATCCACCCTTGTTCAAAGACGGTCGTCGATAATATTCACCGATTTCCCTAATTAGACCGCAAGCAGGTCCACTACTTAGTCATTTCTAGCCTTGGGAAATGCCCTGTTGGCCCGGAAACCGACTTCTGCTAAGCAAATCGAAACGCGATCGCACCGCGATCTTTGTGGACGTAATCCACCCCTGTTCAAAGACGGTTATCGATAATATTCTTCGATTTCTCCGATCAGACTGCAAGCAGGTCCACTACTTAGTCATTTTCAGCCCTAGGAAGTGCCTTGTTGGCTTGAGAATTGACTAGTGCCAGTTGAAATCAACCGCGATCTCAAAGACGCCTAGGCAAAGCTGAAGTACTCAGGCTATCCAACAGCCGAGTCAAGCATTCACGGGGCACCGATCCCCATTATTCATAAGAAATTGGCATATGTGGGTACCCACCAGACCCTATACTTAGTCACTTACAGGTATCGGAGATAGCCGATCCAGCCCATTGAGTTTGGATCCTCAAAAGATCTTGGCTCGACAAAGCCTATCTGATCCCAAATAGATCACGAAAAATACTCAGAAGAAAGAGCGTTCTCGAAGACGAGTCGCCCGACTCCAGAAGAAATACATTTACTTTACTGTACAAAGCTCTATTCATCCCGGATAAAGGTCCGAGGCTAAACCTAAGGGGTTATGGTTACCACGAGAAACCATAAACAAAGAGTTCTAACTAAGCTTGAAACATCTTGTTATGGACTGCCACTATGAAAAAGACAGTCGATGCCCTACCCATCGACAACGGGTCCGTCGGTTGAGCTGATGAGGTAGTTGCGGATTGCTTTCCTAAGGTCACCCGTCATAAAAATACGGGCGCGGGCTTTAGGTTATGCCGACCAACATTTCGAGGTTCGTGTATTCCAGCGGTCACCTGTTCACAGTAACAGGCGCGGGCCCAGAGTTGCACCACTCAATTAAAACCCTCGTTCGGGAACATTGCGGGGTGCTTTCCTAAGGTCACCCGTCATAAAAATACGGGCGCGGGCCTTGGGTCATGCCGACCAACATTCGAGGATCGTGTATTCCAGCGGTCACCTGTTCACAGTAACAGGCGCGGGCCCCGAGTTGCACCACTCGAATCCTGACAGTCTCTCAACTCGGACAGTCCGAAAGAAAATGAGACATAGACATCCGGCGTGTCTAACAAATGTGGCTCAGTTCATAACAAGAAAACAAAGGTTTAAACGACCATGAACTTAAGACCATAATCCCCGACGGATTAGTCTTTTACCTTCCAATCAAGGGTGATCAACCGTTGATGTAATTAAAGGCTCGTGACCAGTATCACAGCCTGGAATGTAAAAGATCTTAGAATCTCTGGAATAAAATTCGCCTTGCAATATCTCTCTCTTGTGTACACTTTGTGATTGCTTATGATTGTATATGAATGTCTCTATACTCAGAATTCCCCCAGAATAAAAGAAATACGAAAAAAAGAAAGAAGGATTGTTGAAGAGTAGTTCTGATATCTTCCCCTCTTTTTCTAAGTTCTAACACTCACCATAATTGATAATGACATTGGGATCATCGAGATCAATCTCCTCTAAAAGTCTATTCATTAAATCCGAAGAAGGTGGGACTTGGGTAGCCCCATCCTCCTCATTAGAGAGGATTGATTCGATGCCCCCTAATTTCGGGCTCAACGTCTTCACAAGATGGCGAGTAAGCTTGATTTGATTGTTCATCTACATACTCTTTCCATATTTCCTCAAGTATTTGTGTATACATGTCATCACAAGAGGAAGACGTTTTAGGGTGATTGTTAATAACCACGGTTGGTTCTTCCCTTGAACAAGGAGAATGGTAGTTTCCCCAATTAAGACCGTACACATTGTAGGATGAAAAGTTATATGATGGTTGATAGGCATATCCATACAAGTGATCACGCATTGTCTTAATCGATTGGCCACTATTCACTCGTTCCTTTTGTTGTTGCATACCTCTTACCATAATCGGTGGAATACTCATGTTATTTTCAATCCGATAATCACGTAATGTTTTCCCCGAATGATCATTATTCGATTTTGCTTCGTTTCGGTATTCTCCCATCGCCTTACGTCATGTCTCAATATGTGTATTGCTTTCATTAATGTAATCACACATCGTCTTACGTGGGGGGTAGTGGAGATTCTTTGAATCTTAGAAAATTACTCATGCTTAGAGGGATCCCGATCACAATGAGTTTGGGTCCCCCAATCCAACGTCTCATCCTCCAAAAGGTACTTGTACGCACCATTCATCCAATCATACATGATGAAATTTTAAGGAATTGAAAACTACCCTAGTCTAGAAAAAAGAACAAAAAGAAGGGCGATGGGGAGATGTTACCCATGAAGGTGAGAACTATGTCAGCAACAATGTCCTACAAAAACAAAAAAAAAATTGTTAGTAATCTAGAAAAAATCAGAAAATCTACTTCTATGAAACTGAAAATCCTACCTAACTAAAACTACACTATAGTTACTAGAATAATTAGAACCGTTTAACATTTTTCCCTGACAACGGTGCCAAAACTTGTTCGCTCGCCTCAAGTGCAAGGCTTCAATGTAGTAATAATTCTCAATAAGACTGAGGTCGATCCACAGGGAAGGAGGTAAATAGTTCTAAACTATTCCAGCAACTTGGATTGAAACAATTTGGAATTTTAATTAAGAAAACTAAAACTAAACAATAATTTAAAAAGGGAAATTTGAGAATAAGGGAGAGAGAAAATTAAGGCTTTAAGGATCCACCCATAGCAATCTCATGTCAATCCATTCAATCCAAGCATAAAACACAACTAAATTTGAAGTTCTATCTCTCATCTAGTTGGAAGATAAAGCAATGAAGCACATTCAATCCTACTTAAGTTAGGAATTCAAGTTCTAGTCCTATTCAAGTGCATAGCATTCAAAATCATGGCCTTTGGAGTAACATCCATGCCTATGGACAATGGCATGCTCAAGGGTTACCATAATTCGAATCTAATCAAGCCAAACATGATAATCTCAGAGAATTGTAAGGAATCCATGTCCGAAGCACATGAACTCTCATAAAACTTCTAAAAATATCAACTTTATTCAAACTAGAACATTAAAAAATCCAACTTGAAGTAAAGGTACTTGAATCAAATTGAATTAAACATGAAATTAACTACAAGCTTCACCTCTTAGCCTTAGCTAAGAGGTTAACTAGAAGAAAGCATTAAAACTAGAAACTAGAAGTAGAAGAAAAAGAAAACTAGTTGTAGGAGGTTAGGAAGCCTCCTAGGTCTTTATCTCTTTGCTCCCCATGTTGCTAGATGCCTTAGGAAGGGAGTGGAGGTCTCATTTTATAGCTTTCACACTCCACAAACGAAGAATCTTCAAGAATTTGCGTAAAACTTACGCACTGAGTAGAGAAAATCGGACCGAATTTAGAAATTTCTAAACTAAGCACATGGTCGATTGATCAATTGGGTTGGGCGATCAGTCGCACCTGCGATTCAACTGTAAAAATTGTATTCTATGATCTAGCAATCAATCGAAAGTGGTCGGGTGATTGATCGTTGGGTCCAAAAAGTGTCAAGAGAGTTCCAGCAGCAATTCTTGAAAAATCTGCATTCTATCGATTGATCTACAAGCTGGGCGATCAATCGCTCAGGCTGGGTGATCAATCGAAAATCTGCACTTTAGTCTAGCAACAAATCTGTCAATTCTACTGTGAGCGATCAATCGCTCAGGGTTGGCGATCAATCGCTTAGGCTAGGCGATCAATCGACAGATCAATCTCTGGATCAATCTTCAAAAATTGCAACTTTCTGCATTTTACTTTTATTGCCCTGCAACTCTGCACTTTGCTTTTTTAGGACAATTCAAGACTTTTAACATGATTTCTTCAAGATTTTTCTTCTCTTCTTTGGCTCATCAAAGCTTGGTCTTTAATATATGTAAAGTGCTCTTGTAAGCCTTGAATTAGTGAAATCTCCATCTTATTCCTACAATCACAAATCATGCATTAAAGTAGTCTTTTAATAATGCAACCCATGCATAATATGTGATAAATTAGGGTTAGAATATGCACAATTCAGAGCTCAACAGTAACTAAAGCCTGAAATGGGACGTAGTGTGAAAGCCGTCAGAAGGACGGTAAAGCAAATTCGTTCCATAGGCTTATTGTTGATCTGTACACTTTTAGATCCAATAGTTTAGTCGATCTATGAAGAGGATAGTCCCAAAAACTCATGAGATGAACATTCACTATGCACACTAGGTTGAATTTGTTCAAGTTCTTCTATTTATCAATCGATCAGCGGGAATTCTATATGAACACTTATTATGTTTTGAGAAGTTTAAGGTTTCAGCTTCTATCACCTAGTTTCTCTAATTTTTGCAGTTGTATGTCTTGGAAAGGATAGAAGCATAGTTTTTTAAGGAGAGTTGGATCTTGGAGAATTAAACTTATTTCACACATGTTTTGCTCGGGACTGGCAAAATGCTGGTTGGGGGGGTGTGTTGAGCCTCCAATTTATACATTTTCCGACCCGTTACATCACATTATATGCATGGTTTTTATGTTTAAAGACTAATCTAATACATGTTTTTGTGATTGTGGGAATGAGAGGGAGATTTCACCAATTCATGGTTAAAAGACTCACTTTGTATGCATTGAAGATCAATAGAACAAGTGCCAAAAGGTGGAGGAAAGAAGCAAGAAAGAAAGAGAAGAGAAAAAGAAGAAAATTTGAAAAAATTATCTTAGACCTGTCGCTAGACCTGTCTATAGACCGGTCGCCAAACAGATCTACAGTTATTTTTGAACTATTTTTTTCTTCTTAGACCAGTCATTAGACAGGTATAAGGTGCTCCAAAAACTCCGATTTTCAATTCTAAGTTTCCAAATTGCGGAAGGACTCCATGTTTTCTCGAAGTTTCCAAGTTGGTGCGGGATTTTTCTTATAAAAGTTCACCTCTACTCTTTTCCTAAGGCATCTAGCAATGTGGGGAGCAAAGAGATCAAGACCTAGGAGGCTTCCTAGCCTCCTATAATTAGTTTTTCTTCGTCTTCTAGTTCTAGTTTCTAGTTTTTAATGCTTTCTTTTAGCTAACCTCTTAGCTAGAGCTAAGAGGTGAAGTTTGTAGTTTGTTTCAATGCTTTAATTCGTTTCGTCAAGTACTCTTTACTTTAATTATGAATTTTTAAGTTCTAGTTTGAATAAAGTTTGGATTTTTAGAAGTTTTGTAAGAGTTTGTGTACTCCGGACATGAGTTCCTTGCAATTCTTTGAGATTACTATGATTGGGTTGTTTGAATTCGAATTGTAATAACCCTTGAGCATGCCATAGTCTCTTGGCATGGCTGTTACTCCAAAGGCTACAAGTTTGAGTTCTATGTGCTTCATTAGAACTAGAAATCTGATTTCCATATTTAAGTCGGACTGTTTGTGCTTGAATGTTATATCCTCCAATTAGATGAGAGATAGGACTTTGATTCCAATTGTGTTGTGCTTGGATGAATGGATTGGTATTGAACTACTACAAGTGGATCCTTGATGCTCTAGTTCTTCTTATTTTCATATTTTTCTATTTTATGTGAAAACCTATTTTCCTAAACTTTTTAGATTCTAGTTATTAGAGTAGTTGGAATTATTTACCTCTTTCCCTATGGATCGACCTCGGTCTTACCGAGAATTATTACTACATCGCAGCCTTGCACTTGAGGTGAGCGAACACTCGCTCGCATGTCTCCCCTTTGATAACCTGTACCATCATGGCCTGTACTCGCTGCGGCCTTATCTTGATCACGGTAACTTCAGTAGAGAATGTCCTCATCATTGTCCTGACCGATTTTCGGACAATAGATCTGTTCAGTATCTTAACTGGCTGCGCTGTCTTCGGCAGGGTTGGGAAGTCAGTAGCGGCGAAGGAGAACTCTAGCTTGGATGACATGGTGACTTTACTGACATTGTGGGCTTCATTCATACAGACTGGCCTCCATTGTTTCTTTGTGTTGATTTGTGCTTTAACCATCTTTGTCCCAACTGAAGCTGTCTTCTTGTCCTTGGTCTTCGTTTGTGACCGACACTTCTGGACAAGTTGCCAGCCTGCCTCAGGGGTTGCTGCTCCCGATGCTGCAAGGTGGGGGAAGTAGAACCCTCCAGATGCCAAGAAGATCATTGTAGTTGCCATTTGTATAGTTTCTTCTGTTGATTTCTTTTTCTAAGGTTTTCTTTTCTCTCTCTCTCTCTCTCTCTCTCTCTCTCTCTCTCTTTGCACTTTCATACACGCATTAGAGTATTCTGCGGCTTCGAAAAGGGGAAACGGTGCGACCTTACCTATCGCAATATGGCTCAGTGATGAACAAAATGTACAAGCATGAATCATATGCATGCTATGAGAAGTTTTAAAAACTTTTCATAATTTTATTTAAAATTCTTTTGCCTTAAAGATGAAGGGAAGAACGTTCCCATTGAGGGTCACCAGTTTGGCGCCCGTGAAGGCGCCAAACATTTCTCCTTGTGGTAACCTTTCTTACGTACATATTGGTGTCTGCAAATGATTTATCTTAGAATGTTCCTTTACTTAGAGATAACCAGAGATTTTGGTATGTTCGATCCCAAGCAGAGTCGCCAGTTTGTTAAAACTAGAAAAATACTCAAAGGCAGTGTTTCCTATGTTTCGTGATTCTGGGAACTTTCTGAGTATAAAAACATTCATAGACAATCATAAGCAATCACAAAGTATACACGAGAAGAGATATCGCAAGGCAAATTTTATTCCAGAGATTTCGAGATCTTTTATATTCCAGGCTGTAATACTTGTCACGAGCCTTTGATTACATTAATGGTTGATCACCCTTGATTAAAAGGCAAAAGACTAACCCGCCAGGGATTATGGTCTTAAGTTCATGGTCATAGAGACCTATTTATTTTCTTGTTATGGACTGAGCCATATTTTTAGACAAGTCAGATGTTTATGTACCATTTTCTTTCGGATTCTCCGAGTTAAGAGACTGTCAGGATTTTTAATCGAGTGGTGCAACGATGGGCCCTCTTCCCGTATTTTTATGATGGGTGACCATTGGAGTACACGAGCATCGACTATTGGTCGGCACAACCCAAGGCCCTCTTCCCGTATTTTTATGACGGGTGACCCTGAGAAGGCACTCCGCAACTACCCGATCAGCTCAACCAACGGACTTATTGTGAATGGGTAGGGCATCGACTAGCTTTTTTATAATGGTAGTCCATAGCAAGATGTTTCAAGTGTTGTTAGAACTCTTGTGATTGTGGTTTATCGTGGTAACCATAATCCCTTAAGTTTAACCTCAGACCTTTATCCAGGATGAATAGAGCTTGTACAGTAAAATAAATATGTTCAACTTTGGAGTCCGACGACTCATTTTCGAGAACATTCTTTCTTCTAGATACTTTTCGATGATCGATTCAAGATTGAATATGTTGTATTGAGCCAGGATCCTTCAATGATTCAAGTCCAATGGACTAGATCGCTCATTTTTTATGCCTGCAAATGGCTAAGTACCGAATCTGATAGGTGCCTGTTTATGCCAATATCTGATAAATGATAGGGATCAGTGCCCTGTAAATACTTGATTCAACTGTTTTGTAGCATGACAATGTTAAGTTTGCCTTATTGTCGATGAGATCACTCTTAGTTTTATTTGATGTTAATCGATCTTCGAGCCAACAGGGCACTTCCTAGGGCTGAAAATGACTAAGTACTAGGCCTGTTTACTGTCTAATTAGGGTATTCGGTGAATATCGACGATGACTATCTTCGAACAGTGATGGATCGTGTCCACTAAGATTGCAACGATGCTGGATCTGCTTTGGCATTAGTGAGATTGCATTCAATTCCATTTAGCATCAGTCGATTTTCGTGCCAACAGGGCACTTCCCATGGCTGAAAATGACTAAGTACTAGGCATGTTTACCGCTTAATTAGAGTATTCAAGGATTATGAAAATAGATAATCATGTTGTGGTGCATTATTATGATGTGTCGTATTATAGAGAAACTAAGTCTCTCTCTTGGCGTCGGTCGAATTTTGCTCGATTCTTCTTGATTTCGGCTGTTTTCTGCTTCTTCAGAGGATTTCTGGGTTTGTAAATTTAGCTAAGTGTTAGTGATTTTTTTATTAAATCATTGATTTGAGCCATTTATCATCGACCGTTGAGGAATCTAATACGGGGGATGGATAGAGGTTGCCCGTGTGTGTCTAAGAACACTAGCGCGATGGAGAGGCGGGCCACACCACAAAATCCCCTAGGTCAAGAAGACCGTCCAGGCGCATCTAGTGGAGGTGTAGGCACATGTGGCTTAGAGGTGAGTGCATGTGCCCAATCATGAAGAAGGAGAGAGAGAGAGAGAGGAGAGAGAGAGAGAGAGAGAGAGAGAGAGAGAGAGAGAGCATCAACTCCCGGGCGCATGTGGCTTGGCACATGCGCCTAGGCCAAGGTGGTGGTCGCATGTGCCCATGGCACTTAGC
>PVNU02002263.1:0-13620 GCA_003013855.2 Liriodendron chinense
ACAGTGCAAAAATACATACTGATCTAGCAATCGGGTTTGATCTGGGCCCCCATGAACATGTTTGGCCACATGGGTAATGATCAGATAGGGTTTGAGTTGTTTCAGACCCACCTTTGATGTGTAGGTACAATCCACACCGTGAATTTAGTTCTCCTCTTCATCTTCACCGTGCATGCCAAGAATCATCTCGGTTGGAAACTCAGGCGGGTCGATCACAAGGAGTGATTTACAATTACGCATAAAATGTATGCATTCACATCGTGTGGCCCACCTGAGTTTTTCGAATGCTCTCAGTTTTGGTGTGTCCCTTATCCTGGTGGGGCACACATAATAATTGGGTTGATGGCACGTACACAACATGGTGGACCTCAAATTCCATCTTGAAGTTTCCATGGTGGGCCACCCTCTGCCAATGTTGTTCCCTTTAGTGTGGCCCACCAGAGTTATGGGTCAGGCTGGATTTTGGGATCTAGGCCTAACATGTAGCAGCACATCTAATAGAGATGTTGGATGGCACTCATTCATCAAGGTGGGCCCCACACTGATCTAAAGTATGGTAATTGCCATACATGATCATTCCCCTGACATCATCTTTTTTGGGCCGGCCCGAGCTTGGGTGCAGGCCTATTTATGACCAATATGGACTGGGAACTCAAAGGGCCAATCGATAAATGGGCCATCCTCAGGTCTGAGCTTTATGCCTAATTCATGAGAAGGACAACATGGCCCATTTCAACCCCACTTTTTTTTTTTTAATGCTGCTGAAGTTTGTGCAGGCAAAGGATGTGTTCATGAAAAAAATGCCCCGCTGTCGGATTTCGTGGACCCACAGCTGAATGGACAGCTCGACATGAAAGATTCGAAGCCATATTGCACGTTGCTGTCCTTTGCGTTGCTAAACCAAGCAAGGGCGGCCGACGATCAATGTCCTCTTTGATGAGCTGGCAAAGTTTTAAAAAACTCAGTTGCCAACATGGTAATGTCAAATGATCTAATGTCTGTAGGTGGCAATGGGCCGCATCCATCTGTCTGTCCACCTTAAAACCCTGGCCCAGGCCTATCAACAACACTAAGTAGCCTGATCCAGGGTTCATGGTGGGCCCACTGGAAGAGCCCAACTATTGGTTTACTGGGATTAAAGTACAGGCCTGGAAATAACCCATGTACACAAAATGGGCCTGAGCCCTGAATATGGTGGGTCCACACCAGATGGGCCAGACAGCCCTGATATAGTGTGATTATGTTAACGGGAGTTATTGTTTTTGTTGTACTGTGTAGCCTGCTGCAGGAAGGACTAGCGACCCCCAATGCATCATCATCCACGCATTAACATGGCATCTATTTTGCAGATTGTAAAAACTTGCCGATTATCCTAGGGGGCCCAGATAAACACAGACAGTTGGCCATTTTTGCTTTGAGCCGTTCATTTGATGGCTATTATTCAGAAGGATAAGGTTGTCAAGCCCATGTGATATTTAAACAGTTGGCAATGGACTGCCAGACTTGTCACATAAATAATCAGGATCGTTTGTCCATACAACCAAGTGGGCCCCATAGTGGGCCTTTATCAAGATGATCAGAGGAGGTGATCGTGCAGAATTTTTCAAATTATTTTATTTTATTTCATGAACCTAGCTGTGATTATCCTTGAAATAACAGCACAGTACTGTATGTTTCCAATACCATTGAATAGTATGAGAAATGCTCCTTTGCATTCAAACCCATCTTCCTTTGTATTCGACCCAACTTGACCCAAACAGATATGGTTCGCTGCCCTCTCTACATGTTAGAAACAAGGGCAGCACAAGATTTCATCCTCATCAGACAAATATTTCATCGCAACATTCAACTTCACATGAATTCTCCTGCATATGTCCCGGTCGATGTGAGCTCTGTTCCTGCCCTATCCTTGCATGGCAGAGCTGACACGAATATGTCGATCGCCCTCTCCATGGTGAGAGCAAGCATGACAGAAGGTTCCATCCCCATCGGATGAATATTTCATTGCAACATTCCACTTCACACGTATTCTCCTACGAATGTCCCAGTCGATGTGAACTCAGTTCTTGCTCTATCCCTGTATGCCAGAGCCGACACGAAATATGTCTATAGTCCTCTCCACGGTGAGAACAAATATGATAGAAGGTTCCATTCCCATCGGATGAATATTTCATCTCAACATTCCACTTCACACGTATTCTCCGACGAATGTCTCGAACGATGTGAACTTAGTTCCTGCCCTATCCCTGCAAGGTAGAGCCGGCACGAAATATGTCTATAGCCCTCTCCATCGTGAGAACAAGCATGACAGAAGGTCCTATCCCCATCGGATGAATATTTCATCGCAACATTCTACTTCACACGTATTCTCCGACGAATGTCTTGGCTGATGTGAACTCAGTTCCTGCCCTATCCCTGCATGGCAGAGCCGACACGAAATATGTCGATAGTCCTCTCCATGGTAAGAATAAGCATGATAGAAGGTTCCATCCACATCAGATGAATATTTCATCGCAACATTCCACTTCATACGTATTCTCCTACGAATGTCCCGGTCGATGTGAACTCAGTTCATGCTCTATCCCTGCATGGCAGAGCCGACACGAAATATGTCCATCTCCTGCTACATCTTGGGAACAAGCGCAGGATATGATTCCATCGAGGATCGGACGATTATTTCGTCGCATTAATGCACTTCGTATGCATTCTCCTGTAAACAACCCGGTTGGTGTGAACTTAGTTCCTGCCACGTCCGGGGGGCCACGCTAACAGGAAATAGGTTGTTCGTCCTCTACATGCTATGAACAAGCGCGAGTGAAGATTCCATCAAGATTGGAGGATTATTTCGTCCAATTATTTCACTTCACATGACTTCTCCTGAAAACGTCATTTTTGATGTGTACCCGAATTCAAGCGTTGTCAGGCCATAACCGAGCCCATTAAAATTTGTCGTACTCCCTCTCCATGGTCAAAACGAGCAGGAAAGAAGATTCCACTCAGATCGGATGGGTAGTAAATCACGTCACTCCACTTCACATCAATTGGCCCCCCAAAGTCCCGGTTGATGTGAACTTAGTTCAAGACTCATCAGGGTGGGTCCGAGCCACCATAATATGTCATGGGGCCTTTGTCTCCTCTTAATATTCGGAACAAGCGTGGTACAAGATTTCATCCAAATTGAAAATATTTCCTCACATCATTCCACTTCATATCAATTAGCAATCGTCACGTGAGACCTCAAACTACTTCACCTAAACCTTCTCGAATGATGTGCAATCAGTTTCGGTGTCACAAAAGGGATTCAGTTGGGCCATAATTTAACTGACAGGCTATATAGTGCTCTTGTAAAGCTTAACACCAATTTTTAAAACATTTTGGACAAAGATTAGGTCACATCGAGCAACTTCACATCACCGCATTCATACACAACGCTGATAAATATGAACTGAGTTTCTGTCCTCTATAGACCCGATCCAACCTGAAACCTCTTTGGCAAGCTCTTCATGGTCTGACAAAGTGTGACACCAAGGTCGAGCTGAATCGAACTAATATTAGGTTGCATCATACCACTTCACATAAGCCCACTACTACATTAACCTGAGTGATGTGAACTAAGTTTTGGTCTCTCCATCAAGCCCATTCCTAGTCGAAATCTGTTCAATAAGCTCTTCATGGTCTGATGAAGTGCGGAACGAAATTCAAGTCGAATCGGTCCAATTTTTTGTCACATCAGACCACTTTATATAACTTCACCCCTATAAAGCCCAGGTTAATGCAAAATCCATTCGGGACCATCCAACGGTCCTCATACAACCGAAATTAACGAAAAAGCTCTTCATGATCCAATAAAGTGCGGCACCAAATTTTCGGAGCATCGGAGGAAGATTAAGTTACCTCATAACATTTCACACCAATTTACCCCACCAATGCCCGATTAGTGTGAACTCAGTTTATGTACCTCAAGTAGGCTCCATTTGGGCTCGTGTTTCTATGAGTAGCGTGTGATGGTGCATTTAAGCTCGACACCAAATTTGACCTGATTTGGAGCAACATATGGTAACATCAGACCACTTCACCTTAAGTCATCATGACCAACATATCTATTTTAAACGGGTGTAGTGAACATTCAATGCACACTTCTTCAATGGTTGTGGTCCACTAGATTGTTCAATATCTTTAGTTTTTTTTTTTCTCAATACATGAAATTTGGCCTAAAATGGATGAACAGAGTGGATGAAATACATTAATCATGGTATGTCACGCCCCAAATTGGGTTCTCGACGTCCATTCGCTGTAACCCGAATTCAGAGGTGGCAGCCTCCGTAGTACCCCGATCTCGGATCCTAACCCTACACGTCAGGTTCCGATCCTGGGATACCACAAGGAGGATTTTAGGGTCTGAAATTTTTTTTTTTTTTTTTTTTTTAAAAACATGAGCATCACAATATGAGTACCATCAAAGACAAACACAATATTTCCACTAAATCATTTCGTTTATATACAGTACTGGAAAGTAAATATACAATGCGTAAATATAAAAACTGCGCACACTTCGGCACCTCCTGCTACTGCACTACAAACTCCAACTCAACGTTGCTGATATACTCTGGTAGAACCTGCAGCGTAACAAACGCGCATAAGCTTCGAACGAAGCTTCGTGAGTGCGTGTGTGCGTGCACAATGCGTATGAGAAACATGATAAATATCAGAGTAAGCAGTAAAGCATGATGAGAAGACTAAACCAAAACTTAGCCCAATTAGGCTACACGATCATGTGATATGAATAACTAGCCTATCACGGCTATGCAAGCATGCAATACAGATAACTAGCCTACCATGGCTATGCAAGCGTGCAATACAGGTAACCAGCCTACCAAGGCTATATACTCTTACTATGCAATGGCCTATAGGGCCTAATGTCACATACAATGATCCAATGCATGTATGCAAATCACCACATCTCAGTACAGTGGTCCAGATGCGAACAGTCATAACGCAGTCACGTAAGCAATGCAGGACTCGGAACTGGTAGCTCGCCAGTGTGGTAGCTCGCCCAGGCTTACAGCCTCGCCCACATCACACCCGCCCACATCAGGTCCGTCCCACACCATACAGAACATCAGTCACATCACTGATACCAATACCATCTCTGAAACGGAACATCACCGGGGTCTCACAGACCTCACTACTCACCAGTAGAATGCCAAAGCCTATCTGGTGCAATAGCGGACCTACTCACAGCTGGTCAAACTCAACCCCCTTTGCCAACACTCTTCCGGCAGGTTAGGTCAGACCTCCTTCCAAACTGACCACGTGCAGTGGATAACACCGCCGTTTGGTATTCGGCATACTGGTGTATGATTAAACCACCCGGTCCTTGAATGGAGCACCCACCTTGGTACCAACGGGATCAGGGACTTTCACCCAGGGACATCTTTGGCATCCAGTTTAAAGATCCCATATTTCCGGTGTTCTGCAAACCACGATGGAGCTGTGGTTGCAACGTAGTAACCATGCTATATGCGGCACAAGCAGACGGTGCGAAATGCAACCATGCATACAAACGTGGGACGACATGCCCGTGCAAGTCTCCAAAGAGCACCATAAAACTATAAGGTCTCAAACACAATGTCACCGTCAGCTGGTAATGAATTGCACGACAGTCACGACCGATATGGCCGGTTGATACAAGACAATCAGATGAGCCAAGCATTCATGATGCATGAGTCAAGTATACAGTATGAGTGCCAACAAGTAGTTCATCTACCACGATGGCTATAAATCAATCTAGTCCAACCTATTTGAGATATGATTAAGATGAGGGGACACATATGAATGATCGAGTCATAGTGCGGGATGTCGCTAGCCAGGGAATCTCGCACCAAGGGCTACAAGGTATGCTAAGCTATTCCTACCATACAGTGTAATTCAGGATGATAGATTCCTGTTCTCGAATAGTCCCATACCTATTGGAGAGGTTTGCGATAGAGAGCACATGAATTACATTTGCGCAACTACATCTCGAATGCTTTATGAATGCGTTTATGCCCTAGTGGTCCCCAACTAACAATGGTGATTCGGGATGCATACTCATTACACATGCATGGTGATCGTCGAAGCATATAGTATAAAGATCATATATGAGTATTCTAACAACACTACGTGTGGCAACAGACATATCAAAAATAGCATAAAAAGATAATTCACTTATAATACAAGCAAACATAAAGAGATAAGACTCTAAATGGATGGTATACAACAACACAGACGTTCCAACAACTGAACGGTGTGGATTAACCTTCAATATTTAGATAACCCAAATGGAAAGAAAATGATTGAATACACTACCGACACATCAAAGGTAGAACATACTTGAGCGGCAAGAGTGGAATACTCAAAATCATGCCGAGACCCATAATCCTGTAGTATAGTTGGGATGAACACAATAATGGTCCATAAAAGGAATGTCATAGAGGGGGTTGCAAGATAGACGTGTCATGACAGAGGATTATAAATGGTAGGGTAATCTGCGATAGATGGTCAATACAATGAGGTCCAAAAAGGGACAACAGGTCTAACCTCATACTACAAGATAGGCTCCATATAATGGATGGCCTAGATGACATTCGAACGTCGAGGATGAGCCCAACACTCGTCCTAAGGGTAAACGGACGGTGTGGATGAGATATACATGATATGGTGGTCTTTAATAGTTGGGTACAAGGGTAGAAGGGGTGAGTCATATGAGTATACAAGCTGAGTTGCTAAGATCAATCAACATGGTGAGTCAACAAGGTGAGTCAACAAGGCGGGTCAACAAAGCGGGTCAACATGGTGAGTTAACAAGGTGAATTGACAAGACGGTTCCACAGGGTGAGTTTAAGAAGGTAGTCCTGTGACTTGGATCAAGCAAACTCTAAGGATGACCTTTCAATAAGGGTTTACACAACTAATCATCAAGGTGGGTCCACGGGATGGACAACGCGGTCATTCGAACACGCACACTAAGGTGGTCCCAAGGGCCATCCTGTAGATAACATGCTAGGGTTCATTCATTTGGATGGTTTGGATTAAGCACAAAATTAAGGCGGTCCTAATGGATGGCCAACATACATATCGCACCATGGAGGCCAATGGCTGACGTGGATAGAACACATGCATAACAAGGTGGACCCGGGGTTGGGTATAACCGCACAAAGGAGTGGGGAAGCCACATACATCAATGAGCCCCAACAGTTTGGGATCAACTCAATATTTGTGCTTTCCTACTAATCAAGTAAGATGGCAATCAAACACCATGGTGAGGCCCGCACACCACATGTGTGGAACCCTACCCATGGCTGGGTGACTTATTAACAAGAAGAATGGCAAATAAATATAACAGATGGGTCCTGTAAAGTTTCCAATGGTAAGCATTCAATCACCCTTATTTTCTACGTGTGGCCCACCTAAAATTGGGCCCACACCTTTACCAAGAAGAACGACAAAGTATCCCCAACATTCATCAAGGTGGGACCCAAAATTGGGCCCCATCACCTTTGGTTAGATGGAAAAATAAACATTACAATGGCCCCAAGGAAGGTTTCAAAGGTGGGCATCAATGGCTACGGTTTCCTACAATGTGGTCCACTTGAGGTTTGTATTTACCTCATATGAGGGCCCATGGCCTTAAAATAATATAGAAAAACAGATGGGCGGCATACATAAAACAGATACATCGTGGTGGGACCCATAGAGCGTAGCACCCAAATGGGCCCCAAGCATTTTGAGTCAAACTAATATTTTTGTTTCCCCCTTCACCCATATCCATGTGATCTTATGAACAGGTTAAATGACAAATAAAACATCACTGTAGGGCCTGGGAAGGTTTCAACGGTGGAGATCATAATTCCCACTGTTCCCATGGCATGGTCCACTTGACATTTGGATATGCTTCAATTTTGGCTCAGCCACTAAAATGAGCTGGAAAAACATATGGACAGAATAGATAAAGCAAATACATTCTAGGTGGGTCTCACGAGTGTGCCACTGGCTTGGCAGACCCCATATTTATTTAGTTATTTATTCATTATGTGCATATGTATATTTATATATTTTATTTCTACCAAGTGGGGCCCATAGAAGCTTGGATCAAGCTGATATTGCTGCTTTCCCTTCTTCACACGCATGTGTGAACTTATGAACAGGTTGGATCTCAATTAAACATCATGGTGGGCATTGGAAGGTTTCAATGGTAGGGTCACTGTCCCTGCTGTTTCCTTTGGTGGGACCCCCTTGAGACTTGGATCTGACCCATTCTTGGGATCATGCCCTAAAATGATCTCCCCAAATGGATGGACGGTGTAGATACAGCACATGCATCATGGTGGGACCCACGAGTGGGCCACCAGCTGGCCCCCCCCACGAGCCCAGCGTCCACGGACGCTGGGTACTTCCAGCGCGTGCCCTTCCTTCTTCTCTCTTTCTTTCTTTTTTTTTTGTTTTTGTTTTTGTGAGGTTTTGATCGAGTGGGGCCCACATAAGAGTGATCTACTCCGTTCATCAGCTGGGCCATCTCATGGTGGGTCCAATGAGTCCAATATTGGGTATGTTACGGGGTCTATAAACACCAGTGTGGGCCGAGGCAGTCTCGACAGTGGACATCATATTCTCCACTGTTTCATGTGGTGCGGCCCACTTAAGAATTGAATATGCTTCATATTTGGGCCTTAGCCCTAAAATGATATGGGAAAACAGACAGACGGTGTGGATGGAACACAAACATCAAGGTGGGTCCCACGAGTGGGGACCCCATTCCAGCGTCCAAGTAACGCTGGACGTTCCAGCGTCAGGACGTCCAGACGCTGGACGTCCAGCACATGTATATTTTTTTTTCTCTTTTTTTTTTTTGTTTCTAGTGGTCATTTCATGTGGGGCCCACTTATGGACAATCCACCCCATTCATTATGTTTCCCTGGTCGTTGGGGTTCTAACAAGCTCAATATTGGGCAGGTAATATGGTCCACAAACATCACGGTGGGCCCAAGAAGCCTTGGCAGTCGTTTCCACTGTTTTCTATGGTGTGGTCCACCTGAGATCTGGATCTACTTCATTTTTTACGTCCAGCCCTAAAATGGGCTGGAGAAACAAATGGACAGCGTGGATTACATACATACATCAAGGTGGGTCCCACAAGTGGGCCAGCCGTCAAAGCCCAAAAGGACTTCACCCCAGCGCTGCTGGGCAGCAGCGTCCTCTGGACGCTGGCTGTCCAGCGGCCTTCTTCTTCACCCCTTTTTTTTTTTTAAAATTAAGTGGGGCCCACATGTGTAAGATCCACTCCATCTATCAGCTGGGCCATCACATGGTGGGCCCACATGGTGGACATCGTCGATGAACTACATACATCATGGTGGCTGTTGGCCACACTAATTATGCCACAAATGGGTCCCCAAGTGGGATCCACACCATCAAAAGGTGGGACCCATTCATGGACGATCCAGCCCATCCATCTCATTGCCCATCACAAGGTGGGACCAAGGAAAGAAAACGAAAAGTAAACGAGAAAAAGGGGGAAAGGTATGCACTCACAATGATGGTTGGACGGTTGGATTGCCGATCGGACGGTCCGGATGATGATCGGGGTCCTCCAAGCTTGATCTTCACCTTCAATCTCTCTCTTTCTCTCTTGATCTCCCTCTAAATCTTCTCTAAACTCACTCAATCTCTCAAATCTCTCTACTTCTCTCTCTTCTTTCTCTTCTCTCTCTCTCTCTCTCCCTCTCTCTCTCTCTCTCTCTCTCTCTCTCTCTCTCTAATCTAGCAATTGAGAAGCCACCCCCCCCCACGTATGGCTCTTGTATGGGAAGAGGGGGGGTGCATGATGTCATGATGATGATGATGATGATGAGAAAGGACATGGGGGAATGGGTTAGAGTTGACTTTTGGTGAGAGAGGATGGGGTGGGTATGGTGATGATGGCTAGATAATGATGGGGGTATGGGTAAGGGTGATGTGATAGATTTGACATGTTGTTGGGAATTGTGCAAGTGGGGCCCACGCCACACGCGCGTTGCGTGGCCCACCTCGAATTGCACGAACGTATGCATCTTACACACCGGGTATCGCAATGGGGCGTGCCGCGCGGCGTTGGAATCGCAGCGCCCGCGCGGTCGCAAGGGTACAAGTCTGGGGTCGTTGCGGTACTAAATCAGGGTCGCGATCAAGGCTCTCTAATCTGGTCCGTCCGGGACGTACCGGTACCGGAAACTAAACGTACGGAGGGCAATTCAGGGTACGGGTCTTACATGGTATGTCCGTGATGGTTTATGATTGTACACCCATTTGCAATGTCTTACTGTGTACAGAAGCCGCTTACACATCAAGTCATGTCATTTAAGTTAGTCATGGATATTTTGAAACCAATGTGGCCCATACCAAGGGAGCTCATCTTAATGTATATATTCTATATTCTACCCCGCCAATTCATTTTTCTACCTTATTTTATAACTCTAATAAGAAATTCAGGAAGATCCAATTATGAGGTGGACCACATCATGGGAAACAACAATGATTAACCATTACTGGGCCACAAAGATTTAAAAATCTATACAACAATTGTGTTATGCCTACTATCTGTCTTATGTGATCTAATGAACAGATTGGATTGCAAGTAAAATAGTCACAAGTATTAATCTATACATATTTAAAATTTTAATGCTAGGGCGCTCAACCTTCACTGTTTCATATAGTATGATCCACTAAAAAATAGAATTATCTTCATGTTTCGTAATTCTTGTCCTAACATGATCTATAGAAACGGAAGAACGGTTAGGATATACAATATGCACATCAAGGTGGGCCCCATGGTTAGGGTTGCACCGTATGTAGTGGAGCTTGTGTCTAAACAAATTACTTCATATCCTTCGCAGCTGCAGACAATATCTGCACCCATACGTGTGCCATTGTGTTACGCCTCTAATTTATTTTTTTGAACATAAAATAAAAACACTATGTTTTGAAAAACCTATAAATATGAGGTACATATAATGATCAAGTGGACTATGCAATCTAGTTTGTTTTTAATGGTCTATACAAAATCAAATGTTTAAACTTCCAGTGGTCTAGAAACTAGTTAGAATAGTCTCGTTTTTTGGTCAATGAACTAACAGTATGCAAAAATAATAATAATAATAATGGACGGTGTCGATGTCTAATGTTGATAACAGTAGGCCCATTTCAATCTTCATAACGCAAACCCAAATATGGATGGCAAACCAGTAATTTTTTTAAGTTTGAAAGGTCAAATATAATGTGTGTATATATTTTCTTGAATTCAACCGTGAGTAGCTTACTTATTTTCATAATGACAAGAATGCCCTTGTCAGAGTTAACGACGGGTTGGAAACATTCCAACCCTCTTGTAGCCCACCTGAGATCTGCTTTCAATTCATTTTTACCATAGAGTAAAGCATCTTTGGATGAACATGATGGAAAGTTTAGATGTCATGTAGGACATACAAACAGCAATATAAAGCAGTTTGTAAGATAAGCTTATTCTACACTGCTGAGTAGTAGATCCGGCCTTGCTTGCCTGCTAGACAGGCGAAATATGCAAGCCACTCATCAGTTGGATATCACTGTGTGTAGATGTTACTGCTCAAGGGGTAAAATAAAGGAGGTCTATTCAGTAGGTGTGCTGTCATATTAGAAATTATTATTTATTTATTTATTTATGTTTTATACAAATGCACCATGCTACATATTAAAAAATAAGTGGCGTGTATACGATGCATGAGCTAAACAGAGATCCCTTAATAAACATTTTGGTTTGGGAGGGTTTCTAATTCTAGGCCCATTCTGCAGCATGCTCATCCACAGGCAACTACATGGGTCAACATGGAACGCTTAATTGTACAGCTGGGTATAAGCGTTAGGGGTACAAATGGGTGTAGTCAGCTCGAACTGTGCCTTGACCCAATTCAATTAAGAAACGGGTCAGAATTTTGGACCCAATCCAACCCATAAAAAAATTGAGGTTGGGTCGAAGTAAAAAATAACAGGATGGATTAGGTCTGGCATAAGAGGGCCCGTACCTCACCCATTTATCATGCAGTGAATCATAGAATTTACGACTGAGTTTTTGTACAAATTACAATCGGTGATGGCTAGCTATTAACTTCTCCATTAATCCTTTTTGGCCACTCTACCATATCAAAGGCCATTACTTCAGTTAGACCATAGGAATGTTCTTCGATGACAATGGGCCAATGGTTTGCTGAGTTTGGGTTGTCACAAGTAGTGTGTGACCAACGGCTTTTAGGAAAAGGTGATGAGCCATTATTGTTGTCTAGGTCTAAGGCATGTTTAGACTAGGCTTATTTTAATATAACCCAAATGGGACCCATTTAAAAATTTGGCCTGAATGAGTTCCGGCCAGCTTAGTTTTGAGAGGATCCAATCCTGATCCATATAGTAATTTGTGTCAAACATTTGGATCCATACTCACCACATGAGTCTAAATCTTAGACCTAGACCTATTAATTTTTGGGTCAACCTGACCCCTTTGCATTCCTAATTTACAGTGCTGAGATAATTAGCCTTAAAAAATCAGGCAATTGCCCAAGTGAGATAAATCATAAACAAATGGATGGCAAAAAAATGTTTTAACTGTAAAATATAGCCCACTTAAGAGTGAAACAACTTTAATTCAATGCTGAGCGCTAAGCCATGTTTACAACCATATGGAATGATAGATCTCATACAAGTGTTTTTATTTCGGGTCCTTTCCTCATTGGTAGACTCTGTGGAGTTTCAACAAGGGGTCTCGGTCTCGAAATCCATTAGTGGTGAAAATCCACGCTGCTGACAGCGCCAGTGGGTGCGTTGCATGACTAACTGGGTGGGTGTGTTGCACGACTCACTGGGTGGGTGCGTTGCATGACTGACCCAAAAAAAAAAGGGCAATGCAAATGTCGACCAATGGTTTGCTGAGTCTGGGTTGTCACAAGTAGTGTATGACCAATGGCCTTTTAGGAAAAATTGATGAACCATTATTATTGTCTAGGTCTAAGGCATGTCTCGGCTAGGATTATTTTAATATAACCCGAATCAGACCCAATTTGCATCCCTATTTTACAGTATTGAGATAATTAGGCTTAAAAAATCAGGCAATTGCCCACTTTGTTTTTTTGTAAAAAAAAAATTTATTCATAAGGAAAAGCTGATCAAGGAGCACTACACATTCGGGCAGCCTGCCAGTCCGACAAGAAAAGGCTACTCAAGGCAATTGCCCACCTAAAGTGAGATAAATCATAAACAAATGGATGACAAAAAAGATGTTTTAACCATCCATTTGCATCATAAACTAAAGCCCATATAGGAGTGAAACAACTTTAATTCAAGGCTGAGCGCTAAGCCATGTTTACAACCATATGGAAAGATCAGATCTCATACGTGCAAGTGTTTTTATATTCACACGTTATGCCCACATTTAAATAGGCAATGTGTTAACGTCCAAAATTGGATAACATATATTAATCAAGGATTGATGGTAGATCTTCGTCGCTTGGTATAAATATGGATGAACAATGGAGATCGTCGGACCTGAGATCACAAAGAGAAGATCGTGAGAGGGTACCG
>PVNU02002264.1:0-29431 GCA_003013855.2 Liriodendron chinense
AAATACTTACCATAAAAGACAAAATCCTAGATTTAGGGGGGAGAATCATAGATAGCACCCAAAAATAGCAAAATGAAGACATTTCTCGTGTTAGAATGGAAAAAAGGAGAAAATCTCTCCTAAATCAACTAGGACGGACGTGTGTATAAAGGGGTGGCCTAAGGAGACGACTAGGAAGAAAAGAGAAAGAGAAAGAGAGAGAGAGAGAGAGAGAGAGAGAGAGAGAGAGAGAGAGAGAGAGACGTGTGGTGCATCTGGAAGAAGGTAAGATCTAAGCTTCCCTCTTGTTTTACTATTGTATTGTATATTTTTCTTGCATGCTACCAGCTTTGGATTTAATCTAAATGTGTGCCATAAAAAAAAAAAAAGGGATCAGTTGGACAATGGGACGTCAAGACAATCTTGGTGATGATGAACGTTCAAAATATATATATATTAGTGACCAATCAGGTTGGAACGCTCAAGCTTATTAATGGACCGGGCGACCATTGTATCTGGTCCATTTGTTTTGAAACCTTATTGTCAAATAAGATCAGCACTTTTAACTCAAAATTTTGGCAGATCTGGACCATTAAAATAGTCCAGATTTTGAAAAAAAAAAAAAGAGACCGTTGGATGGCCAGATTTGGACCGTCCAAACGGGCCTCAAAAGATGGCAAATCTGAACCGTTGATGATAGTTTTTCTTTTGATGGATGGTGAGCTAGGTTGGATCAGGGTCAGACCTCTAAGAACTGCCATAAAAACATCTGTTATGAACTTCTAGCAAATCTCTACAATCTGCTTCACCATGAAACTCATTGAACGTGTAAACTTTCCAAAACTACTGGACTTGCTATATTATCAGATCTGACCACTCAATCTGACCATTAGAAGGACTTCATTAGACCTTAATCAAATGCTTTGAAACCCTTAAAAAAAAGATCCATCTCTGGACCTTAGATCGGCCACAAATCAAAAGGATCAATGGACGACCAAAATCACGTGCCATTTAGTGTTGCAATGGCCATGAGTTGGGCCAGATCTGACCACCTAACCAGCCACGTTATGACTTATTTTTTAGACTTAAAAAGGTCCTTTTTAAACCTGGTTATAGAGTAAAGTTTTGATTAAACTCAAATCTGGACCATTGGATGATCTAGATGTAGTTTCATGTACATATGACTTGAGGTAGTACAATTTTGGTTTTTTTTTTTCCAACTTTATAGATGTGTTGAGGAAACTGATGGGTTACACATGCTATAACCACTGCAATAAATGAAAATTAAGTTCGGGTCAAGTAGAGTTCACACACGTTACCATAATCTATTTGACGTGTGGAGTCACCTATTGATCGGGCCATACAAAGCTATTGTGGGCTGTTTTCTTTACATAAAAAGGCCTATTGAGCCCTCTTGGATAAGAGTGGGCCTTATGTGTGGCCCACTAGTACCTCAACCCATCCATTTAAAAAAAAAAAATGATAATCACGGATTTGATCTTTTGAGGAAAACTAGTTTATAATATGCTTGACTTAGGAGTCCATGGAACATAAAGCCGTTGGAATACCTAACTTGTTAACCGAGGACTTGTGGATATGAGTCGTGAATCCCTTTATATTGAGTAGACCATTTCTTGCTATATAGACTCGTGCACAACTTAATCTAGGTGGACCTAAGTCATGGACGGCTCATACAAAAATGTGTGGTATAATTACAATGAAGTACCTATAGAATCACACTCATGGACCGTCAATGTATTAGGACCCGACCTAGGTTAATTTATAATGTAGGACCTAAGTAATGATTTTTTATACCTATATATATATATATATATATATATATATATATATATATATCTATATATCTATAGTACTTATGAACCTTTGGGGTTTAGAATGAAAGGAAAGGAGAAGTAGTGAAGAAAAAGAAGATAGCATCTACTAAGCGAAGGTCCGGACGTTCTTGTTATACATTTTACAAATTGGACGATAATGGACGTCCTCTCTATTCTTGTGGAAAACATTCTGGTAAGTGGTTCTATACCCAAGATATTTGATTTTGTTATAATTGTTATATGATTTGCTAAGCAATTTTTATAATGCATTTTTAAAAGTGAACTTCTGTAAGAATTATTGAAAAATGAGTAATATATCACTGAATGAGTGGTGAGGAACTATTTTACTGAGGAAGAATTTTACCAAGTGTTGGGTGAGGTACAAGAGTCGATGAGTGAGGTGAGAGATTATTTGAGTGCAAGTATTGAGAAATTTATTGCTTATGTTTGGGCATTGATGAGCGAAATTCTGTTTCTACACTTGAGAATGGTTTAATATGAGTGTACACTTAAGCCAGATGAAGGCTTGTGGAGTGGATGATCATTGAGAGGAAATATAAGACAAGTTACGTAAATGATTTTAACCAATGTTATTGCATTAACTTCGAATTTTACTTATCTTGCAAATATTTTTAACTTGCTTTATCTATATCATCAAAGTAGTATGTAAATTCTTGTGTAATGAACCATTTACACAAGCCTTGTGCTTATGGACTCTATTGATGAAAAAAAAAACTGCAGACTGAAGAACAGGTAAAGATTTTACGAGCTTGGCCCGAGGAGGAAGACGAAGTGAATGCTATGCCAGTAGAAAATTAATTGAGAATAAAGCCCTATCGATGGCTTCTTTTATTTTATTTTATTTTTTTTGTTATGTTGGATTGAATGACATTTGATACTATGAATAAATTGGCACAGTTATGAATTATCTTAAATAAATTTTGTTGGCGATGGTTATATGGATGTGTAGTGTTATTGTGTATTCCTTTAGTAGATTAATTCGAGTTACGATTCAAGTTCGGACTATGGTTAGTATTAACCCTAGTTACGAATTTAGGGTCGTGACAGATTTAATGTAATACCCTAAAAAAAAAATGGAGAATTTTTTTTTCTTTTCTTTTCTGACTTGTCATTTTGGATTAGTACCTACTCATCTATGATTTATAATGCTTCATTCTTTTAGAAAGATAAATGATTAATTAGATTATACAATTCCCTAGTTGCATGATCATTGTCTTATAACTCATCTACCATCTCGTGAATATATAAATACTTTTGTTAACTTAAAACAAAAAGGTAGAGTTGAATAAGTGGTTGGTATACTTGACTCCTACCTATAGGTTGAAGGGTCAAGTCTTCCCTAATGCACAAATGTATTCTTTTTGCCCAAATCATTCAAATACTTACCATGAAAGACAAAATACTAGATTTAGGGGGGAGAATCATAGATAGCACCCAAAAATAGCAAAATGAAGACATTTCTCAGTGTTAGAATGGAAAAAAGGAGAAAATCTCTCCTAAATCAACTAGGACGGACGTGTGTATAAAGGGGTGGCCTAAGGAGACGTCTAGGAAGAAAAGAGAAAGAGAAAGAGAGAGAGAGAGAGAGAGAGAGAGAGAGAGAGAGACGTGTGGTGCATCTGGAAGAAGGTAAGATCTAAGCTTCCCTCTTGTTTTACTATTGTATTGTATATTTTTCTTGCATGCTACCAGCTTTGGATTTAATCTAAATGTGTGCCATAAAAAAAAAAAAAGGGATCAGTTGGACAATGGGACGTCAAGACAATCTTGGTGATGATGAACGTTCAAAATATATATATATTAGTGACCAATCAGGTTGGAACGCTCAAGCTTATTAATGGACCGGGCGACCATTGTATCTGGTCCATTTGTTTTGAAACCTTATTGTCAAATAAGATCAGCACTTTTAACTCAAAATTTTGGCAGATCTGGACCATTAAAATAGTCCAGATTTTGAAAAAAAAAAAAAAAGAGACCGTTGGATGGCCAGATTTGGACCGTCCAAACGGGCCTCAAAAGATGGCAAATCTGAACCGTTGATGATAGTTTTTCTTTTGATGGATGGTGAGCTAGGTTGGATCAGGGTCAGACCTCTAAGAACTGCCATAAAAACATCTGTTATGAACTTCTAGCAAATCTCTACAATCTGCTTCACCATGAAACTCATTGAACGTGTAAACTTTCCAAACTACTGGACTTGCTATATTGATCAGATCTGACCACTCAATCTGACCATTAGAAGGACTTCATTAGACCTTAATCAAATGCTTTGAAACCCTTAAAAAAAAGATCCATCTCTGGACCTTAGATCGGCCACAAATCAAAAGGATCAATGGACGACCAAAATCACGTGCCATTTAGTGTTGCAATGGCCATGAGTTGGGCCAGATCTGACCACCTAAGCATCCACGTTATGACTTATTTTTTAGACTTAAAAAGGTCCTTTTTAAACCTGGTTATAGAGTAAAGTTTTGATTAAACTCAAATCTGGACCATTGGATGATCTAGATGTTGTTTCATGTACATATGACTTGAGGTAGTACAGTTTTGGTTTTTTTTTTTTCCAACTTTATAGATGTGTTGAGAAAACTGATGGGTTACACATGCTATAACCACTGTAATAAATGAAAATTAAGTTCGGGTCAAGTAGAGTTCACACACGTTACCATAGTCTAGTTGACGTGTGGAGTCATCTATTGATCGGGCCGTACAAAGCTATTGTGGGCTGTTTTCTTTACATAAAAAGGCCTATTGGGCCCTCTTGGATAAGAGTGGGCCTTATGTGTGGCCCACTAGTACCTCAACCCATCCATTTAAAAAAAAAATGATAATCACGGATTTGATCTTTTGAGAAAACTAGTTTATAATATGCTTGACTTAGGAGTCCATGGAACATAAAGCCGTTGGAAACCTAACTTGTTAACCTAGGACTTGAGGACATGAGTCGTGAAATCCCTTTATATTGAGTAGACCATTTCTTGCTATATAGACTCGTGCACAACTTAATCTAGGTGGACCTAAGTCATGGACGGCTCATACAAAAATGTGAGGTATAATTACAATGAAGTACCTATAGAATCACACTCATGGACCGTCAATGTATTAGGACCCGACCTAGGTTAAGTTATAATATAGGAACCTAAGTAATGATTTTTATACATATATATATAAAAGTTAATTATGAAAAATTTTGGGGTTTAGAATGAAAGGAAAAGAGAAGGTAGTGAAGAAAAAGAAGATAGCATCTACTAAGAGAAGGTCAGGAAGTTCTTGTTATACATTTTACAAATTGGACGATAATGGACGTCCTCTCTATTCTTGTGGAAACATTCTGGTAAGTGGTTCTACACCCAAGATATTTGATTTTGTTATAATTGTTATATGATTTGCTAAGCAATTTTTATAATGCATTTTAAAAGTGAACTTCTATAAGAATTATTGAAAAATGAGTAATATATCACTGAATGAGTGGTGAGGAACTATTTTACTGAGTAAATGGTGAGGAAGAATTTTACCAAGTGTTGGGTGAGGTACAAGAGTCGATGAGTGAGGTGAGAGATTATTTGAGTGCAGGTATTGAGAAATTTAATGCTTATGTTTGGGCATTGATTAGCGAAATTCTGTTTCTACACTTGAGAATGGTTAATATGAGTGTACACTTAAGCCAGATGAAGGCTTGTGGAGTGGATGATCATTGAGAGGAAATATAAGACAAGTTACGTAAATGATTTTAACCAATGTTATTGCATTAACTTCGAATTTTACTTATCTTGCAAATATTTTTAACTTGCTTTATCTATATCATCAAAGTAGTATGTAAATTCTTGTGTATAGAACCATTTACACAAGCCTTGTGCTTATGGACTCTATTGATGAAAAAAAAAAACTGAAGACTGAAGAACAGGTAAAGATTTTACGAGCTTGGCCTGAGGAGGAAGACGAAGTGAATGCTATGCCAATAGAAAATTAATTGAGAATAAAGCCCTATCGATGGCTTCTTTTATTTTATTTTATTTTTTTTGTTATGTTGGATTGAATGACATTTGATACTATGAATAAATTGGCACAGTTATGAATTATCATAAATAAATTTTGTTGGCGATGGTTATATGGATGTGTAGTGTTATTGTGTATTCCTATTGTAGATTACTTCGAGTTACGATTCAAAGTTCGGACTATGGTTAGTATTAACCCTAGTTACGAATTTAGGGTGGTGACAGAATTAATGTAATACCCTGAAAAAAGAAATGGAGAATTTTTCTTTTCTTTTCTTTTCTGACTTGTCATTTTGGATTAGTACCTACTCATCTATGATTTATAATGCTTCATTCTTTTAGAAAGATAAATGATTAATCACATTATATAATTCCCTAGTTGCATGATCATTGTCTTATAACTCATCTACCATCTCGTGAATATATAAATACTTTTATTAACTTAAAATAAAAAGGTGGAGTTGAATAAGTGGTTGGTATACTTGACTCCTACCTATAGGTTGAAGGGTCAAGTCTTCACTAATGCACAAATGTATTCTTTTTGCCCAAATCATTCAAATACTTACCATAAAAGACAAAATCCTAGATTTAGGGGGGAGAATCATAGATAGCACCCAAAAATAGCAAAATGAAGACATTTCTCGTGTTAGAATGGAAAAAAGGAGAAAATCTCTCCTAAATCAACTAGGACGGACGTGTGTATAAAGGGGTGGCCTAAGGAGACGACTAGGAAGAAAAGAGAAAGAGAAAGAGAGAGAGAGAGAGAGAGAGAGAGAGAGAGAGAGAGAGAGAGAGAGACGTGTGGTGCATCTAGAAGAAGGTAAGATCTAAGCTTCCCTCTTGTTTTACTATTGTATTGTATATTTTTCTTGCATGCTACCAGCTTTGGATTTAATCTAAATGTGTGCCATAAAAAAAAAAGGGATCAGTTGGACAATGGGACGTCAAGACAATCTTGGTGATGATGAACGTTCAAAATATATATATATTAGTGACCAATCAGGTTGGAACGCTCAAGCTTATTAATGGACCGGGCGACCATTGTATCTGGTCCATTTGTTTTGAAACCTTATTGTCAAATAAGATCAGCACTTTTAACTCAAAATTTTGGCAGATCTGGACCATTAAAATAGTCCAGATTTTGAAAAAAAAAAAAAAAAAAAGAGACCGTTGGATGGCCAGATTTGGACCGTCCAAACGGGCCTCAAAAGATGGCAAATTTGAACCGTTGATGATAGTTTTTCTTTTGATGGATGGTGAGCTAGGTTGGATCAGGGTCAGACCTCTAAGAACTGCCATAAAAACATCTGTTATGAACTTCTAGCAAATCTCTACAATCTGCTTCACCATGAAACTCATTGAACGTGTAAACTTTCCAAACTACTGGACTTGCTATATTGATCAGATCTGACCACTCAATCTGACCATTAGAAGGACTTCATTAGACCTTAATCAAATGCTTTGAAACCCTTAAAAAAAAGATCCATCTCTGGACCTTAGATCGGCCACAAATCAAAAGGATCAATGGACGACCAAAATCACGTGCCATTTAGTGTTGCAATGGCCATGAGTTGGGCCAGATCTGACCACCTAAGCAGCCACGTTATGACTTATTTTTTAGACTTAAAAAGGTCCTTTTTAAACCTGGTTATAGAGTAAAGTTTTGATTAAACTCAAATCTGGACCATTGGATGATCTAGATGTAGTTTCATGTACATATGACTTGAGGTAGTACAATTTTGGTTTTTTTTTTCCAAATTTATAGATGTGTTGAGAAAACTGATGGGTTACACATGCTATAACCACTGCAATAAATGAAAATTAAGTTCGGGTCAAGTAGAGTTCACACACGTTACCATAATCTATTTGACGTGAGGAGTCATCTATTGATCGGGCCATACAAAGCTATTGTGGGCTGTTTTCTTTACATAAAAAGGCCTATTGAGCCCTCTTGGATAAGAGTGGGCCTTATGTGTGGCCCACTAGTACCTCAACCCATCCATTTAAAAAAAAAATGATAATCACGGATTTGATCTTTTGAGAAAACTAGTTTATAATATGCTTGACTTAGGAGTCCATGGAACATAAAGCCGTTGGATACCTAACTTGTTAACCTAGGACTTGTGGACATGAGTCGTGAAATCCCTTTATATTGAGTAGACCATTTCTTGCTATATAGACTCGTGCACAACTTAATCTAGGTGGACCTAAGTCATGGACGGCTCATACAAAAATGTGAGGTATAATTACAATGAAGTACCTATAGAATCACACTCGTGGACCGTCAATGTATTAGGACCCGACCTAGGTTAAGTTATAATGTAGGAACCTAAGTAATGATTTTTATACATATATATATAAATGTTAATTATGAAAAATTTTGGGGTTTAGAATGAAAGGAAAAGAGAAGGTAGTGAAGAAAAAGAAGATAGCATCTACTAAGAGAAGGTCAGGAAGTTCTTGTTATAGATTTTACAAATTGGACGATAATGGACGTATTTGAGTGCAGGTATTGAGAAATTTATTGCTTATGTTTGGGCATTGATGAGCGAAATTCTGTTTCTACACTTGAGAATGGTTAATATGAGTGTACACTTAAGCCAGATGAAGGCTTGTGGAGTGCATGATCATTGAGAGGAAATATAAGACAAGTTACGTAAATGATTTTAACCAATGTTATTGCATTAACTTCAAATTTTACTTATCTTGCAAATATTTTTAACTTGCTTTATCTATATCATCAAACTAGTATGTAAATTCTTGTGTAATGAACCATTTACACAAGCCTTGTGCTTGTGGACTCTATTGATGAAAAAAAAAACTGCAGACTGAAGAACAGGTAAAGATTTTACGAGCTTGGCCCGAGGAGGAAGACGAAGTGAATGCTATGCCAGTAGAAAATTAATTGAGAATAAAGCCCTATCGATGGCTTCTTTTATTTTATTTTATTTTTTTTGTTATGTTGGATTGAATGACATTTGATACTATGAATAAATTGGCACAGTTATGAATTATCTTAAATAAATTTTGTTGGCGATGGTTATATGGATGTGTAGTGTTATTGTGTATTCCTTTAGTAGATTAATTCGAGTTACGATTCAAAGTTCGGACTATGGTTAGTATTAACCCTAGTTACGAATTTAGGGTCGTGACAGATTTAATGTAATACCCTGAAAGAAAAAATGGAGAATTTTTTTTTTCTTTTCTTTTCTAACTTGTCATTTTGGATTAGTACCTACTCATCTATGATTTATAATGCTTCATTCTTTTAGAAAGATAAATGATTAATCACATTATACAATTCCCTAGTTGCATGATCATTATCTTATAACTCATCTACCATCTCGTGAATATATAAATACTTTTGTTAACTTAAAACAAAAAGGTGGAGTTGAATAAGTGGTTGGTATACTTGAATCCTACCTATAGGTTGAAGGGTCAAGTCTTCCCTAATGCACAAATGTATTCTTTTTGCCCAAATCATTCAAATACTTACCATAAAAGACAAAATCCTAGATTTAGGGGGGAGAATCATAGATAGCACCCAAAAATAGCAAAATGAAGACATTTCTCGTGTTAGAATGGAAAAAAGGAGAAAATCTCTCCTAAATCAACTAGGACGGACGTGTGTATAAAGGGGTGGCCTAAGGAGACGTCTAGGAAGAAAAGAGAAAGAGAAAGAGAAAGAGAGAGAGAAAGAGAAAGAGAGAGAGAGAGAGAGAGAGAGAGAGAGAGAGAGAGAGAGAGAGAGAGACGTGTGGTGCATCTGGAAGAAGGTAAGATCTAAGCTTCCCTCTTGTTTTACTATTGTATTGTATATTTTTCTTGCATGCTACTAGCTTTGGATTTAATCTAAATGTGCGCCATAAAAAAAAAAAAGGGGATCAGTTGGACAATGGGACGTCAAGACAATCTTGGTGATGATGAACGTTCAAAATATATATATATATTAGTGACCAATCAGGTTGGAACGCTCAAGCTTATTAATGGACCGGGCGACCATAGTATCTGGTCCATTTGTTTTGAAACCTTATTGTCAAATAAGATCAGCACTTTTAACTCAAAATTTTGGCAGATCTGGACCATTAAAATAGTCCAGATTTTGAAAAAAAAAAAAGAGACCGTTGGATGGCCAGATTTGGACCGTCCAAACGGGCCTCAAAAGATGGCAAATCTGAACTGTTGATGATAGTTTTTCTTTTGATGGATGGTGAGCTAGGTTGGATCAGGGTCAGACCTCTAAGAACTGCCATAAAAACATCTGTCATGAACTTCTAGCAAATCTCTACAATCTGCTTCACCATGAAACTCATTGAACGTGTAAACTTTCCAAACTACTGGACTTGCTATATTGATCAGATCTAACCACTCAATCTGACCATTAGAAGGACTTCATTAGACCTTAATCAAATGCTTTGAAACCCTTAAAAAAAAGATCCATCTCTGGACCTTAGATCGGTCACAAATCAAAAGGATCAATGGACGACCAAAATCACGTGCCACTTAGTGTTGCAATGGCCATGAGTTGGGCCAGATCTAACCACCTAAGTAGCCACGTTATGACTTATTTTTCAGACTTAAAAAGGTCCTTTTTAAACCTGGTTATAGAGTAAAGTTTTGATTAAACTCAAATCTGGACCATTGGATGATCTAGATGTAGTTTCATGTACATATGACTTGAGGGTAGTACAGTTTTGGTTTTTTTTTTTTCCAACTTTATAGATGTGTTGAGAAAACTGATGGGTTACACATGCTATAACCACTGTAATAAATGAAAATTAAGTTCGGGTCAAGTAGAGTTCACACACGTTACCATAATCTAGTTGACGTGTGGAGTCATCTATTGATCGGGCCGTACAAAGCTATTGTGGGCTGTTTTCTTTACATAAAAAGGCCTATTGAGCCCTCTTGGATAAGAGTGGGCCTTATGTGTGGCCCACTAGTACCTCAACCCATCCATTTAAAAAAAAATGATAATCACGGATTTGATCTTTTGAGAAAACTAGTTTATAATATGCTTGACTTAGGAGTCCATGGAACATAAAGCCGTTGGAAACCTAACTTGTTAACCTAGGACTTGAGGACATGAGTCGTGAAATCCCTTTATATTGAGTAGACCATTTCTTGCTATATAGACTCGTGCACAACTTAATCTAGGTGGACCTAAGTCATGGACGGCTCATACAAAAATGTGAGGTATAATTACAATGAAGTACCTATAGAATCACACTCATGGACCGTCAATGTATTAGGACCCGACCTAGGTTAAGTTATAATGTAGGAACCTAAGTAATGATGTTTATACATATATATATAAAAGTTAATTATGAAAAATTTTGGGGTTTAGAATGAAAGGAAAAGAGAAGGTAGTGAAGAAAAAGAAGATAGCATCTACTAAGAGAAGGTCAGGAAGTTCTTGTTATAGATTTTACAAATTGGACGATAATGGACGTCCTCTCTATTCTTGTGGAAACATTCTGGTAAGTGGTTCTACACCCAAGATATTTGATTTTGTTATAATTGTTATATGATTTGCTAAGCAATTTTTATAATGCATTTTTAAAAGTGAACTTCTGTTAGAATTATTGAAAAATGAGTAATATATCACTGAATGAGTGGTGAGGAACTATTTTACTGAGTAAATGGTGAGGAAGAATTTTACCAAGTGTTGGGTGAGGTACAAGAGTCGATGAGTGAGGTGAGAGATTATTTGAGTGCAAGTATTGAGAAATTTATTGCTTATGTTTGGGCATTGATGAGCGAAATTCTGTTTCTACACTTGAGAATGGTTAATATGAGTGTACACTTAAGCCAGATGAAGGCTTGTGGAGTGGATGATCATTGAGGGGAAATATAAGACAAGTTACGTAAATGATTTTAACCAATGTTATTGCATTAACTTTGAATTTTACTTATCTTGCAAATATTTTTAACTTGCTTTATCTATATCATCAAACTAGTATGTAAATTCTTGTGTATAGAACCATTTACACAAGCCTTGTGCTTATGGACTCTATTGATGAAAAAAAAAAACTGCAGACTGAAGATCAGGTAAAGATTTTACGAGCTTGGCCCGAGGAGGAAGACGAAGTGAATGCTATGCCAATAGAAAATTAATTGAGAATAAAGCCCTATCGATGGCTTCTTTTATTTTATTTTATTTTATTTTGTTATGTTGGATTGAATGACATTTGATATTATGAATAAATTGGCACAGTTATGAATTATCTTAAATAAATTTTGTTGGCGATGGTTATATGGATGTGTAGTGTTATTGTGTATTCCTTTAGTAGATTAATTCGAGTTACGATTCAAAGTTCGGACTATGGTTAGTATTAACCCTAGTTACGAATTTAGGGTCGTGACAGATTGGTATCAGAGCTCTAGGTTTCAGATAAACTTGAGGACCTAGGGTAAACCTAAACTATTAGGAGCACCTAATGTCTAAAATTTTTCCCTAGTAGTTATAGGAAATTTCTCATATACGAATTAATAAAACACCTTCATCTTCTCGTAGAATGGCTGGAAAGAGAGCAAGGAAGAATGCCGCCGGTACAACCGGAGCAAAGAATACTCGGAACACCAGCGAGGAACAACAGAGGAGCACGGAGAACCCAACAGTAGGTGAAAACGGTGCACCCAAAGGCACTAATCAGACTGAAACTGTGGGTGAAAACCCGTCAATAGGAGACGTTGTACGTGCCTTAGGGATGATGACAAACTTAGTGAACCAACAATTCATGCAAAATCAGAGGGCAACACAGCAAACCCCAAGGACACCTCAAGAACCTCAAGAAATAGCACCTGTAGAACCTGACAGGGCTGGGAGCCTCGTGAAAGAATTTAAGAGATTGTGTCCACCAATATTCTAGGGTAGATCAGACCCAGTAGAGGCAATCGAATGGAAGATGGAAATTGAGAAGATATTTGAAGTAATGGAATGCAGTGATGAGCAGAAGGTTACCTTGGCCATTTTTGTACTTCAAGGAGAAGCTTATTATTGGTGGAAGTCAGTAGACAGGGCAGTGGCACCTGGAACGGTGTGGACATGGGATAGATTTTGTGAAGTCTTCGATGAGCAATATTTTCCTGAAAATGTTAAGGAAGAGAAAGAACTAGAGTTCATGACGTTGACTCAAGGAGAGATGACGGTTAGTCAATACGAGTCAAAATTTATGGAGTTATCTCGTTTTGCCACATTTCTGGTGGAAGATGAGAGGCGGAAAGTAAGGAAATTTGAACGTGGGCTGAAGACTACAATTCGAAACAAGATTGTGGGAATGAGGTTGGAATCTTATGCTGAAATCGTGCAAAGAGCTCAGATCATCGAAAGGGATAACCAGGAAGTTTGGAAGAGCAAAGACCCTAGGGTAGACCAGAAAGGTAAAGGGAGGTTTCCATATACCGCAGCGCCAGCCCAAGCCAATTTTCAGAGGGGTCAATCGTCAGTCAAACCCGAAGCTCAGGGGCAGATGTCACGACCATTCCAAGGTCGATGTTTCAATTGTAATAGGGAAGGTCATATCATGTTAAACTGTCGTGCACCGATACAGCCACACCTTCAGCAACAACCACAAAACCTACGACCCCAGCAGCAGTCACGGCCTAGTGGTTTTCAGCACCAGCCAAGGCCGACAAATTTTCAACAAAGCAGTGGAGATAATCAGCAAAGGCAAGGAAACTTCCAGCAGAGGCCAGGAAATTATCAGCCACGGTTCGGGAACTTTCAGAGACCAGGAGGTCAGCATCAACAACGACCTGGTGGGTATCAAAATCAAAATCGTCCAGGAGGACAACAGCAACAGCAGCCTCAGCAGGATAGGCCAGCATCTCAGAATCAACATGCCAGGAATGGGGGACCAGCACCACAACAGCAGACCACTCAGGGCTGTGTCTTCGCCATAGCTCCAAGTACAGAGATATGCCGAATGAAGTCGTGGAAGGTACCATTATCATTTACTCATCTCCTGTTAGAGTACTTTTTGATACGGGGGCTTCGCATTCTTTTATATCAAGAAGTTGTGTTCGCATGTTAGGATTAACTCCCGTGAACTTAGAAGATGAAATTATCGTAGCTACACCATTAGGGAAATCTTCCGTCTTGACACTAGTGTGCAAGGATTGCCCTATTAGGATTGAGGAAGTAGAACTCCCAGGAGATCTGATTATTATGGACATGAAGGATTTTGAAATCATCTTAGGAATGGATTGGCTAGCAACTTACCGTGCGAAGGTCGATTGTTACAAAAAGATGGTGATATTTCATATGTCAGGGCAACCTCATTTGAAATTCAAGGGTTTGAGAAGGAATGGACCTTTGGAAGACATGTTGGCATCGGTGATAGAGGATCGGTCTTCATTGGACGTTGAGCAAATTCGTGTGGTGTGTGAATTCCAGGATGTTTTTCAGGAGATACCGGGACTACCACCTAAACGTATGGTAGATTTCGGGATCGACTTGATACCTGGGATGATGCATGTATCGATGGCTCCGTACCGGATGGCAACTGTAGAATTGAAAGAATTAAAAGATCAAATTGAGGAATTACTAAATCAAGGCTTTATCAGGCCAAGCACATCGCCGTGGGGAGCCCCAGTATTATTCGTAAAGAAGAAAGACGGATCGATGAGGTTGTGTATTGATTATCGACAATTGAACAAAGTGACAATTAATTGATAATTTGTTCGATCAATTGAAAGAAGCCAAGCATTTCTCTAAGATAGACCTGAGGTCAGGTTATCACCAATTGCGAATTAAAGATGAAGACATTCCTAAGACTGCTTTTCGTACCAGATATGGCCATTATGAATTTCTGGTGATGCCTTTCGGTCTAACTAATGCACCTACAGTATTTATGGACCTAATGAACCATGTGTTCAAAACATTTTTAGACCAGTTTGTGGTTGTATTTATCGATGATATTCTCATTTATTCCAAAACGGAGGAAGAACACGAGCAACATCTCCGCACTATCTTGCAGACATTAAGAGAACACAAATTGTATGCAAAGGCATCGAAATGCGAATTCTGGAAAAAGGAAGTGAAGTTTCTAGGGCATGTTATATCAGGAAAGGGTGTTGCAGTAGATCCATCCAAAGTTGAAGCAATATGGAATTGGAAGAGGCCATCTAGTGTATCTGAAATCCGTAGTTTCTTGGGGCTTGCTGGATATTATAGGAGGTTTATAGAAAATTTCTCTCGTATTGCTGCTCCATTGACAAATCTTACCAGGAAGGATGTGAAATTCAATTGGAATGAGAAGTGTGAAGAAGCTTTAGAAATATTAAAGGAGAAATTGACGACAGCACCCGTTTTGGCCATACCATCGGGAAATGAAGGTTTCGTGATTTACAGTGATGCGTCTCATCGAGGGTTAGGCTGTGTGCTTATGCAACAGGGGAAGGTCATAGCTTATGCATCCAGGCAATTAAAGGTGCATGAGAAAAACTACCCTACTCATGATCTTGAACTCGCAGCCATTGTTTTTGCATTAAAGATCTGGAGGCATTATTTATATGGGGAGAGATTTGAGCTTTTTCTGATCATAAGAGCTTAAAATATCTCTTTTCCCAGAAGGAATTGAATATGAGACAAAGGAGATGGATGGAGTTTTTAAAGGACTACAATTTCGAATTGCAATACCATCCAGGGAAAGCAAATGTGGTAGCAGATGCCCTAAGCAGAATGCCGCAAGGAGTTGCAGCACAAATGAGAACAAAATTTTGGAAAATGTTGAATACACTGAAAGACTTTAATATTCGAGAGAAATCGCAGAAAAGGCAAGGATGCTTAGCAAGCATAGTAGTACAGCCGACGTTGGTAAGTAGGGTGATAGAAGCACAGAAGAAGGATCCTTGGATCCAGGAATTAGTAGAGAAAGCCCTGAAGGAAGAAGTGGTCGAATGGAAGATAAGTTCAGGTGAAGAATTAAGATTCCAGGGGCGACTCTGTGTTCCGAATAATATGGATTTGAAAAATGAGATCATGGACGAAGCTCATCGTACCAAATATACAGTACATCCTGGAGGAAACAAAATGTATCAAGATATGCGAAGACAGTATTGGTGGCCGAACATGAAGAAAGAGATTGCAGAATATGTGTCGCGATGTCTCACGTGCCAGCAGGTTAAGGCAGAACATCAAAGACCAGCAGGGAAATTACAGTCGCTAGAGATTCCGAAGTGGAAATGGGAATACATTACGACGGATTTTATCATGGGTTTACCTCGGACCATTAAGGGTCATGATGCGATTTGGGTAATTGTGGACCGATTAACTAAATCCGACATTTCTATGTTATTCGAGCCACGACTTCATTGGATGATTTGGCTAGATTATTTGTCAACGAAGTAGTAAGGTTACATGGAGTGCCTGTATCCATAGTATTAGATCGAGATTCGAGATTTACTTCACAGTTTTGGCGGAGTTTCCAGACGGCTATGGGAGTTGTTTTGGATTATAGCACCGCGTTTCATCCTCAGACAGATGGGCAGACAAAGAGAGTGAATCAGATCCTAGAAGACATGCTTCGTGCTTGCATTATGGATTTTAAAGGAAGTTGGGATCAATATTTATCACTTATCGAATTCGCCTATAATAATAGCTATCAAGCGAGTATTGGAATGGCTCCTTACGAAGCACTTTATGGGAGGCCGTGTAGATCGCCAAGTTACTAGACGGAGGTAGGAGAAGGAACCCTTTTGGGACCTGATCTAGTTCGTATCACATCAGAGAAAGTAGCCATCATTAGAGAACGATTACGTACAGCTCAAAGTAGACAGAAGAGCTATGCCGATAACCGCAGAAGGGAGCTAGAATTCAAGGAAGGCGATCATGTATTTCTGAAAGTTTCACCAATGAAAGGAGTAATGAGATTTGGAAAAAGAGGCAAATTAGCACCACGATTTATTGGGCCTTTCGAAGTCTTGGAAAGAATAGGACATGTTGCATACAAATTGGCCTTGCTGCCTCAATTAGCATCCGTGCATGGTGTGTTTCATGTGTCCATGCTGAGAATGTACAAACGGGACGAGTCACATGTGATCGACTGGCAAGGAGTGGAATTACGAGAAGATGCCTCATACATCGAGAAACCTATATGTATTTTGGACAAGAAAGAACAACAGATCCTCAGAACCAAAATCATACCGCTAGTAAAAAGTTCAATGGGGACATCATGGAGAGGAAGAAGCATCATGGGAATGCGAGGACGAGATAAGAGAAAAGTATCCGCATCTGTTCGACAAATAGGTAAGTGAAATTTCGAGATCGAAATTTTTCTAAGGAGGGTAGAATGTAATACCCTGGAAAAAAAAGGGATTTAGTTAATCGGTCCACAATTACCCAAATCGCATCATGACCCTTAATGGTCCGAGGTAAACCCATGATAAAATCCGTCGTAATGTATTCCCATTTCCACTTCGGAATCTCTAGCGACTGTAATTTCCCTGCTGGTCTTTGATGTTCTGCCTTAACCTGCTGGCACGTGAGACATCGCGACACATATTCTGCAATCTCTTTCTTCATGTTCGGCCACCAATACTGTCTTCGCATATCTTGATACATTTTGTTTCCTCCAGGATGTACTGTATATTTGGTACGATGAGCTTCGTCCATGATCTCATTTTTCAAATCCATATTATTCGGAACACAGAGTCGCCCCTGGAATCTTAATTCTTCACCTGAACTTATCTTCCATTCGACCACTTCTTCCTTCAGGGCTTTCTCTACTAATTCCTGGATCCAAGGATCCTTCTTCTGTGCTTCTATCACCCTACTTACCAACGTCGGCTGTACTACTATGCTTGCTAAGCATCCTTGCCTTTTCTGCGATTTCTCTCGAATATTAAAGTCTTTCAGTGTATTCAACATTTTCCAAAATTTTGTTCTCATTTGTGCTGCAACTCCTTGCGGCATTCTGCTTAGGGCATCTGCTACCACATTTGCTTTCCCTGGATGGTATTGCAATTCGAAATTGTAGTCCTTTAAAAACTCCATCCATCTCCTTTGTCTCATATTCAATTCCTTCTGGGAAAAGAGATATTTTAAGCTCTTATGATCAGAAAAAGCTCAAATCTCTCCCCATATAAATAATGCCTCCAGATCTTTAATGCAAAAACAATGGCTGCGAGTTCAAGATCATGAGTAGGGTAGTTTTTCTCATGCACCTTTAATTGCCTGGATGCATAAGCTATGACCTTCCCCTGTTGCATAAGCACACAGCCTAACCCTCGATGAGACGCATCACTGTAAATCACGAAACCTTCATTTCCCGATGGTATGGCCAAAACGGGTGCTGTCGTCAATTTCTCCTTTAATATTTCTAAAGCTTCTTCACACTTCTCATTCCAATTGAATTTCACATCCTTCCTGGTAAGATTTGTCAATGGAGCAGCAATACGAGAGAAATTTTCTATAAACCTCCTATAATATCCAGCAAGCCCCAAGAAACTACGGATTTCAGATACACTAGACGGCCTCTTCCAATTCCATATTGCTTCAACTTTGGATGGATCTACTGCAACACCCTTTCCTGATATAACATGCCCTAGAAACTTCACTTCCTTTTTCAAGAATTCGCATTTCGATGCCTTTGCATACAATTTGTGTTCTCTTAATGTCTGCAAGATAGTGCGGAGATGTTGCTCGTGTTCTTCCTCCGTTTTGGAATAAATGAGAATATCATCAATAAATACAACCACAAACTGGTCTAAAGATGTTTTGAACACACGGTTCATTAGGTCCATAAATACTGCAGGTGCATTAGTTAGACCGAAAGGCATCACCAGAAATTCATAATGGCCATATCTGGTACGAAAAGCAGTCTTAGGAATGTCTTCATCTTTAATTCGCAATTGGTGATAACCTGACCTCAGGTCTATCTTAGAGAAATGCTTGACTTCTTTCAATTGATTGAACAAATCATCAATTCTGGGCAATGGGTATTTGTTCTTAATTGTCACTTTGTTCAATTGTCGATAATCAATACACAACCTCATCGATCCGTCTTTCTTCTTTACGAATAATACTGGGGCTCCCCACGGCGATGTGCTTGGCCTGATAAAGCCTTGATTTAGTAATTCCTCAATTTGATCTTTCAATTCTTTCAATTCTACAGGTGCCATCCGGTACGGAGCCATCGATACAGGCGTCGTCCCAGGTATCAAGTCGATCCCGAAATCTACCATACGCTTAGGTGGTAGTCCCGGTATCTCCTGAAAAACATCCTGGAATTCACACACCACACGAATTTGCTCAACGTCCAATGAAGACCGATCCTCTATCACCGATGCCAACATGTCTTCCAAAGGTCCATTCCTTCTCAAACCCTTGAATTTCAAATGAGGTTGCCCTGACATATGAAATATCACCATCTTTTTGTAACAATCGACCTTCGCACGGTAAGTTGCTAGCCAATCCATTCCTAAGATGATTTCAAAATCCTTCATGTCCATAATAATCAGATCTCCTGGGAGTTCTACTTCCTCAATCCTAATAGGGCAATCCTTGCACACTAGTGTCAAGGCGGAAGATTTCCCTAATGGTGTAGCTACGATAATTTCATCTTCTAAGTTCACGGGAGTTAATCCTAACTTGTGAACACAACTTCTTGATATAAAAGAATGCGAAGCCCCCGTATCAAAAAGTACTCTAACAGGAGATGAGTAAATGATAATGGTACCTTCCACGACTTCATTCGGCATATTCTCTGTACTTGGAGCTATGGCGAAGACACGGCCCTGAGTGGTCTGCTGTTGTGGTGCTGGTCCCCCATTCCTGGCATGTTGATTCTGAGATGCTGGCCTATCCTGCTGAGGCTGCTGTTGCTGTTGTCCTCCTGGACGATTTTGATTTTGATACCCACCAGGTCGTTGTTGATGCTGACCTCCTGGTCTCTAAAAGTTCCAGAACCGTGGCTGATAATTTCCTGGCCTCTGCTGGAAGTTTCCTTGCCTTTGCTGATTATCTCCACTCCTTTGTTGAAAATTTGTCGGCCTTGGCTGGTGCTGAAAACCACTAGGCCGTGACTGCTGCTGGGGTCGTAGGTTTTGTGGTTGTTGCTGAAGGTGTGGCTGTATCGGTGCACGACAGTTTAACATGATATGACCTTCCCTATTACAATTGAAACATCAACCTTGGAATGGTCGTGACATCTGCCCCTGAGCTTCGGGTTTGACTGACGATTGACCCCTCTGAAAATTGGCTTGGGCTGGCGCTGCGGTATATGGAAACCTCCCTTTACCTTTCTGGTCTACCCTAGGGTCTTTGCTCTTCCAAACTTCCTGGTTATCCCTTTCGATGATCTGAGCTCTTTGCACGATTTCAGCATAAGATTCCAACCTCATTCCCACAATCTTGTTTCGAATTGCAGTCTTCAGCCCACGTTCAAATTTCCTTACTTTTCGCCTCTTGTCTTCCACCAGAAATGTGGCAAAACGAGATAACTCCGTAAATTTTGACTCGTATTGACTAACCGTCATCTCTCCTTGAGTCAACGTCATGAACTCTAGTTCTTTCTCTTCCTTAACATTTTTAGGAAAATACTGCTCATCGAAGACTTCACAAAATCTATCCCATGTCCACACCGTTCCAGGTGCCACTGCCCTGGCTACTGACTTCCACCAATAATAAGCTTCTCCTTGAAGTACAAAAATGGCCAAGGTAACCTTCTGCTCATCACTGCATTCCATTACTTCAAATATCTTCTCAATTTCCATCTTCCATTCGATTGCCTCTACAGGGTCTGATCTACCCTTGAATATTGGTGGACACAATCTCTTAAATTCTTTCACGAGGCTCCCAGCCCTGTCAGGTTCTACAGGTGCTATTTCTTGAGGTTCTTGAGGTGTCCTTGGGGTTTGCTGAGTTGCCCTCTTATTTTGCATGAATTGTTGGTTCACTAAGTTTGTCATCATCCCTAAGGCACGTACAACGTCTCCTATTGACGGGTTTTCACCCACAATTTCAGTCTGATTAGTGCCTTTGGGTGCACCGTTTTCACCTACTGTTGGGTTCTTCGTGCTCCTCGGTTGTTCCTCGCTGGTGTTCCGAGTATTCTTTGCTCCGGTTGTACCGGCGGCATTCTTCCTTGCTCTCTTTCCAGCCATTCTACGAGAAGATGAAGGTGTTTTATTAATTCGTATATGAGAAATTTCCTATAACTACTAGGGAAAAATTTTAGACATTAGGTGCTCCTAATAGTTTAGGTTTACCCTAGGTCCTCAAGCTTATCTGAAACCTAGAGCTCTGATACCAATCTGTCACGACCCTAAATTCGTAACTAGGGTTAATACTAACCATAGTCCGAACTTTGAATCGTAACTCGAATTAATCTAATAAAGGAATACACAATAACACTACACATCCATATAACCATCGCCAACAAAATTTATTTAAGATAATTCATAACTGTGCCAATTTATTCATAATATCAAATGTCATTCAATCCAACATAACAAAAATAAAATAAAATAAAATAAAAGAAGCCATCGATAGGGCTTTATTCTCAATTAATTTTCTATTGGCATAGCATTCACTTCGTCTTCCTCCTCGGGCCAAGCTCGTAAAATCTTTACCTGTTCTTCAGTCTGCAGTTTTTTTTTTCATCAATAGAGTCCATAAGCACAAGGCTTGTGTAAATGGTTCTATACACAAGAATTACATACTAGCTTGATGATATAGATAAAGCAAGTTAAAAATATTTGCAAGATAAGTAAAATTCGAAGTTAATGCAATAACATTGGTTAAAATCATTTACGTAACTTGCCTTATATTTCCTCTCAATGATCATCCACTCCACAAGCCTTCATCTGGCTTAAGTGTACACTCATATTAACCATTCTCAAGTGTAGAAACAGAATTTCGCTCATCAATGCCCAAACATAAGCAATAAATTTCTCAATACTTGCACTCAAATAATCTCTCACCTCACTCATCGACTCTTGTACCTCACCCAACACTTGGTAAAATTCTTCCTCACCATTTACCCAGTAAAATAGTTCATCACCACTCATTCAGTGATATATTACTCATTTTTCAATAATTCTTACAGAAGTTCACTTTTCAAAATGCATTATAAAAATTGCTTAGCAAATCATTTAACAATTATAACAAAATCAAATATCTTGGGTGTAGAACCACTTACCAGAATGTTTCCACAAGAATAGAGAGGACGTCCATTATCGTCCAATTTGTAAAATGTATAACAAGAACTTCCTGACCTTCTCTTAGTAGATGCTATCTTCTTTTTCTTCACTACCTTCTCTTTTCCTTTCATTCTAAACCCCAAAATTTTTCATAATTAACTTTTATATATATATATATATATATATATATATATATGTATATGTATATATATATGTATATATATATGTATAAAAATCATTACTTAGGTTCCTACATTATAACTTAACCTAGGTCGGGTCCTAATACATTGACGGTCCATGAGTGTGATTCTATAGGTACTTCGTTGTAATTATACCTCACATTTTTGTATGAGCCGTCCATGACTTAGGTCCACCTAGATTAAGTTGTGCACGAGTCTATATAGCAAGAAATGGTCTACTCAATATAAAGGGATTTCACGACTCATGTCCTCAAGTCCTAGGTTAACAAGTTAGGTTTCCAACGGCTTTATGTTCCATGGACTCCTAAGTCAAGCATATTATAAACTAGTTTTCTCAAAAGATCAAATCCGTGATTATCATTTTTTTTTTAAATGGATGGGTTGAGGTACTAGTGGGCCACACATAAGGCCCACTCTTATCCAAGAGGGCTCAATAGGCCTTTTTATGTAAAGAAAACAGCCCACAATAGCTTTGTACGGCCCGATCAATAGATGACTCCACACGTCAACTAGATTATGGTAACGTGTGTGAAGTCTACTTGACCCGAACTTAATTTTCATTTATTACAGTGGTTATAGCATGTGTAACCCATCACTTTTCTCAACACATCTATAAAGTTGGAAAAAAAAAAAAACCAAAACTGTACTACCTCAAGTCATATGTACATGAAACTACATCTAGATCATCCAGTGGTCCAGATTTGAGTTTAATCAAAACTTTACTCTATAACCAGGTTTAAAAAAGACCTTTTTAAGTCTGAAAAATAAGTCATAACGTGTCTGCTTAGGTGGTCAGATCTGGCCCAACTCATGGCCATTGCAACACTAAATGGCACGTGATTTTGGTCGTCCATTGATCCTTTTGATTTGTGGCTGATCTAAGGTCCAGAGATGGATCTTTTTTTTAAGGGTTTCAAAGCATTTGATTAAGGTCTAATGAAGTCCTTCTAATGGTCAGATTGAGTGGTCAGATCTGATCAATATAGCAAGTCCAGTAGTTTGGAAAGTTTACACGTTCAATGAGTTTCATGGTGAAGCAGATTGTAGAGATTTGCTAGAAGTTCATAACAGATGTTTTTATGGCAGTTCTTAGAGGTCTGACCCTGATCCAACCTAGCTCACCATCCATCAAAAGAACAACTATTATCAACGGTTCAGATTTGCCATCTTTTGAGGCCCGTTTGGACGGTCCAAATCTGGCCATCCAACGGTCTCTTTTTTTTTTTTTCAAAATCTGGACTATTTTAATGGTCCAGATCTGCCAAAATTTTGAGTTAAAAGTGCTGATCTTATTTGACAATAAGGTTTCAAAACAAATGGACTAGATACAATGGTCGCCCGGTCCATTAATAAGCTTGAGCGTTCCAACCTGATTGGTCACTAATATATATATATATATATATATATATTTTGAACGTTCATCATCACCAAGATTGTCTTGACGTCCCATTGTCCAACTGATCCCTTTTTTTTTATGGCACACATTTAGATTAAATCCAAAGCTGGTAGCATGCAAGAAAAATATACAATACAATAGTAAAACAAGAGGGAAGCTTAGATCTTACCTTCTTCCAGATGCACCACACGTCTCTCTCTCTCTCTCTCTCTCTCTCTCTCTCTCTCTCTCTCTCTCTTTCTCTTTCTCTTTTCTTCCTAGACGTCTCCTTAGGCCACCCCTTTATACACACGTTCTCCCCCCTAAATCTAGGATTTTGTCTTTTATGGTAAGTATTTGAATGATTTGGGCAAAAAGAATACATTTGTGCATTAGGGAAGACTTGACCCTTCAACCTATAGGTAGGAGTCAAGTATACCAACCACTTATTCAACTCCACCTTTTTGTTTTAAGTTAACAAAAGTATTTATATATTCACGAGATGGTAGATGAGTTATAAGACAATGATCATGCAACTAGGGAATTGTATAATGCGATTAATCATTTATCTTTATAAAAGAATGAAGCATTATAAATCATAGATGAGTAGGTACTAATCCAAAATGACAAGTAAGAAAAGAAAAGAAAAAAAAATTCTTCATTTTTTTTCAGGGTATTATAATAGCGCCCACGTACTAGAACAAGTTTCCGGTGTCCAATACTGCCAACCATGATGTGACTATGGTGGCCACCACCCCGATGCTTCTAGGAGGTGAAAGCGATCGTGACATACATAATGCGAAATGCATGAGTCATACAATCCAAATCATGCACCAAACTTACGCATACTGCGCAATCATGTGAGGCGACCCTGTCTCACACGGGTCCCCTAAGTATAACAAGCCAACTAGCATATGCTATGGTTAATCATGATCCATAACAGGCATACAAATGATGTGTATGGGCATATGAATGAGCATGGTATTCATTATACTAAGCATGTTATCAGTGTGACATATCAAGCTAATCATACTAGCATGTTACCAACATATCATGTAACATTGGCCTTAAAAGGCCCAATATATATAGAGAGAGTGGGACCCGGACTGTGGGTCCCATTGGAAATGTAAAAGTCCTCGTGGCATAGCCCACTTGAGACCACATCGGCCCCATACTTGGGCCTGCACATACAAGGTAGGTCGACAAAATGTATGTACGGCATGGATAATTCATATACATCATGGTGGAGCTAAAAGATACATCACATTGGGACCCATAGGGTGGGCCACCTGCTGGGCAGCGTGGTACCCATCTAGTCCCAATAAATTTTGAATCAAACAGATACTTTTGTTTTCTCCTTCATCCATATCCATGTGATCTTATGAACAGATTGGATGGCAAATAAACATCACTGTAGGACCTAGAAAGGTTTCAACGTTTAAGATTATCATTTCCACTGTGGCATGGTCCACTTGACATTAGGATATGCTTAAATTTTGGGCTCGGCCACTTATGAAACAGGTTGGATGACAATTAAACATCACTGTAGGGCTGGGAAGGTTTCAACGGTAGAGATCATTATTCCCACTGTTGACCCGTGGCATGGCCCACTAAAATGAGCTGGAAAAACATATGGACGGGATAGGTAAAGCATATACATTCTAGGTGGGCCCAACGAGTGGGGCCCATTCACAATGCCCATATAGACTATAAGCTGCTGGGCAGCAGCGTCCCCTGGACGTTGTCTGTCCAGCAGCAGTATTTTATTTTATTATTATTTTTTTAATTTATTTTTTTTATATTTACTCTCAACAAGTGGGCCCACAGAAGTATCCGATCAAGCTGATATTTTTGTTTTTCTTTCCTCCATGTATGTGTGAACTTATGAATAGGTTGGATCTCAACTAAACATCATGGTGGGCCATAAGAAGGTTTCAACAGTAGGGCCACTGTCCCTACTGTTTTCTGTGGTGGGGCCCCCTTGAGACTTGGATCTGACTCATTCTTGGGGTCATGCCCTAAAATGATCTCCCCAACTGGATGGACGGTGTGGATACAGCACATGCATAATGGTGGGACCCACGAGTGGGCCACCAGCCGGCCAAGCCAGCGTACCCGGACTCAGGTACGCCCAGCGTCAGAGGCTATGCCTCTTCTTTCCGTTTCCTTCTTCTTTTCTTTTTTTGTTTTTATACTTATATCATGTGGGGCCCACATGGGACTGATCCACTCCGTTCATCAGTTTCCTCATCTCATGGGGGACCCAATAAGCCTAATATTGGGTATATGATTCGGTCTAGAAACTTCAAAGTGGGCCGAAAGATTTCTGACAGTAGAAATCATTACTTACACTGTTTTATGCGGTGCGGTCCACTTAAGATTTGGATCAGTTTCAAATTTGGGGCCTGGCCCTAAAATGATATGGGAAAACAAGTGGACGGCGTGGATGGAACACAAACATCAAGGTGGGTCCCACGAGTGGGGACCCCATTCACTGACAAGTGACGCTGGACGTTCCAGCATCAGAACGTCCAGACGCTGGACGTCCAGTGTTCTCATATATTTTTTTTTTGTTTCTTTTTTTTGTGTTTATATCATGTGGGGCCCACTCAGGGACGATCCACCCCCTTCATCATGTTCCCCAGCTCATTGGGAACCCATCAAGCCCAATATTGGGTGGGTGATGTGGTCCACAAACATCATGGTGGGCCCAAGAAGTCTCAACAGTAGGCTTCATTGGCCCCACTATTTTCAATGGTGTGGTCCACCTGAGATCTGGATCTTCTTCATTTTTGGCGTCCTGCCATAAAATGGGATGGAGAAACAGATGGACGGTGTGGATTGCATGCATACATCAAGGTGGGTCCCACATGTGGGGACCCTGCCCAACGCCCAAAGGGCTTCTTAGCCCACGTGCTGCTGGGCAGCAGCGCCCTCTGGACGCTGTCTGTCCAGCAGCACCTCGCCCTTTGTTTTATTATTATTATTATTATTATTATTATTATTATTATTATTACAAGGTGGGGCCCATTCATGGATTATCCAATCCATCCATCAGGTTCTCCACCACCGGGTGGGCCCAAAAGAAAGCAAAGAAAAGGGAGTAAATTAAGAAAAATGGGGGTTTATGCCCCTTGCACTCACCTCGATGGATGGTTGGACGGTTGGATTGGATCGGGTTGATGATCGGATGATCCGGACGGTCCGGATGATGGTTGAGGCCCTCCAAGCTTGGATCTCCACCCTCAATTTCTCTAATCTCTCTCTTGATCACTCCAATCTCCCTCTTCTCTCAAATCTTTCTCTTTCTCTCTCCTTTCTCAATCTCTTTCTCTCTTTCTCTCTCCTCTCTCTCTTAAATCTCTTTTGCAAATATGGGAAGTGAGGCCTCCTCTCCCCATACGTATGGCTCTTGTATGGGAGAGAGGGGGGTACATTAGTGATGATGATGATGATGGGAGAGGTCATGGGAGGAATGGGTTGGAGTTGACTTTGGTGAGAGAGGAATGGGATAGGTATGGTGTGAGTAGGCTAGGGTAATGATAGGGGTATGGGTGAGGGTGATGGTGATTGATTTGACATATTCTTGGGATTTGTGCAAGTGGGGCCCATGCCACACGCGCGTTGCGCGACCCATCTTGGATTACGCAATCGATCATAACTTTCACACCGGGTATCGCAATGGGGTGTGCCGCGTGGCGTTGGAATCGCAGCGCCTACGCGGTCGCCGGGGTATAGGTCTCGGGTCGATGCGGTACTAAAATAGGGTCACGATCAAGGTTCGCTAATCTGGCCCATTCAGGATGTACCGGCACCGGAAATTAAGCATACGGAGGGTAAATAAGGGTACGGGTCTTACAATGATCGGTCGGCCAACCCAGTCCTACCGGTCAAGACCGGTTGGCCAACCGATCGGCCCTCGCTGTGTACTCTCTAAACCGTTAAACAAGTAGGACGACCGGTCGTGACCGGTCGGCCAGGCCAGTCCGACCGGTCGGCCACGCAGAAAAATCAAGAAGTTTCTATTTTCGGTTCCGAAATTTGCTGCGCATTGCATAACTTTGCGCGGTTTCTGGATGTTTCTGACGCAACCGAGCGTCCTCACTATAAAAGGACACCTAGGGGCTCTTCCTAGGTCATCATAGAAGCTAAGGGACGTGGTGCTAGAGAGAGGAAGCCGTCGTGGAGCGTCTGCAACACTCCAAACTCCGATTTTTCTAGTTTTTATGCTTTCTATTATGAGTTCTAGTTGTAGTATGACAATGCTCGGCTAGAATCTCTCAGCTAAGGCTGAGAGGTGAAGCTTGTAGCCAATTTCCATGTTTGATTCAGTTTAATTCAAGTAATTTCAATTCAAGTTTGGGTTTTTAATCTTTTAGTCCCTTAAGTTGGTAGTTTGAGATGTTTTATGAGAGTTCATGTGCTCCGGACATGAATTCCTTGCAATTCTCTGAGATTATCATATGTTGTGGTGTTTAGATTCGAATTATAGTAATCCCTGAGCAAGCCATAGTTCATAGGCATGGCTGTTGCTCCGAAGGCTATGATTTCGAAGTCTACATGTGTTGAATGGGACTAGAACTTGTAAGTTCAACTTGAATGGAATTGAATGTGTTTGAATGCTTTATTTTCCAACTAGATGAGAGGTAGGACTTCAAATCTAGTTGTGTTCTATACTTGGATTGATTGGATTGACATGGGATTGCTACAAGTGGATCCTTGAATGCCTTAGTACTTTAAATTACTGGTTTTTATGAAGTTACTGTTTTAGCATTAGTATTCCAATTGAAACTCATATCTATTGCAAACTGAGTTGCTGGAATAGTTTGAAAGTTGTTTCTAATTCCCTGTGGATCGACCTCGGTCTTACCAAGTTTTATTACTACATCGCAGCCTTACACTTGAGGCGATGCGAACAGTTATTACGGGTGCGATCATATCAGCACTAATGCACCGGATCCCATCAGAACTCTGCAGTTACGTGTGTTTGGGTGAGATTAGTACTAGGGTGGGTGACCTCTTGGGAAGTCCTCGTGTTGCACCCCTCCCTTTTTTGCCTTTTCTGCTTTCAGTTCTTTCCTGGGACCGGTGTGGGTCAGAGGGCCCGACAAAGCTGGCTTGCGAAGGGCACGGGGAACCAAAGTGGGGCCCGTGTGATGGACGGTCGGAACAGATCTATCGTCCAGGCCGCCTCGTGTTGCACCCCTCCCATTTTGGCTTTTTTGGCGATCGCCCAACAGTGTCGGCTCTCGAAGGGCTTGAGGAACCGAAGTGGGGCCTGCGTGATGGATGGTCGGATATGATCGATCGGCCGGGGCGCCTCGGGTATGCTAGATGTGGGCCGCCGACTCGAGGGTTACGTTGATCGGGCTGGGGCGAGTGGCACTATGTAGATCTTTTGGAGCCACCCCAAAATCATATATAATATGAAAAAAGAACGCCCAAGCAAAAAGTTACGGCCCCATCTGCGGGCGACTTGGTGAGCTTTGGAGAAGAGAATAACACAAAATCGCGCGCAACTATTACTGGTGCGATCATACCAGAACTAATGTACTGGATCCCATCAGAACTTCGCAATTAAGCGTGCTTGGGCGAGAGTAGTACTATAATAGGTGACCTCTTGGGAAGTCCTCGTATTGCACCGCTCCCTTTTGGCTTTTATTGCTTTCACTTTTTTCGGGGACTGGTATGGGTCAGCGGGCCACTGCTGAAAGGGGCTAGAACTGCCCGACGGAGTCGGCTTGCGGAAAGGCGTGAAGGTACCGAAAGTGCGCCACGTGATGGACGGTCGGATCAACCATGTGATGTACGGTTAGGTTGGAAGGGATGTGCTCTCTCTCTCTCTCTCTCTCTCTCTCTCTCTCTTAGGATGGAAGGGAT